>JAIEZT010000054.1:443688-520029 GCA_019594935.1 Periophthalmus modestus
TAATAACATGCGTCCCCGTTTGGCTCTGTGTGTATTATGGGAATAAACGGAGCCTCAAAACCCGTTTGTTCAATTCTTATTAACCTCGTGTGGCCCCTTTAGATTATGTACCATTGACTCAGCCCTGTACAGAGGAACATGCCTAAACTCTACACAAATACACAAATATACACACAAATACACAAACATACACACAAATACACATATATTGTACTCTTTTCACTGCGTTTTGAGTTTCGTCTAGAGCAGGAAAGACAAATACACGACAATGGACCATGTACTGTTGGAAAAAATAGGTCAAATTGTTTAGTTTTTTTCTCAAATATCAAGAATAATTTCCCCAGACAAACTTTAACATTGTTCTGGGGGAAAAACACTGAGAAAAGTCTAAATATTTACAACATTTCTCTGTATTTCAGTGCAGGGTTTGTGTGTCGCAGTAGTGGACATGTTCTATTACTTAAAGCTCCACTGTGTAACCTTTAGCTTATTTGCTCGTTTTGGATGTTTTTATTGCGCTGAATCTGAATCGTGGGAGTTTTCAAGTTAACAGCTCCTTTAACGTTTTGTTCAATAGCGTTTGGAAAATTCAAGGCCTGAAATGATCCAAATGATTGAAGAAATGAAGGTGTGTGGAGTTTAAAAACACAGTGGAGCACTTCCTGTATCACCACATGATGACATCACAAGGTGGAGCGGAGTGTTTTTTTCAGTTTGAGAGAAGAACTCAGCCTAAATCTGCTGCAACATTATAACAAAGATCAGAAAATAGTGTCCCATAGGCTCTTTAAAAACACGCAAACTATTTAATTTTGTTGTTTGTTTGACGAGCTTAAAGTTTTTCACAAAAATGATTTTATTTCATTGTAAATCCATGAAACAAAAGACTCCAGCGAGGCCTGAAAACCTGAAAACACCAAACAGCAGAGCGTGTGTTTAACCTGCCGCTGGCTCTCCTCTCCTTGCTCTCTCCTGCCCCGGCGGCCATGTTGGTTCACGGTGAGCGGCGGGCGCGTGTCTCTGGGGTCAGTTTCCCGCCAGCTGCTGTGAGATTGATGAATCTGAGCGGCCATTTTGGCTCCTGCGGGGTCTCCGAGGGGGACAGTCGACGGGACAGGCTCCATTGAGCACCAAGCGACCACAACTAATGTGAGGAGAGGAGAGTGAAGGAGAGACAGGTGAACGGAGACAGAGAGACAGTGAGACAGGTGAACGGAGACAGAGAGACAGGTGCAGAGAGACGGAGAGACAGAGAGACAGGTGAACGGAGACAGAGAGACAGAGAGACAGAGAGAAAGAGAGACAGGGAGACAGAGAGACAGGGGCAGAGAGACAGAGAGACAGAGAGACAGGTGCAGGAGACAGAGAGACAGGTGAACGGAGACAGAGAGACAGGGGGAGACAGAGAGACAGAGAGACAGATGGAGACAGAGAGACAGGTGCAGAGAGACAGAGAGACAGGTGACAGGTGCAGAGAGACAGAGAGACAGAGACAGAGAGACAGAGAGACGGAGAGAGACAGAGAGACAGGTGCAACGGAGACAGAGAGACAGAGAGAAAGAGAGACAGGTGCAGAGAGACAGGGAGACAGGGAGACAGAGAGACAGAGAGACAGGTGCAGGGAGACAGAGAGACAGGTGCAGAGAGACAGAGAGACAGACAGAGACAGGTGCAGAGAGACAGAGAGACAGGTGCAGAGAGACAGAGAGACAGGTGCAGAGAGACAGAGAGACAGGTGCATAGGACAAACATACAAACTTCCAGATGGTGAAAATGGATTTAAGGCCGGTTTGGACATTGGAAGTTGGTTTATATTTACTTGATGATTGAGCCTCGACTGTGACGGTCCCACAGTCACACGAGGACGATTCCACCTCTCACTGAAGAATACTGTTGATGTGTCCTTGAGCAAGACATTGATTGTGTGAATGGCAGGACTAAACCAGGACTAAACCGGGACTAAACCAGGACTAAACCGGGACTAAACCAGGACTAAACCGAGACTAAACCAGGACTAAACCAGGACTAAACCAGGACTAAACCAGGACTAAATCAGGACTAAACCAGGACTAAACCAGGACTAAACCAGGTCTAAACAGGAGTATAGATATGTTCTTTTACAGAGTCTGTGTCTTTATCTGATTCTGACGACAGTGTGATTTACTGTAAACGTCTAATTAAAACCAAAACTCGGTGTTGAATCATAAACTCAGAGTCACAGAGGAACAGGAGCAGCAGAGGAAACATGAACCAGCACGAGGACAAAGTACGAGACACGAGACACGAGCGGCGTTTACGAGGCCTGTTTGCACTTAGACACAGAGGAGGAGGAGGAGGAGGAGGAGGAGGAGGAGGAGGAGGAGGAGGAGGAGGAGGAGGAGGAGGAGGAGGAGGAGGAGGAGAGGAGGAGGAGGAGGAGGAGGAGGAGGAGGAGGAGGAGGAGGGAGGCTGTGGACATCTACATTTCACTCATTTAACACAGATCACACTCAGATTATCACAAACGCTCCACAGACACAGTCATAAAGTCGAGATGTTCATGAGTAACTGGTTTATGAATTAAACTCTGAGATTCAGGCAAGAGACACTTTTATGTTGAACTTTACCATGAAATATCCCCAAAAAATCACAAATAGACTAAAACAAATAGACCAGTTTTTCAAAAAACAAAAATAAACTCAAAATAATAAAAAATAAATAAATAACAAAATAAATAAATAAATAAATAAAACCCTCAAAAAAACCCAACCCACCTCCCCAAAAAAACTTCCAAATAACAAAAAATAAAATAATATGAAAATAAATAAACTGGAAAAAAAAGAGAAAAAAAAGAATTTTAAAAAATTAACTCCAAATAAATAGCAAAAAACCCTCAAAATAACTAAAATAGATACAAGATTCAAAATAACAAAAACTAAAATAAATAAACTAAAAAAAAAAATAAAAAATAAAAAATGAATAAATAAAACAAAAAATAACCTCAAAATAAATAAAGAAAAAAAAAAAAAAAGAAAATTCAAAAAATGAACTAAAAAGAAAGAAGCCCAGGATCATGTAGAGGGTTAATACGAACATTTAAGACTCAAATGACAAGTCTGAAGCAGCAGGTACAGAGAGAGGGGACACAGTTTTGTATGTAAAGTGAATTGGAACCAGAGTCGATCGAGCAGGAAGTGTGCTCATGATCACTTCCTGTTTGGAACATGGCAGCAGGTTAGCTATGTCCATTTATACACACGCACCTGGACTAGCTTTGCTTCTGTCTCGTCCTCGTGTTCAGGACGAGGTGATACAGCAAAATGATTCATGTGTTGCTGTTTTTTCCTTTACTTTTCTTTAGATTTTTTCCCAGAGAAAATCAATAAAAAATATGTTTTAATATTAATTTAAATAAACAAGAGACTTTTAATCAGTGCCATATAATCTGCTCAAAGCAATTTCAAAAGCACGTTCAAAACCAGGAAGTGATCATGTCGCACTTCTGGCTCCAATCCACTTTACATTGAAAAACTGTCTCTCTCTCTGTCTCTGCTGCTGTCAGACTCGTCATTTTAGTCTTAAATATTCGTATTAACCCTCTACATGCTTCTTTTTACGTGTGGTCGAGAGCGGGATTCGAACCGCCAACCCTCAGATCAGTGGACAAACGCTGGTCCAGCTGAGCGCCCGTCGTCCTTCTCCCGCCTGCTTCACCGACAGCGCCTCACGTCCCTGTCACACGTTTATTGTTTTTTTTGTTTTATTTGATGTGCTGATTTACGGCGTGGCTGAAGTGCGGCGTGAGACTTCCCACACTGACGTCACTTAACTCTTTGAATGATTAAAGACGCTCACCAGTGTGTCCTCTGCTCACGGGGACGTTCTGAAGGTCTCCACGTGTCCCCTGTGTGTGTGTGTGTGTATGTGTGTGTGTGTGTGTGTGTGCTGTGGTGGTAAATGTCCCAGGTCCAGACAGTACAGTTTGTCCTCTCTGGGGAGCCGTAGCTGTCTGCTCAACTCTGTGACATCACCGTCCAGCCAAAACTCAGGGACTCCGCCCGACACGGCAAAAAAATAACTCAAAAATAATTAAGAAAATAAAGAAAATAAATAAAAAAAAACCCAACAACCTCAAAATAACTAAAACAAAAAAAAAAGATAAAAAACACAAAACAAAAAAATCTCAAAATAACGAAAAAAAAAACACCAAAAAATTATCTCCAAAAAATGTATAAAATAAAAAAAAAAAAAAAAAAAAAAAAAAAAACAACTCAAAATAAACAAAAACAAAACCAGAACACAATGGTCTACAGTCCCTCAGCCAATCAGGACGCAGAACACAATGGTCTACAGTCCCTCAGCCAATCAGGACGCAGAACACAATGGTCTACAGTCCCTCAGCCAATCAGGACACAGGACACAATGCACGTTCAGACGCTGGAAAAAGTAGAGCCGCTGCTCCTCCATGTTGAGAGGCTGAGGAGGCCTCCATAAATATAAAAATATATATTATATTCTGTAAATGGACATTATCCGTTAGCATTTAGCTCTTGGTATTTAGCATTTTACCACATGAAATCAGCCCTTTTACATGCTTTTTACACAGTCTGCTTGTCTGTACTACTGTCTCCTAGAGGTGAGGTGGGTTAAGTGTCTTGCCCAAGGACACAACAGCAGCCTTCATGTCTGGAGGTTATGTCCAGAGCAGGATTTAAACCTTCAGATCGGTGAACAAACCAGCTGAGCTACTGTCTGCTGCCCCAGGTCACATAAGTCAATGCTAATGCTAACTGCTATAATAAAACTGCAAGGGACCGGCTGCAGAACCCCTGGGCTAGCTTGGCTCGTTAGCATTAGCATTGAATCATTGTAATGTCCGTGGTTTTTGACAGAATATAGTTACACAAGTCAAACCCCCCCTGCAGTCGGTTTGTTGGATTCAGCCGAAATAAAACTAAAAGAAAAGAAACGGGAAAGAATATGAGGCTGCAAGAGCTGGACAAGATGCCAGACGCAGCGGGGGTCCACACCGCAACAACACAAGCTAACGAGACGCTAGCACACACACACGCACGCACACGCAGGACCAGCTCGGAGCCAATCTAATGATTCAATCAAAAAGCTATGTTGGCGTGCAGAAATCCTTGGCTTTTAACAAGACTCTGGTGCTGTGTTTTATACGAGACACACACAAGATAACAGTAACGCTGGAAATACTCAAAGTTTGCCAAGAAAGTTTTAATAGAGAGAGTGAAAACAGAGGAGAGGCTGGACGTGTGGTTCTGGAGGATGTGGGATTCTTTTAAAATAATGTTCTATTTAAATGACGGACATGTTTGAGTAATTATAATAGAAAATAGAGGAACATCGAGGTCAGAACTTCTCCAGATCCGAGTCAGGGCGACGGAAGCTGGAGGATTGTAGCTACAGTGAGTGTTTTAGGGCTGGATCACAGACTGTGTGCAGTGGTCTGGTTTATCTCGGGGGTTACACTCTCAAAATAACCCACAAGAAGAAAAATCTGTGAAGTATCAGCTTCATTTTTTACATTATTCTCTCTGTTTCTTGTCGGTAAAACCCCTCACCACACACTTTATACACTTTTCTCACAAGGTCGCTCCTGTTAGCGTTAGCAACAGGTTTGATTGACAGCGTTGCTAAGCGCCAGCTCCCTGCTCAACCAGCGGTGTGGGCGGGAAGGGGCGTTACCTTCAACATCCTCGCTCCTGATTGGCTCTTTGGTTGCTATGACACTCGGCTCCAAATTAGCCGCTATCACTGCTCTAGCCTCGATGAGCTTCATTTGACGTCTAGTCCAGCTCATGTGATGTTTCTCTTGATTTGACACTTTAGTTTTAGTATAATCTTTAAAGTTTTCCAGCCCCACTTCCTCACGTCGCTGTATGTCACTGTGATCTATGCTGGAGAATCTGTACAAACTGTAGGGCGGCTGAGTAATAGAAGGGTGGAAAAACATTTTTTTACTGTATTCCTATGCTGTAACAATCCTGGATCGATTCAGAACTCTCAAAAATCGGTTTAAAATGACGTTAATAACTGTTTTCTCCACGTGGTACCAAGTCCATGTGTTTTTAAGCATAGGCTGTGTGTATAAGTGGACAGAGCTAACCTGCTAGCTGCTGCGTTCCAAACAGGAAGTTAGCATGGGCTAGCGAACGGTGCACGTCCTTCTCTCATTACGGTACATTGACTGGGCTGTGTTTGTGCGAAGGAGCTTTCTTTCAGTGATTTTAAATAGCTGCTCTGCTCTGTTAGCATGTGTGTTAGCATGTGTGTTAGCATGTGTGTTAGCATGTGTGTTAGCGTGTGGGTTAGCATGTGTGTTAGCGTGTGGGTTAGCATGTGTGTTAGCATGTGTCTGTGGTTCTTTCATATCGATAATGATCAGTTCACCAATGCAGTTTGTAGTGAGCTGGAACAGAAGGAAGACAGGGGGCGCTAGTGTTTGTTTTGTGTCCAAAAAAATGTTCTGCAAAAGCAATTTCATGTTTTTGTTGTTCTCAGAATGACGGAGGATTTAAGAGTTAAAACGTCTGAATGTGAGACGTGCCCTCAGTGTCCAGTAGGTTCAGAGTCGTCCATGGTGTTTATTCTAGTCCTGGTCTAGTCCTGGTTTAGTCCTGGTCTAGTCCTGCTCTAGTCCTGGTTTAGACCTGGTTTAGACCTGGTTTAGTCCTGGTTTAGTCCTGGTTTAGTCCTGGTTTAATCCTGGTTTAGTCCTGGTTTAGTCCTGGTTTAATCCTGGTTTTAGTCCTGGTTTAGTCCTTGTTTAGTCCTGGTCTAGTCCTGGTCTAGTCCTGGTTCAGTCCTGGTTTAGTCCTGTTTTAGTCCTGGTTTAGTCCTGCTTTAGTCCTGGTTTAGTCCTGGTTTAGTCCTGGTTTAGTCCTGGTTTAGTCCTGTTTTAGTCCTGGTTTAGTCCTGGTTCAGTCCTGGTTTAGTCCTGGTTTAGTCCTGCTTTAGTCCTGGTTTAGTCCTGGTTTAGTCCTGGTTTAATCCTGGTTTAGTCCTGTTTTAGTCCTGGTTTAGTCCTGGTCTAGTCCTGGTTCAGTCCTGGTTCAGTCCTGTTTTAGTCCTGGTTTAGTCCGGTTTTAGTCCTGGTTTAGTCCTGGTTTAGTCCTGGTTTAGTCCTGGTTTAGTCCAGGTTTAGTCCTGGTTTAGTCCTGGTTTAGTCCTGGTTTAGTCCTGGTTTAGTCCTGGTCTAGTCCTGGTTCAGTCCTGGTTTAGTCCTGTTTTAGTCCTGGTTTAGTCCGGTTTTAGTCCTGGTTTAGTCCTGGTTTAGTCCTGGTTTAGTCCAGGTTTAGTCCTGGTTTAGTCCTGGTTTAGTCCTGGTTTAATCCCTTCGTGATTCTTTAATATTTCAGATATAATCTAAACTCTTGTCCCGTATCTTTCTCTCCTCTGAACATGTCCAGATGTTAATCTAAAACCTCGCTCTCGGCTCTCGGCTCTCGGCTCTCGGCTCACGGCTCTCGGCTCTCGGCTCTCGGCTCTCGGCTCTCGGCTCTCGGCTCTCGGCTCTCGGCTCCCGGCTCTTGGCTCTCACCTCGCGGCTCTCGGCTCTCGGCTCTCGGCTCTCGGCTCGCGGCTCGTGTCTTTGTGTTTCTCTTTTGCTCCTCGTTTGACTTGAGCAGGAAGGACAAACACAGATGGAGATTTACCTCGGCGTGTCATCTGATTTAAAAGTTCAAGGAGGAAGGCAGTAAAACAAAAGTGGACCTTGAAAACGCTACGTAAACCTTT
Source organism: Periophthalmus modestus (assembly GCA_019594935.1). Classification (NCBI taxonomy): domain Eukaryota; kingdom Metazoa; phylum Chordata; class Actinopteri; order Gobiiformes; family Gobiidae; genus Periophthalmus; species Periophthalmus modestus. The sequence continues at coordinate 451,429 of JAIEZT010000054.1, forward strand.
CCAGAAAATACATTCTTCAGGGAACACGCGATGCTCGGGGCCGATAGACCGGAGCCAGGAGATGTTATCTACGAGCCGCAGTAATCAGCTCTGTTCATATGTGGAAAGGCCACGGCTTTAATGGACTTTAATGATTATTTTTGAAGTCTACTGATTTGGATCGGGTCATGTGGAAAAGCACGACGGAAAACAGGGCGAAATGTGAGAATTACAGAAGGAGTTTAGTGTCGTCCTGGTACAAATGATCTTTTTTTTCATACATGAAGGAATCAGTGGATGTAAGAGCAGGAATCGAACCAGCAGCTTCAAATCACTGGACAAATGTTCTACCAACTGAGCCACCGCCGACTCCAAATGTTTTCAGGCATTAGCACCTAATGATGTCACTGGTGGAACTGGAGCGTTGAGACTAAAGATGTGGAGTTATATCTGAACGTGACACATCCAGGTGTGACTGTTTCTCACATGTGGATTTGTTATATTTTCCCGTCGTTTCCAGCTCCAAGTCAATAAAAAAGTCGCAGTAAAATATAAAATCTTTAGAATGGAAATGTTTTTGTTTTTTTGTTTGATGGTCAGAAAAAGTGTGATGTTCTGAGCGTTCTTCTGTGCTTTTCTGAGCGTTCTTCTCTGGTGTTCTGAGCGTTCTTCTGTGATGTTCTGAGCGTTCTTCTCTGGTGTTCTGAGCGTTCTTCTGTGATGTTCTGAGCGTTCTTCTCTGATGTTCTGAGCGTTCTTCTGTGATGTTCTGAGTGTTCTTCTGTGATGTTCTGAGTGTTCTTCTGTGATGTTCTGAGTGTTCTTCTGTGATGTTCTGAGCGTTCTTCTCCGATGTTCTGAGCGTTCTTCTCTGGTGTTCTGAGCGTTCTTCTGTGATGTTCTGAGCGTTCTTCTGTGATGTTCTGAATGTTCTTCTCTGATGTTCTGAGTGTTCTTCTGTGATGTTCTGAGCGTTCTTCTCTGATGTTCTGAGCGTTCTTCTCTGATGTTCTGAGCGTTCTTCTCTGGTGTTCTGAGCGTTCTTCTGTGATGTTCTGAGCGTTCTTTGATGTTCTGAGCGTTCTTCTGTGATGTTCTGAGCGTTCTTCTGTGATGTTCTGAGCGTTCTTCTGTGATGTTCTGAGCGTTCTTCTGTGATGTTCTGAGCGTTCTTCTGTGATGTTCTGAGCGTTCTTCTCTGATGTTCTGAGTGTTCTTCTCTGATGTTCTGAGCGTTCTTCTCTGATGTTCTGAGTGTTCTTCTCTGATGTTCTGAGCGTTCTTCTGTGATGTTCTGAGCGTTCTTCTCTGATGTTCTGAGTGTTCTTCTGTGATGTTCTGAGCGTTCCTCTGTGATGTTGTAATCGCCCGGATAGCACTTTAGCGGTTTACGGTGGAACAGAGCAGAGCTGAGACAGTTTGTCCAGTGCAGACCCCGAGTTTATTTATTCAACACCAAAAAATATTTACAAAAACAAGAAAAAATGTTAAAAGAATCAGCATTTCAGTACAGCCTCTACACACAGCGCCCCCTCTCTGCAGACTGAGGTTACTTTTATAACACACCTCTTTAATTGGTTGAGCCCACTCTGTAGTTTAGGTAAATACTCATATATCCAATAATGCTAATAAAATATAGCTCTAGCAAAGCACTGTAAATATTTATTCAAATTGACCATTTAAAATAGAGCCTTATATTAAATTCATTTGATCATTTAAACAGTGAACACCAATTTAGATAAAAGCTCAAATCTAAAACACCCCTCCTTCCAGCACCCAGTGGTCTGTCCCGGAACCTTCATAAGGTGTTTCGGCTCCCTGGGGGACTCTTTTGGCCGAAACACCTAAGACAGACAACATGGGTGAGTTGAAAATTTGAAACATCAATTATCTGATACATTTATCAATAAAACAGTTAAACTTCTGTGTATCGTGTCCTTTGTTTGTGCCTCAAAGATCGACCCCTGTAATGGACTAGATACATTACAGATGTTCTGAGTGTTCTTCTGTGATGTTCTGAGCGTTCTTCGGTGATGTTCTGAGCGTTCTTCGGTGATGTTCTGAGCGTTCTTCTGTAATGTTCTGAGCGTTCTTCGGTGATGTTCTGAGCGTTCTTCTGTGATGTTCTGAGCGTTCTTCTGTGATGTTCTGAGCGTTCTTCTGTAATGTTCTGAGCGTTCTTCTCTGATGGTCTGAGTGTTCTTCTGTGATGTTTTGAGCGTTCTTCTGTAATGTTCTGAGCGTTCTTCTCTAGTGTTCTGAGCGTTCTTCTCTGATGTTCTGAGCGTTCTTCTCTGGTGTTCTGAGCGTTCTTCTCTGATGTTCTGAGCGTTCTTCTGTAATGTTCTGAGCGTTCTTCTCTAGTGTTCTGAGCGTTCTTCTCTGGTGTTCTGAATGTTCTTCTCTGATGTTCTGAGCGTTCTTCTGTGATGTTCTGATCGTTCCTCTGTGATGTTCTGAGCGTTCTTCTCTGATGTTCTGAGCGTTCTTCTGTAATGTTCTGAGCGTTCTTCTCTGGTGTTCTGAGCGTTCTCTGATGTTCTGAGCGTTCTTCTGTGATGTTCTGAGCGTTCTTCTGCGATGTTCTTTGTCCATTTACATAACCACACTCTGCTCCAGATGTTCTCGGTCTGGACGTTTCAGCTGGAGGATTGTGAGTGTTTTGAGCTGATGGGCAGAATCGGTATCAGAGCTGAATCATCTGTATCTCTTCTTCGTTTCGTGCGTCTGTGTATCCAGAACAATGACCCTGAGCGAGCCTTACCGCCCCCTGCTGGTGGTGGTGGTTGTTGCGCTCACACCTCCGTCTGAGCGGTGCGAGCGGCAGACGGAGGCGGAGGTCACAGAGGGACACGGCGAGGACAGAATCTCTCAGGTTTCAGTAAAAAGGAGACGGACCCTTCCTCCTTCAGCCTGATTAATAATAAAAGTGCAGCTCCTCGGTTCATCTCCATCTGAACTGTCGGCTGAAATCCTCCACGTGTGAGTGAAACCGCGAGCTCACGTCACGCTCGCCGACCTCACACTCGCCGACCTCGCTCACCTCCTCGTCATCATCGCTCTCCATTTTGCTGATGCTAAAGGCGCTAATCTTCATCTTCATAAAAACCGTTCCGATCGCTCTGGTCACCTCTAAAACGCCGCTGTCTTTTCAACCTTTAAGATATTATTGGACTAAAAGAAAATGTTGAAGGAATTGCAGTTTGAAATGTTCCTGTTTTTTATGCTCAAAAATATTAATTCTTACAATGACTGGACTTGCCTCTCCCTAGATCTGACTAGTAACTGGACTGGTGTCTTTATTCTTAGCAAAAATAATAATAAAACATCAGATTTAAACAGCTTTTTTCGACACTTTATCGAGCGTTATTCATTCGTTCCACACTTGTTGTAGCCACAGCCGCCCTGGGACAGACTGATGGTTTTTACCTCTAGCGCCCCCTTGTGGCAGCTTGTATTTACTGTTCTCTCGCATCCAACTACAGACCAGGCGGATTACTGAGCGTCTCGGACCTGGTTTTGCCGCATGAAAACACCAGAAACGCTACGCAGTGTCGTTAAAACACCAGCAGAGGGCAGCAGAGAGCAGCATGATGAAAAATAGGGCTGTTTCTGGGACAAAATGAGCAGTTTAAAATAAAATATCTTTTTAAAATGTGGGAAAGGTCCTTGAGATACTGCAGGACGCTGAGGACGAGATCGTGTCATCACCGTTTCAGTTAGCCTAATGCTAAACCAGATGCTAAGCTAGTTTTGGCTAATTCATTTCTATGGACGTGTACACGCTTGTATTGGTGGTTTTCAGTATTTCACACGATCTGATACTGGGATCAAATATCGGTTTCTAAATATCGCTCCAATCGACATCGTGGTTGGACAAAGACATCGATGTAATAAGAGTTTTTACTGGTCGGAGTCGGGCCAGAAAGTCTCATAATGTTTGATTTTTTATTTACACAAAGTTGTTCAGTTGTTACTTGAGATAATATCAGCTGCATCTCACATTTACATTAGTTTTGTCTTGTTTTTGTCTTGTTTTTTTCTGTTTTCAGTCTCCGCTTTGGTACCAGTCGGTATCGGAACTGAAAAAGTTGGATTGATGGAAAAAGTCGGATCCTTTTTGCCGTGAAATATATAAAAAATAAAATCCACAGATGTTGAACCTGATCATTTCTGCTTTTGACTGGGCCCAAGACCTCGCTCCCTTTTAACGATCTGTATCAAAAGTATCAAACATCAGATATGAATCGATACTTAAACCAGTATCGCAAAAAGATCGATGCTGAAAAAATCCCACAACACGACAAAATTTATGTGAAGAGCAGGAAAGAACCACACGAGAAATTAAAGAAACTTAAAGAAAACTGTTATTTTCTGGTTTCTTTATAGTCCTGGTTTAGTCCTGGTTTAGTCCTGGTTTAGTCCTGGTTTAGTCCTGGTTTAGACCTGGTTTAGTCCTGGTTCAGACCTGGTTTAGACCTGGTTTAGTCCTGGTTTAGTCCTGGTTTAGTCCTTTTTTAGACCTGGTTTAGTCCTGGTTTAGTCCTGGTTTAGTCCTTCTTTAGACCTGGTTTAGTCCTGGTTTAGTCCTTTTTTAGACCTGGTTTAGTCCTTTTTTAGACCTGGTTTAGTCCTTTTTTAGTCCTGGTTTAGTCCTTTTCTAGACCTGATTTAGACCTGGTTTAGTCCTTGTTTAGTCCTTGTTCAGTCCTTTTTTAGTCCTAGTTTAGTCCTGGTTTAGTCCTGGTTCAGTCCTGGTTTAGTCCTGGTTTAGTCCTGGTTTAGACCTGGTTTAGTCCTGGTTTAGTCCTGGTTTAGTCCTGGTTTAGTCCTGGTTTAGTCCTTCTTTAGACCTGGTTTAGTCCTGGTTTAGTCCTTTTTTAGACCTGGTTTAGTCCTTTTTTAGTCCTGGTTTAGTCCTTTTCTAGACCAGATTTAGACCTGGTTTAGTCCTTGTTTAGTCCTTGTTCAGTCCTTTTTTAGTCCTAGTTTAGTCCTGGTTTAGTCCTGGTTTAGTCCTGGTTCAGACCTGGTTTAGACCTGGTTTAGTCCTGGTTTAGTCCTGGTTTAGTCCTTTTTTAGACCTGGTTTAGTCCTGGTTTAGTCCTGGTTTAGTCCTTCTTTAGACCTGGTTTAGTCCTGGTTTAGTCCTTTTTTAGACCTGGTTTAGTCCTTTTTTAGACCTGGTTTTAGTCCTCCTTTTTAGTCCTGGGTTAGTCCTTTTCTAGACCTGATTTAGACCTGGTTTAGTCCTTGTTTAGTCCTTGTTCAGTCCTTTTTTAGTCCTAGTTTAGTCCTGGTTTAGTCCTGGTTTAGTCCTGGTTTAGTCCTGGTTTAGTCCTGGTTTAGTCCTGGTTTAGTCCTGGTTTAGTCCTGGTTTAGTCCTGGTTTAGTCCTGGTTTTAGTCCTGGTTTGGTTAGTCCTTCTTTAGACCTGGTTTAGTCCTGGTTTAGTCTTTTTTAGACCTGGTTTAGTCCTTTTTTAGTCCTGGTTTAGTCCTTTTCTAGACCAGATTTAGACCTGGTTTAGTCCTTGTTTAGTCCTTGTTCAGTCCTTTTTTAGTCCTAGTTTAGTCCTGGTTTAGTCCTGGTTTAGTCCTGGTTCAGTCCTGGTTTAGTCCTGGTTTAGTCCTGGTTTAGACCTGGTTTAGTCCTGGTTTAGTCCTGGTTTAGTCCTGGTTTAGTCCTGGTTTAGTCCTTCTTTAGACCTGGTTTAGTCCTGGTTTAGTCCTTTTTTAGACCTGGTTTTAGTCCTTTTTTAGTCCTGGTTTAGTCCTTTTCTAGACCAGATTTAGACCTGGTTTGGTTTAGTCTTGTTTAGTCCTTGTTCAGTCCTTTTTTAGTCCTAGTTTAGTCCTGGTTTAGTCCTGGTTTAGTCCTAGTTTAGTCCTGGTTTAGTGCTTTTTTAGTCCTTCTTTAGACCTGGATTAGAATAATCAAATTCTTGTCTCATGTTTCTTTTTCTCTTCTGAACTTGACAAAATTTAAGTTTATCAAAACCAGAACAGAACCACACGAGAACTTAAAAAAAACTTCTGTTATTTTCTTTTTCTTTTTGTCTTTTTTGTCGTATCGGAATCAGTATCAAGTATCGAGTTGTTTCCTTAGTATCGATCTTTTAGCATCGCGACCCCCCCAGTCGATAAAACGCTGTGACGTCTGAAACGCTCCAGAACACGTCGGGTTTCGTGGACATATCCGTGTTTTACGTGTTTTGTTCGTCGTGAGGACGCTCGCTCTTTAGACTTTTGTTGCAGATAAGTTTTGTCTTTTTATAGCCGGTCCAATGCTGCTCCGTGCTACTATGGTAACAGCAGGGAGTGGGTGTTAGCAGCTAATCCTGTTTGGGTGTCATGGTGGCATCGCCATGGCACCGGGAGGGAGGCGGCGCCGCTTTCTTCTCCTTTAATCATATTTGATCATTACGGCGGCAGAAGGTCAAAGCTTCACTGGAGACTTCGGTTTGGACAAAAAGAGAAACGTGTTGTGTCCACTCAACCAAAGCCTGAGTTTGACTAAAGATGTTTTATATTATATCAAAATATCAATATATCGTATCGTTCAGTTTGATGATGCAGTATCGATATCGCTGGGGGCTGTATCAATAAATATTTTTGTACATTTTATTAAATTATTCTGATATTTTGTGGCTTGTTTAGAGGAAAGAAATTTCGTAAAAGCCAAAGTTAGCCTCCAAGCCTCTAATTCAGCTCTGGTCAGATTTCTGCTGGTGAACAATCGTTTTTTTCAGTTTCAGCGTCGTTAGCGCCCCCTTCAGACAGATATAAGGCAGTGTCTGACCAGAACTGAAGAGGAGACTTGGACGAGCCGCCAAACGTCTTCACTCCTGCAGCGTTTTGTCCAGTGACAGATTTAAACTTTGGCTTTTCTCGTGTTTCAGACCTGCAGGTTTTACACAGACGTCTCTCAGGAAAGAAACATCTGACGTTTGTTTCACTGTTTTGACGATTAAAACCGGTGTGTTTTATTTCAGCTTTGCACAAACAGCGGTTTAAATAAAACTTTTAGCGTCTGTTACGACGTTCTTCACCCTGAATCTTCGTGTTGTGGACGTCTCTGACCTTTGTGGTACCATCTGTTGTTATGTTGTGTATCTTTTGTTTGTGCGTCTCGACACTTTTAGGGAGAACAGCTCTGACGATTGTGCAACTGAGTCAATAAAACAAACTTATTGATTCAAGACAATTTCTCTGTTGATTTTATATTTTTTATTTTTTACTATTAGAAATTCCGCGATGTCACAGTTGTTTTAGTCGTTAAACTCACGTCTCTGTTAAATGTGAATGGAGCTCGAATAAACTGTGGATGAATCATAGTGACCAGTGAAACAGTCTGATGTGTGCTTCTAGTTAGCAAACTGCACTTTTTATGTTCATTCATGTTCAAACACCGAAAGTAAAATGCACCATTAATGTTTCTTTTTTGTGAAGAGTCACGACAGCCTGGATTTTTTACTGAATCGTATCAAATTGATCTGAAATATATTGTATTGGGGTAAAGACACACACACACACACATATACACACATACACACATTTACATACACACACATATACACACATATACACACACATATACACACACATATACACACACTGACACACACACTACCCCAGGGCGGCTGTGGCTACAGAAGTTTTAGCTTAGATGCTACCAACAAATCCGGCATAATTATTGTTATTTTCTCCCTTTTAGCGAAAAACATGGTTGGACTGTTGCGTAATTCTTAGTTATTGTTTTTTTCTTAAAGAGCTTGTCTCAGAGTTTCCTCAGTTTCAGAGCGTTTACAGAGTGAGTCTTTGGTGTTTTTATTTGGACATTTTTGAGTAAATTTGTGCTAATTTGCATCACTCTCTCAGCCTGCTCTCTGTGCTGACCTCTTCACCTTCTGTTTTTCTGCTTTTTCTCATCCCTTTAAAACCCAAACGCCTTTTTTAGGGCAAGAAATACAGTATTCAAACCCAAAAAATGAACAGACAAGTGGTAACCGAGGCAGTGGCTCAGTTGGTAGAGCATTTACCCATTGATCTGGAGACATTGGTGGTTCAAATCCTGCTCTTGACGTAGATGAGGTCAGACCCAATGCTCCTACAGATATTTACATTCAGCTCTACTAATTATGTTAATGTTGAGAGCGGGATTTGTACCGTCAACCTTGAGAACAGTGGGCAAACGCTCTACCAACTGAGCCACCATCGCCCCGAATGTGTGTAGTTTGTGTAATAATGGGCAGAAAAAACATGTTCACTTATGCAAAAATACAGTCATGTTCCCCAGCCTGGAGTTGTGTCCTTAGGCAAGACACTTTATCCACCTTTAGTAGTAGCGTGCAGTGTGTGCGTGTGCGTGTGCGTGTGTTTTATTAAATTACTTTTCTAATTTTCTCATAATTTTGTGGATGAAAACATTCAAAATCCCATTGGCACCGTATCCAAAGTGGTTCAAAAACACAGCACAAAAACGCTAATGAAGCTAATGTCCGCTGTGGTCCCCGCTCCGTGTGTGTGTGTGTGTGTGTGTGCGTGCATGAGTCACACACACACACACACACACACACACACACACACACACACACACACACCTGACTCACACACAGCTCCTCATCCATCAGGTCCGCTCAGGTTAGCATTAGCACGCGCCTCCTCTCACGTCCTCGCTCCAGATAGCACAGAGCAGCCGAGGCTAGCAAGTGTGTGTTAGCGAGTGTGTGTTAGCGTGTGTGTGTTGCGTGTGTGTGTTAGCGTGTGTGTGTGTGTTAGCGAGTGTGTGTTAGCGAGTGTGTGTTAGCGAGTGTGTGTAAGCGAGTGTGTGTTAGCGCGTGTGTGTTAGCGCGTGTGTGTTAGCGAGTGTGTGTAAGCGAGTGTGTGTTAGCGCGTGTGTGTTAGCGAGTGTGTGTTAGCGTGTGTGTGTTAGCGAGTGTGTGTTAGCGTGTGTGTTAGCGCGTGTGTTAGCGCGGCGTTAGCGCGGTGTTTCGGGTGACCACGCTGCCTCTCTCCTTTTGTGTACGCTCAGACGGGCAAATCGTGATAAGTCAGCAAGGACGAAAGTAGAAAGTAGTAGACTCCAGTGCCAGGATGGAGGGATTAGCAGAACGACTTGAAAGAAAGAGCCAAAATGAAAAATAAAAAACCTGTCGGTCGGTTGTGGGCCAAATTAAATATTTTTTGAAAAATTTCAACAACATCTGCATGTTTTTCAGAAGAGGTGGATTAACTTTAAGTGCGGCGACAGGAGCAGATGCTAATAAGTGGAAACAGAAGTGGGGCCAACACATTTGCAAAGTATTCTGGGATTTGTAGTATTAGAGGTGCATGCACTGTACTGGCACAACAGCCAGTGGGACAACTCTAAGACATGTTTGATATGATCTCCAAACCGCCAAATATATTTATATCAAGGGCCAAATTTGGCCCACGGGCCTGAGTTTGACATGTCTGTTCTATGTCAAATGAAAAAAGGTTTTTACTGTCACTTTTCAGAGCAAAAGTTTATTTTAAAAATGCAGGAAATTACACCTGTTTTGTAAAACATTTCTTGGGGGACTAAACCAGGACTAAACTAGAACAAAACTAGGACTAAACCAGGTCTAAACCAGGTCTAAACCAGGTCTAAACCAGGACTAAACTAGAACTAAACTAGAACTAAACCAGGACTAAACTAGAACAAAACTAGGACTAAGCCAGGACTAAACCAGGACTAAACCAGGTCTAAACTAGTGATGAATAGTCTTGAAAATACGGTAATAATATACAGTGTTTGTCTTGGTGCAGAATTAACTTGTAATAATTGTGACTTTTGACTCACGTCATTATGGTAAAAACTGTATAAAATGGAGGTCGTCTGTTCGTCTGCAGGTTTGTTCATCCTGTGTTGATGTCGTGTTGGTGCCGATTTTCAGGCACAGTTTGAAAAAAAGTGTGTCTTATATTTGTACAAAATGCATTTTTTTTTAATTGTGGCTGGTCTTATATTCAGGTGCGCCCGATACTCCGGGTTCACTGAACATAAACTCTGTGAATGGCGTCAGTACCTGCGGCGTCACACTGTTAGCGCTCACATAAAGATTGGCAGATTATACCTTAGCTGTATGATTAGCTGTTAGCTGTATGATTAGCTGTTAGCTGTATGATTAGCGTAGCATTTACACGTAGCATTATCTGCTCTATCAGCTCCTCCTCCTCCTCCTGCCGTACACATCCACTCTCTTTCCAGTCCCGGGCCTCCTCTGCTCCTCCAGGGCCGCTCTCCGCACCTGTCTATGCAGCGATGATTTATGCCCCTGCGTTCGTGTATTTTTAGACCAATTACGCTCCCCCTCGCAGCCCCTATATCTGTCCGTAGCGTTCTCTCCTCCGCTGGCTTCACGTTCTCTCTGTTTTTGTCACTTTTATCTAAATATCATCTCTATCGTTCGCTCCGGTTTGGATTATTCTGCAGAAGCCAGTAGCGGCGCGGTATAGGTCAGGCTAGCTGCAAACGCATTCCAAACTTTCAATGTGGAATTTTCCGGAGTTATCGGTTCTATCCGCAGGAAATGAAAATGGTTGTGGACCTGACACCTTGTTTTCTGCTGCCAGGCTTCGGATCAATTCGTTTTTTTTTTCCCCGTATCATCCCACAATCCTCAGTTTTCTTCACCAAAGTTTAAATAATTACATGAATTTGTTTTTTATTTAAAGAATCGTACGTCCTGCACATCCATGTTTATATAAAAGGACATAGCTAACCTGCTAGCAGCCACGTTAAACAGGAAGTGATCATGTGCGCACTTCCTGCTCCATCGACTCTGGCTTCAATTCACTTTCTATTGAAAAACTGTGGCCCCTCTCTCTGTACCTGCTGCTGTCAGACTCGTCATTTTGGTCTTAAATTTTGGCTCTACATGTTCAGTTTTTACATAGTTTCAACTGGTTTGGATTTAATTATGATTTTAATAATAATGTTGACTTTTCGTAGTACATTTGTAAGCATTAATTTGCTCATATATTCATTTATTTGACCCTTATTCTCGTGATTCTTTTTTCCGCGGCTCGTTCCTTAAAAAACATTGTCAAACTGGTATTAAAGCGTTACATAAGCTCTGTATTAGAAAACATTTGTGCTTTGAATAATCGTCCTCATGGCTTCACATCACAAACTTAGATGTTCCTTTTGTCTATTTTTACTGTTGCTTAGAAACTCTGCACATCCTGAACAAAAAAAAAAAAAAAGTTAGATTAAAGCCACTTCTACGTCTGAAACATAAAGAAGTGACTGAGTGAGTGAGACGTCACCCACAGCGTTCAGCTATAGTTATAGTATCATAGCAACCAAAGAGCCAATCAGGAGCGAGGCTGTTGAAGGCAATGCCCCTTCACTTAGCAACGCTGTCAATCAAACCTGTTGCTAACGCTGTAAAAAAGACCACATCTTCAGGGCACAAGGCTAATGATACAGAGTAAAAACGTCTGTGTTAGCAATGTTGCGGTGTTAGAGCTGTTGTTGTATTAGCCCTGTTGCCGTGTTAGCGCTGTTATCATGTTAACGCTGTTGTCATGTTAGCGCTGTTGTTGTATTAGCGCTGTTGTGGTGTTAGCACTGTTGTCATGTTAGCGCTGTTGTTGTATTAGCGCTGCTGTGGTATTAGCGCTGTTGTGGTGTTAGCCCTGTTGTCATGTTAGCACTGTTGTCATTTTAGCGCTGTTGTCATGTTCATGCTGTTGTCATGTTAGCACTGCTGTTGTTTTAGCCCTGTTGTCATTTTAGCACTGTCGACATGTTAGCCCTGTTGACATGTTAGCACTGTTGTCATGTTAGCCCTATTGTCCTGTTAGCCCTTTTGTTATGTTAGCGCTGTTGTTGCATTAGAGCTGTTGTGGTGTTAGCACTGCTGTTGTATTAGCCCTGTTGTGTTGTTACCTCTGTTGTGGTGTTAGCGCTGTTCTGTTGTTAGCCCTGTTGTGGTGTTAGCACTATTGTCCTGTTAGCCCTGTTGTCATGTTAGCACCGTTGTGGTATTAGCGTTGTTGTGGTGTTAGCCCTGTTATCGTGTTAGTGCTGTTATTGTATTAGCCCTGTTATTATATTGTTGTTGTGTTAGCGCGTGGTGTTATTGTATTAGCGTTGTTGTGGTGTTAGCGCTGTTATTGTTATTGTATTAGCGTTGTTGTGGTGTTAGTGCTGTTATTGTATTAGCTTTGTTGTGGTGTTAGCGCTGTTATTGTATTAGCGTTGTTGTTGTGTTAGCGCTGTTATTATATTAGCGTTGTTGTGGTGTTAGTGCTGTTATTGTATTAGCGTTGTTGTGGTGTTAGCGCTGTTATTGTATTAGCGTTGTTGTGGTGTTAGTGCTGTTATTGTATTAGCATTGTTGTGGTGTTAGCGCTGTTGTCAGGCTGCACTCTGTCGTTACTTTACCAGGTTTAGCGTCCACTCCAAAGGCTAAATGAAGGTATCAAAGCGCTAACACACGTCTTTTCTGTCATTAGTAGCGTGTTTTAAGCGTCTGCTGAGCCTCTAGCATCTATGCGCCGTCATTCTGGAAATACAAAGCGGTATCAGATCTGTGATTTGGTCTGAGTACTCACCGATACCGATACGAATACCTGAAAATGTGTGATATCGGCATCAGAACAACCTTGATTACCTTCATTATTTTGGTTTCTATCAATTTTCCATCATGTTCCCATTGGACTGTGTAATACCAGGGTCTTGTCATAATCAGTCCATCCATTGATTACTCCTGTGTTTAAGTCTTTTCTGTTTGAAAGTGTAATCTCTAATCTCTCCATACGTTTGTCACATGTCCTTTCACACACAGATATAGGACCAGTGTAATCTGGAATAATCAATGATAATCCCGCTCTCAGATTGAAGGCTCCTAATAAGACTGGAGCTGCGTCTCTGAGCCCAAGGCATCATGGGACATTCTCCTCCTCCTACTGCCCAAAGGGACGTGTACAATGGAATTGAAACGACACAGAGAGATGCCAGAAGAGATTATAGACGTAAAGGACACGATACCGAGTTAAATTACACATATAGGCCGGGTTTGAGATGGTATCACAATGTTTTATGAAGCTAATGTAGGACGGAGGCAGGAGCAGGTCAAAGTGCTGTTTGTACCAAAGCATTTTCACACCTGCTCATCTGGTTAAAGCCCTACTATGTAACTTTCTGGAGGTGGAAAGTCAATGGCATGATTCATAACTATAACCTTTGACCTAGAACCTTTATTTTTAACCACTACAGAACAGGAATGGGAGCAGATCTTTAATGCAGTCACAGAAAGCTAACTGTACTTTGGATCGGTCACATGCCGTGTCTTAATTCGACGGTTGCACACTTTGAAGTACCGTTCGAAGTACTGTTCGAAGTACTGTACCCAAGCGACAAAGGGTGCTCCTCCGTCGACCGCAAAACCCGCGGCGAAATGGGACAGGCCGACACCACAGAGAGTACGTCAACCGCTGTCTGTTCACTCACATTATGTTGCTTACTTTATGTCGCCTAGCAACCGTGACAGACGCCGACTAATGAGCTAAACGTTTATAATGGACTCCAGAATAATTACAGTTTTACTTTTAATTCTTTATTATTTCACTTCTCCATGGAAACGCAGGGCACATTTGTCGGTCGCATTCGTCAAGTGCATGAAATGGGACTTTAGGGCCTTGTTGCGACAGGAAGTGACGTAAGTGTCCTTCAAATGCAGCCAACGAAGTGTGAAACCGACGAACTGGGACAGTGATGGTAAACTCTGCGTTAAACAAAGGTACAACGCTGATGGAACGAGCCTGAAACTAGGACTGTGCTAAAAATTGAAAGAACTTTGGTCGATCTCGATGATAAGACGGACGCATTTTAACAGACAGGTCTGCGGCCAAGTTTCGACCCTCTTGCCGCCGCGTTCCAAACAGGAAGTGATCACGGGCGCACTTCAGGCTCCATCGACTCTTTATCGGTCTTAAATGTTCGTATTAACCCTCTACATGATCCTTTTTATTTCACTGTTGTGTCTGTAAATCAAAATTTGAACTTTAATAACAGACAAATCGGGTCCTTCTTTCCCGAGGTTGTTCCTGTTAGCGTTAGCAACAGGTTTGATTGACAGCGTTGCAAAGCGCCTGCTCCCTGTTAAACCAGCGGTGTGAGCAGGAAGGGGCGTTACCTTCACCAACCTCGCTCTGGATTGGCTCTTTGGTTGCTATGATACTTGTAGTCGTAATTCCAAATATGGAAATCGGCTCCAAATTAGCCGCTATAACTGCTAGCCTCGATGAGCTTCATTTTGGAGTCTGTGATCTCACTCTTTGACCCAGCTCCTCACTTTTTCTCTCTTCTTATCGTTATAATAAACTGTTTTCTCACCGTTTATGGCTGAAGACCTAATCTGGAGCATGAACATTGGGTGTGTTTTTGTCGATAGCGTTAGCGCACACCTGCTTTTAGGCTCAATATATTGTACAAACATTAAAAACTTGGTCCTATCAACGCAAAATCTAAACTTTAGTGACAGTGACACTGACACCTCCTCTCTGTACCTGACTCCACCTGTCTGTGTTTGCAATAAAATGGAAAAAAGTCAAATCCAAAATGTAGATAGATCGATATGGGGGTAAAAATCTGCTTCTTTTTATTCCCGTATGGCTCAGCTCGGCCTGGACCAGCCTCTCGCGCCTCTGCCGGCTCCGATTAAACTCTCTGATTGATTTTAATGTGGTAAAATGACTCTTTACAAAGCAATTTGAAATCACTGACCCGAGTCCGCCGAGAGTTTATGTGTCAACAATACTCCTGATTAGAGCTGTCAAAAGCATCGAACGTCCGGCGCTAATAAAAACTAAAAGTAGAATCGAAACTAGACACTCGTTTGAGCAAGTATCGATACTGAAAACGTCATTTACTGAACAGAAATGAGCCTTTACTGAGTGTTTTTATTATTATCATCGTGGTATCGTTAGTATCTAAGTTCATGTTATTACCCAGAATGCCGAGTGTCATTAAATAGCACTAAAACAGACGAGGGGCCGGTTCAGTGGAGACACAGACAGGGGGCGCACACGAGCAGACCCCGGGATTGTGGTTATAAACAAAAGCCGTGTAGTCTAGTGAAAAAATGAGCAATATATTTTAAAAAAATCAAATATATGCTTTTATTAGTAATTTATACTTTTATTTAATGATGATGTTAGGGTTAGGGGCTAGGTTTAGGAACTAGGATTAAAAGCTAAGGTTAGGGGCTAGGGCTAAGGGTTAGGGAACTAGGGTTAGGAGCTAGGGTTAAGGGCTAGGGTTAAGGGTTAGGAACTAGTGTTAGGAGCTAGGATTTAGGGCTAGGGTTAGGAACTAGGGTTAGGGGCTAGGGTTAAGGGTTAGGGTTAAGGGCTAGGGTTAGGAGCTAGGGTTAAGGGTTAGGGTTAAGGGCTAGGGTTAAGAGCTAGGGTTAAGGGTTAAGGGCTTTGTTAGGAACTAGGGTTAGGGGCTAGGGTTAGGTTAGGTTAGGAGCTAGGGTCAAGGGCTGGGGTTAAAACTAGGGTTAGGGTTAGGAGCTAGGTCAAGGGCTAGGGTTAGGAACTAGGTTAAGGTTAGGGTTAAGGGTTAGGGTTAGGAGCTAGGGTCAAGGGCTAGGGTTAGGAACTAGGGTTAGGGTTAGGAGCTAGGGTCAACCCTAGGGTTAGGAACTTTTTTAAGGGTTAGGGTTAAGGGTTAGGGTTAGGAGCTAGGGTCAAGGGCTAGGGTTAGAAGCTAGGGTTAAGTGCTAGGGTTAAGGGTTAGGGTTAGGAACTAGGGTTAGGAGCTAGGGTTAGAGGCTAGGGTTAAGGGCTAGGGTTGGAAGCGGATCATAATTCATCTGTGGGAGCTGGATTCAAACTGCCAACCTCTTGGATCAGTGGACAAACGCTCTACCAGCTGAGCCACTGTCGCCCACAGAAGCCCGGGGCCCCACAGTGCGACACACGGGGCTTTACCTGTTACACTGCGGCCGGTCCCGCTGCAGACAGACTCAGTTTCCATGGCAACGTCTGAACCCATCTCGTCTCCATGGAAACCTGTTGGCTCAGATAAATAAGACGGAGAGCTACAGCGACAACAAAGTTTACAGAGAGTCTACCCCGAGTATCACTCAACACGGTAATGTTCAGTAGAAACGCTGGAAATGAGAGACAAGCTAAACAAGAACTGGGTCAGGGTCAGACCGTGGTCCAGACATGGTCCAGAGAGCTTCACCTGCTCTTCTCATGATGTTTTTAATTCTTCAGATCAGGGTTTTGTTTCTTTTTTCCCTGACAGTTTGGTCTGCTCACTAGCGCCTCTCAGTGGTCATGAGATGTTGAGTAAAAGCAGCAGTGAGGCCTGTAAAAACACCTCTGAGGAAACAAAGTCTGTGTTAGCGCTGCTGCCGTGTTAGCGCTGTTCTCGTGTTAGCGCTGTTCTTGTGTTAGCGATGTCGTCGTGTTAGCGCTGTTCTCGTTTTAGCTCTGCTGTCGTGTGTTACTGCTGATGTGTTACCTGTTGTGCGCTGTTGTGTTGTTTCCCTGTTGTGCTGCATTAGCGCTGTTCTCGGGTTAGCTATGTCGTCGTGTTAGTGCTGTTTTGTGTTCTTAGCTCTGTTGTGTGTGTTAGCAATGTTTTCTCGTAATGTTAGCAATGTTGCCGTGTTAGCGCTGTTGTCTGTGTGTGTTGTTAGCCCTGTTGTAGCATTAGCGCTGTTGTGGTGTTAGTGCTGTTGTGTTCTTAGCTCTGTTGTGGCGCAATGTTTGGTCGTTATTAGCGCTGTTGTGTGGTAGTAGCGCTGTGGTCGTATTAGCGCTGTGATCGTGCCACTTTCTTCATAGTTATTTTTACCAAGTTCAGCTAAATGAAGTTATCAAAGAGCTAACGCAAATATTCATAATTTCCATTCGTTGTCCCAAACGGCGGGGGTCAAAAAAAGGGTCAAAATAAAAATTGCACATTTCACAAATTGCACAGTTCACATTATTGCACCATAAAAATATTGCACATTCCGTTAGTTGCACAGTTTCCATGTTAGCGTTGTTCTCGTGTTAGCGCTGTTTGGCCTCGTTCAAGACAGTTACTTTTGACATTATTAGCGTGTTTAACCTGGGTGTTAGCGTTAGCATTAGCCGCAGCAGACATCGACAGCGGCTCACATCTACGGCTCCTCGCTCTAGAAAACACAGAGCGGTATCGGTGATTTGCTCTGAGTCGTCGCCGATACCGATACCTGAGAATGTGCGCTGCCTGAACGGCGCCGGTCGTCAGCGCCTCATAAACTTCAAACTCATGTGACTCTCGACGTTTTCGTTCTATTTATATGTTTATGGAGCTCGGCGGGCGCCCGGACGCTCGTCTGTGGACGCGCTCGCAGAAGGTCACTGTCCCCGCCCGGGCTCGTGTCGATCGCTTAATCTGATTGGCCGCTTGATGGATGGGCGCCTCGCTTGACCTATCACAGCTAACGCAATTATAGGTCCCACATACTCACCTTTCTGTCATTCGCTTTTTCCTTTCATTCTCTCCCTCTTTCTCTCACTATATCTCTCCCTCACTCTATCTCTCCCTCTTTCTCTCCCTCTGTCTCCCTCTATCTTTCTCTCATTCTCTTCATCTCTGCCTCTCTCTCCCCCCCCTCTCTCTCTCCCTCTCTCCCTCTCTCTTCCTTTTCCTCTCCCTTTTTTCCTCTATCTCTTCCTCTCCCTCTTCTTTTCCTCTTTCTCTCCATCTATTTCTCACTCTATCTCCCCCTCTTTCTCCCACTCTATCTCTCCCTCTTTCTCTCACTCTATCCCTCCCTCTTTCTCTCACTCCATCTCTCCCTCTTTCTCTCACTCTATCTCTCTCTTTTTCTCTTTCCCTTTCACTCTATCTCCTCCTCTTTCTCTGGCTCTGTCTCTCCCTCTTTCTCTCCCTCTTTCTCCCACTCTATCTCTGTCTTCTCCCTTCCTCTCACTCTATCTCTCCCTCTGTCTCCCTCTCATTCTCTCCCTCTTTTTCTCCCTCCCCCCAGTTTCTCTCCCTCTCTCTTCCTCTCCCTTTTTTTTCCCTTTCTCTCCCTCTTTTTCTTTCTCTTCCCTCTCCCTCTCTTTCTCCCTCTATCTCCCCCTCCTCTTTCTCTCATCCCTCCTTCTCTTTCATCCATTATTCTGAACGTCGCTGCATTAACAGGTAAAGCTTCACTGTGGGACTTTTCTAACAGAGGCTCTTCCACCTCATTGTCTCCATGGAGATGTTACTGATGAACTTGTCTCTGTTTCCATGGAGACTGGTCCAGACCGAGTTACAGCTCAGATCTGTGGAGAGGCGGCACACGTCCAATAAATAAACACGAGAAACACGTTTAACACAAGTTTAAAGCCACATTGTGGAATGTTACTGACATCTCCATGGAGACAAGGACGTGACAGCAAAGTTCCACAGTACGGCTCATATTTCAGCGTTTTTTAAAATTCAAACAAAACATGAATGAGATTATTTTTAATACAATTACGACAATTTAATCAAATGTTTTATGCAAAAGTGTCAAAATAAAACGCTCCAAACAGATGTTCTTTATTTTATTGTGAAGGGGCCTCAGTGTCGACGTGTCAAAACCAGAGACACGACGGA
Source organism: Periophthalmus modestus (assembly GCA_019594935.1). Classification (NCBI taxonomy): domain Eukaryota; kingdom Metazoa; phylum Chordata; class Actinopteri; order Gobiiformes; family Gobiidae; genus Periophthalmus; species Periophthalmus modestus. The sequence goes on from JAIEZT010000054.1 coordinate 470,019, forward strand.
GCTGGAGAGGCACGAGAATAAAAGACGTTAATCACTTATTCACAGGAGGATGAATAGAGGAGTAAACATGGAAACTGTCTGTGTGCGACGCTGTGAAAGCTCCAGATCACACTCCGTTCCACCTTGTGATGTCATGTGGTGAAACAGGAAGTGCTCCACGCGTCGTCATCCACAGAAACGCATTTTAAATCACAATATTCATCTAAAACGACGTAACGACAGCAGGTTTCAAGTTCATAAACTGTGGTGTCGCCGTAAACGTCGTGACAATAAAGAGTCGTGTAGCTGTAGCGCCCCCTATGGACAGAGCACGTCACAGCAGCACTTTTTTAAAACATTTGGACCAAAATGACGACGCGACGCTGCAGAATCCTACAAGTATCAACGATTAAGAAAATAAAACTGGAGAAGAGACGAGAGGAGAGGAGACGAGAGAGGAGGAGACGAGGGAGGAGAGGAGGGAGGAGACGAGAGAGGAGACGAGAGAGGAGACGAGAGAGGAGACGAGAGAGAGGAGACGAGAGAGAGGAGACGAGAGAGAGAGAGACGAGAGAGAGACGAGAGAGGAGACGAGAGAGAGACGACGAGAGGAGACGAGACGAGAGGAGACGAGAGGAGACGAGAGGAGACGAGGGAGGAGACGAGAGAGGAGACGAGAGAGGAGACGAGGGAGGAGACGAGGGAGGAGACGAGGGAGGAGACGAGAGAGGAGACGAGAGAGGAGACGAGAGAGGAGACGAGAGAGGAGACGAGACGAGAGAGGAGACGAGAGAGGAGACGAGACGAGAGAGGAGACGAGAGAGGAGACAAGAGAGAGTGAGATGAGAGGTGAGAGGAGGAGAGAGAGAGAAGAGGACAGGAGACGAGAAAAGAGACGAGAGAGGAGACGAGAGGAGATGAGGTGACGAGAGTGGGCGTGTCACGGGGGCGTGTCACGGGGGCGTGTCACGGGGGCGTTTACCGGTGAAGGTGAAAACGGGACTAGATACGATAAAATATTACCCAAACCTACACGAATCAGTCCTGACACATCGAGAACCAACGAGAACGAAACAACTACAACCTCTCCACCTTCAAAAACGTTCTTAAAAATGGTCAAAAATGAACCAGTCGTGCTCTTTTTTGGATGCAGGAGCGAGGCTGTTAACATGGTTAAAATCTCTGAAAAGGTTTGAAACAAAACCCGAGTCCAGGTCTGTGTTTGAGGAGAGAACAGTTAGAACGTGACTTAAACCTCACACCAGTCGGTTTATGTAATATACGACCTTTAAAGTGCTCGGGATTCACCAGAAACGTCACTAAAAACAGTTACACAAAACATTTCCAGCCTTCTTTGGAGCTGCGGGTCATTCAGGTGCACGCTCCCATTTGGTTTAAAAATGAAGCGTTTTCCTGAGAGTTTTAACCCGAGTCTTGACGGCGCGAGTGTCGGAGCGAGAGGAACACTTCACCGCCGCTACATCGTTACGAGGATTCGACTGAGGAATCAAAGCCTGATTCACTTATCAATATGGAGCCGTTGTAATCAGGGCGTTTGTAGAGCGGCCGTGTGAGGGGAATGCTAACGGCTAGCTACTGATGCTACTGATGCTACTGATGCTACTGCTGCTAAACGAGAATGAACGTCTTATTTCAAAGCGATTACCTTCATAAAGTAAAAGATAAACGCTGCTGTTTCAGATCGAGATGTTTTCAGTCACAGATGTAACACTTGAGCTGTGGACGGTTTAAAGGGACATTGTGTAACTTTTCTGTTGTTTGCAGCTAATGCTTCTTGCATTTCTCTGTTTATTTGAACTGTACGGCCTTGATTTGATTGAGTTTGTGTGAATGGGTGAGTTATTCCTTGATGTAAAGAGCTTTGAGAGACTTGAAGGTGAAAATCTGTGTCTCTGTGATAAACTTCAGTTTTAAGCAGATCTCCAACCGTTTCATTTGGAGCAAAGTTCAGATTTTGGAGGAGAGCACTTTTTAAATTCATTCATTTATTGTTTAAAATGTCGACACTATACACTGTTTATATTAATGGACATAGCTAACCTGCTAGCTGCTGCGTTCCAAACAGGAAGTGACCATGTACGCACTTCCGGCTCCATCGACTCTGGCTCCAGTTCACTTTCTATTGAAAAACTGTGTCTCTCTCTGTCCCTGCTGCTGTCAGACTCATTTTGGTCTTAAATTTTTGTATTAACCCTCTACATGATCCTGGGGTAAATTTTTTATTTTTATTTTTTTTCAGTTAATTTCTTTTTATTAAAAATTATTATTATAATTATTTAAATTAAAATTTGGAGTACATTTATTTTATTTTATTTCTTGTTATATTGAAGTTTTTTATAATTATTTTTTTAAAATTTGGAGTTTTTTTATTTTGTTTTTATTTTGTTGTTATGTTTGAAGTTTTTTGTTTTAATTTTTTTTTATTTTTGATTTTTGGGTTTTGTTTATTTTTTTTTTTTTTTTGTTTTTTTTTTTTTTTTTGTTTTTTTTTATTTTCATTTTTTTTATTTTTTTGTTATTTTTGGTATTTTATTTTTTTTTCAGTTATTTGAGTTATTTTAGTTCATTTATTTTTTTAAGTTTATTATTTATTTTTTTATTTTTTTTTTTCAGTTTTTTTTTTTTTTTTTATTATTTATTTTTGGTTATTTTGAGGTTGTTTTTTGTTTTTTTTAACCATCTCCTCTCTTTCTCTTTCAGTTTGGTTTGAGTTCGTATTAACCCTCTACATGATCCTGGGGTTTTTATTTCACGTCTTGTCTGTAAATCAACATCTGACATTTTAAGTTGTTTCTGACGGTCCTTATTACAACACTTCGCTCCTGAAGCGTTAATACAGTTTGAGGGGACAGAGATCTTGGGTTTTTATTTGTTCACTTTGTCTATCGAGATATAGCAACACTTAACACTATTTAGCCTCGATGAGATCTTGGCTACACTTGGATTTGGATTAGCCGCTATCACTGCTAGCCTTCTTTACTTTACACAGACTATAGCCATATTTGTGCGTTTTAGTGGTGAAATCTAATAGAAAACTGCGATTGATCAGTAAATACGAGGAAAAATAGTGTTATCCCACAGCTCGGTGGTAAATAAACGGCGGTATCACGCGGCGGTCCTGCGTTTCTCTCGGATGGACGTCTCTAAAGCCCCACACGCTTCACTCTGTAGATGGTTTATCTGGAGCCCTGAGCTTCAGCTTCAGCACTTACACATCCTCTGTATCCACTCTGCACACACGGCTTATCCTCCTCCCACTGCACCGTCTTATCAGCGGCATCCTCCGGGATGACAGGTACACAGCGCTAACGTTAGCTTTACCTCTCCTGCGCTACACGACGGGCTCGATAGTTAAACGCTCGGAAAATGTGCAGAGTTAAAAGGCGAAATGTGTGATTTTTATCGTCGAAAAACAGATCCAAAGTTACTCCTTACTCACCTTATGCATTCAGAACATCCTAATTACTCTCCAAGATGAGTTTATAAGCGCTTTTCACAACTTTAGCAAGCAACAACTAGCATGCTAACGGCTTGCTTTGTTGCGAAATGGCCTGTTTTTTGGGACAAATCCTTATTAACACACAAAAAAAACTTTATAATTAGACGTTAAAACTTCATAATTCTGAGTCGCTTAAGCTACGTTGCGCTAACTTCAAGCTAACTCTTTAAAAAACCCTCCACGTGAGATCATTTTCTTATATTATTCCATTTAGCGTGGTCACATTAAAAGAAACATCCCATTTTTGTGCGTGTCGCTGGGCTCTTCCTCGTCTCCCACTGGATCGGCTCACACATGCAACAACACGAGGTCAGAGGTCAAAGGTCGAGGCGGAGGGTCAGTCTGGTGTCCCTGTGCGGTCCATGGGAAGAGCGGCGCAGAGTGAGAGCGCTGGACCATCAGATGTGAACTGTTTACTCAAGTCAAGAGCTCCATCATGTTTTTGAAGCTCATTCGTTCCACCAGAGTCATTCTCGAACGTTTTACTCTGATTTTTTACACGACCTGCTCTTGTTTTTAGCCTCGTTTAAACTGCCTCACGCCTCAGTTCATGGTGTTTTGCTCAGAGTTCAGGGTGAATGTGACTTTAATCCATGTTCTAACACTGTTTCCTCCTCAAAAACAGACCTGGAGCTGTGTTTTTGTTTCATTTACACTTTATTATTAGTCTGTCACATCTCCAAACCTCAAAATGCTCCGTTCCACCTTGTGATGTCATCAAGTGGCACCTTTCCTCATCTTTTTACCTTTAATTCAGTCGAGATAAGTGGCTATTCCAGCAGCTGAAATGATCCAAATGATTCTAGAAATGAAAGTGTGTGGAGTTTAAAAACACAGTGGAGCACTTCCTGTATCACCACTTGATGACATCACAAGGTGGAACAGAGTGTTTTCAGTTTGAGAGAAGAAACAAAACACAACTCCAGGTCTGTTTGTGATGAGGAAACGACATTAAAACAGATCAGAAAACAGCGCAGTGTGGGCCCTTTAAGGTAATGTGGGCCCTTTAAGGTAATGTGGGCCGTTTAAATACAGACACAAAAAGATGAAAATTGATCCAAACTAAATCGTATCTGAAGCAGCTGCAGGAAACACAAAAGTTCAAATCATTTCATATTTTTACATAAAGCTCAAGTCACTTTAGATTTACTCACAGAGAGAAGAGGAACCATGACTTTTACTTGAGTAAAAGTACTTTTACTCTGTCGAATGTGTTACTCAAGTAGGAGTAAAAGCAGAGGTGGAACTTAAAGTAAAAGTATAAAGTACTGTATTTAAGTAAACATTTTAGGTATATGAACTTTACTTAAGTACATTTTACAGTGTGTACTTTTTACTTTTACTTGAGTACATTTGAGAGGAGTAGCTGTACTTTCTACTGCACTACATTTAGGACTGAAAAGTGAAAGTATTTTTTTATTATAGTGTGAGAGCTGCTGAAAAGGTTTAATTTGGACAAAAAAAACAAAACTGAAAAAAAAAACCCCTAAATTCAGTTGTTTCTGTTCAAAATCACCACATTTGAAGCTTTATAAGAAAATTTATGAGAAATACTTTTACTTTTTACTCTTTAAGTGCATCTCTAAACAGGTACTTCAATGCTTTTACTTTTACTCGAGTATTTTTGTTCACTCAGTATCTGTACTTCTTCCACGATTTGATGAAAGCCGAGTAAACGCTGTCCGTCTGTGTCGAGCGTCAGTTCAAAAAAGCCCGTAAATAATGCATTACACGGGACCTTTAAAGTTATGTAACCCGTCTCCAGCAGGGGGCCGTTTCAGGATATTTCCCAGGACATCCCGAGCGAAGGGTCGTCGCCGCGGCAACGCAGTGTGCATCACCGATTACGTCGTGTGTGTTTATATTTGCACATTTTTCAGAATACCACGAGGAGGCACAGAGCTCTGGGGTTTAAATACTCAAAATGATTTACGCTCGTGTTTCCAGATAATCAAACACAAACTGGAGTAAAACACATTTAAACGACGACTGAAAAAACGAACAGCTGTCGACACGAAGAGCAGCCGAAAACAGCGCTCCAGAGACGTATTAAACCCCGTCGCACCGATAGGGACGTTTAACACGACATCCAGGGCTGCAAACCACCCGCACCAGTCGAGTGAAGCTGTGTGACGTTTAAAAACACAGTGGAGCACTTCCTGGATCACCACTTAATGACATCACAAGGTGGAACAGAGTGTTTCCAGTGAGCGAAACAGAACCACACTAGACTGTTTATGTAAATGGACAGAGCTAACCTGCTAGCCGCCGCCACGCTCCAAACAGGAAGTGATCATGGGCGCATTTCCAGCTCAGTTCTGGCTTCAATTCACTTTCTATTGAAAAGCTGTCAGACTCATATTGGTCTTAAATGTTTGTATTAACCCTCGACATGATCCTGGGGTTTTTATTTCACGTCTGTGTCTGTAAATCAACATATGAACATTAATAACAGACACATCAGGTCCTTTTTTCCTCAAGGTCGCTCCTATTGGCGTTAGCAACAGGTTTGATTGACAGTGTTGCTAAGGGCCTTGGATTGACTCTTTGGTTGCTATGATACTCGCAGTTTGAAATCCAAATATGGAACTTTTAGCGTTAAACTGAAATCAGACACATTTTGTCAGTTAAGTTTGTAGTAGTAGTTTCATTTTGAACACTCTGTAGTCGCCATTTCAACAATTTTAACCGAGATTGGATGTGTTATGAAAGTCAGGAAAAAGTATTTGGGGGAGCTATGGGGGGAGCATTGGCCATTCAAGCTCCCGTCTGCTCCTTTTAAGACCCCCTCTGGTCCCCTCAAGCCCCCCTCAAGCCCCTCTCAAGCTCTCCTTTGGTCTCCACTGGCCCCTTAAACCCCCCATATGTCCTCCTCTGTCCCTTCAAGCCCCCCTCTGGCCCCATCAAGCCCCTCTCTGTCCCCTCAAGCCCCTCTCTGTCTCCCTCAAGCCCCCTCTGGCACCGCCCCTGCCTCACTGACTGACTTTGTTTTTTCTAATCAGAGATTTGTTTTATCTTTCACGCTGACGCTAACTTCAAAATGGCGTCCAGAAAATGCAATAATAAGTGTTTCAGACGAGCGGTTGCTACAGAAACATCTAGAAAACCAAAACAAGAACAACGAAACTTCAAAACTGCAAACCAACAAGAAACATGGGGCGACTTACTCTCTGGGATTGATTTAGATCAGGACGGTTTGCACTTCTCAAACAAAATACAGCCAGTCATCACTCGGGAAAATGAAACTAAAAACCAAGAAGAACGTTCATCCGTCTCGAAGCTCACGACAGAACGAGATCACGCCTTAAAGCTGAAAAAAACGAGAAAGGTTCTGAAGGAATTTAGAAAAACGTTTTATTACTGGCCTGAACTGTGGGAAATACAAACACGAGCTGGAATCACATAAAAAACGACGACGGAAACGATTAAAGCGACAAAATGGAAAAATCAGATTAGAGCCAAAGTCGACAACAGACGCCACCGATCATCATTTTATTATTTTATCGATTGTGGCCAAAATCAGACTCTACAGAGACTCACGGATTCACAGAGAGATTCAGAGTCACGGCTCACTACACTCAGGTCATGTGACTCAGGCCATGTGACTCAGGTCATGTGACTCAGGTCATGTGACTAAAGAAGTCTAAAGTTTAAGCTCTGATTGTGTCATAAATACTCATCAGTTTTTTATGGACAAATAATAATCAGACAAGTTTTTGTAAAGATGCAGCCCACGTAAATTCTCGCTCGGCTAACAGCTTAAGCTAAGGTAAACGGCTAACGCTAGCAACTTTCTCTGTCCAGCGTTGTCTTTCGTCTCTGTCTTGGCCATTCGGACGCCGCTGTGTGACCCCTAAACAGTGCCCCCTGTAGGAAGAGTGTGGATATTCAGACACAGTTTTTACCGTTTCAAACATCACTGAAATCAAAGTTTTTCATTTACTCAGGGCTTGTTGAGTTTTTTGGAGTAAACACGAGTCAAAGAACATATATCAACTCCAGCTTCTCTCATTGTCTCCACTGGTATAAATATTGCTCTTTCCAGGGATAATTTTCCAAAGATTTCTACAATTGTCACTCGAGTTTTTAAGGATTCTTCCAGTTTTCGGTAAAATATCCGAGCAGATTGTCCGACATCTTCTGAGCTGCTGTTGGAAAGCTCTTTCTATAATAAACTTTGCTGTTCTTCTGCTTAACCAAACGTCCTACTCCAAAATTTACCCGTATTCAGTCTATCTCAATTAACAACTGTACAGGTGTCCCTCAAGGTTCAATATTAGGCCCACTTTTATTTCGCCTGTACACTAAAAATGTGCCCACAGTTTGCCCTGAAGTTGAGTGCATGATGTTTGCAGATGACGCTGTTTTATTTGTTCATGGTGAAAGACATTTTGTTTGTCATAAATGATAAAAGAGAAAAGAGAAAACGCTTTAAGGTTCGTGTTTTTGCAGGAGCGGGTGGAGTCCTAACCCCATTTTTTGTGCGTTGTTGTAGTGTCGTGTGCAGCACTGACCCCGTGTGTGTTTTGTGTTTTTGCAGGAGCGGGTGGAGTACCTCTTCCTCATCATCTTCACTGTGGAGGCCTTCTTGAAGGTCATAGCCTACGGCCTGCTCTTCCACCCAAACGCCTACCTGAGGAACGGCTGGAATCTGCTCGACTTCATCATCGTCGTCGTCGGGTACGTCGCCTTCATTCATAAACCGAAAATGAGGCGTTTTGAACTCGCAAAAGTCTGAGTAATCTGAGTTCTGGAGTCGTACAGTTTCATCTGATCTGATCTCGCTCTGATTGTTCAACTTCTGCTGCTTTGACAGAGAAAATGTAGCAAAATGAAAGTAGGAAAGATGAAAATGAAAGAGGAAATGTTAAAGATTGGTAGAGTTACTTGAGATTCAGCGTTTTGTTCTTCCAAATCCATCAGGTTTGCTAAAAATGCTGTTTGAAATGTGTCTAAAATGGGGTAAAAAGGCGAATATGAAGCAGCTGAAACGATTTTAAAAGTATTTTCCCCATTTCTGAGGAGCTGCCAAAAGTTTAACACGGCTGAACTGCACAAAGAGTTTGGTGAATCTGATTAACTTTTTGAATTCTGATAACAGCAACTGGGCTGTTTGTTTTATCGGATAAAAGCCTCTGTGCCCCTGTGCTCAGAGAAAAGAGGGAGAAAAGGAGGGAGAGAAGAGAGAGAGAAGAGGGAGAGAAAGAGGGAGAGAGGGATAAAAGCCTCTGTGCCCCTGTGCTCAGAGAAAAGAGGGAGAGAAGGAGGGAGAGAAGAGGGAGAGAGGGATGAAAGCCTCTGCCCCGTGTGCTCAGAGAAAAGAGGAAGAAAAGAGAGAGAAGAGAGAGAGAGGGAGAGGGAGGGAGAGAAGAGGGAGAGAGGGATAAAAGCCTCTGCCCCGTGTGCTCAGAGAAAAGAGGGAGAGAAGAGGGAGAGAAGAGGGAGAGGGAGGGAGAGAAGAGGGAGAGAGGGATATAAAACCCTCTGTGCCCATGTGCTCAGAGAAAAGAGGGAGAAAAAAGAGGGAGAGAAGAGGGGAGAGAGGAGGGGAGAGAAGAGGGAGAGAGGGATAAAAGCCTCTGCCCCATGTGCTCAGAGAAAAGAGGGAGAGAAGAGGGAGAGAAGGAGGGAGAGAGGGATAAAAGCCTCTGCCCCATGTCCTCAGAGAGAAAAGAGGGAGAGAAGAGGGAGAGAAAGAGGGAGAGAAAGAGAAAGAGGGGAGAGAGGGATAAAACCTCTGTGCCCATGTGCTCAGAGAAAGAGGGAGAGAGAGAAGAGGAGAGAAGAGGAGAGAGAGAAGGAGGGAGAGAAGAGGGAGAGAGAGGGATAAAACCTCTGTGCCCATGTGCTCAGAGAAAAGAGGGAGAGAAGAGGGAGAGAAGAGGGAGAGAAGGAGGGAGAGAAGAGGGAGAGAGGGATAAAACCTCTGTGCCCATGTGCTCAGAGAAAAGAGGGAGAGAAGAGGGAGAGAAGGAGGGAGAGAGGGATAAAAACCTCTGTGCCCATGTGCTCAGAGAGAAAAGAGGGAGAGAAAGAGGGAGAGAAGAGGGAGAGAGGGATAAAAGCCTCTGCCCCATGTGCTCAGAGAGAAGAGGAGAGAGAGAGAAGAGGAAGAGAAGGAGGGAGAGAAGGGGGAGAGAGGGATGAAAGCCTCTGCCCCATGTGCTCAGAGAAAAGAGGGGAGAGAGAGAAAGAGGGAGAGAAGAGGGAGAGAAGGAGGGAGAGAAGAGGGAGAGAGGGATAAAACCTCTGCGCCCATGTGCTCAGAGAGAGAGGGAAGGACGGAGGGAGAGAAGGAAGGAGGAAGGGAGGAAAAAGGGACAGAGGGAGGGAGATGAAAAGAAGGAGGGAGAGAAGAAGTGGGGGGGTAAGGAGGAAAGGGAGAGAGGGAGGGAAATGAAGAGAGAGAAGGAGAGAGAGAGAGTAAGGGAAGAGAAAGGGAGGGAGAGAGAGAGATGAAGAGAAGGAAGGAGTGAGAGGACGGGAGAGAGGAGAAAGAGTGAGGGGGGTTGGAGAGTGAAGGAGAGAGACAGAACAGGGGGGAGAGAGTGAGACAGAGAGAGAGACGGAGAAAGTCACAGAAGAAGAAGAAAAAGAGAGATGAAACAAGGGAGGGAAAGTGGGAGAGAGCGGGAGCAAAGAGAGAACGGGGTAAAGAGAGAGACGTAGAGAGAGGGGGAGGGAGAGAGAGATGAGGAACAGATATAGACAGAGAAACAGAGGAACAACTTTGACTTTTTCACCCACATATTGAGTTTGCCTCAAGCAAACAAGAAATAGCAAGAGAGAAGGAGGACAAATAAAGAGAAGGAGAGAAGGAGAGAACAGAAAGAGAAGGATCCAGGAAATAGCACTGGTACGCTGTTAGCATGCTAGTTGTTTTGGCAGTGAAGTGAAACACTTATAAACTCATTGTGGTGAAACCTGAATGATGCTGAGTCCTGCGTGTAACAGCGTTTAAGAAAAAATGAGAGAAAGGCAGAGCAAAGGAGTGTGAAAGAGAGATGAAAGAGAGGAGAGAAAGAGAGAGAGCGTCCCTCCTCCTCTGCGTCCCTCCTCCTCTGTGCCCCTCCTCCTCTGCATCCTCCTCCTCCTGCTGCCCTCCTCCTCTGCGTTCCTCCTCCTCTGCGTTCCTCCTCCTCTGCGTTCCTTCTGCATCCCTCCTCCTCTGCGTTCCTCCTCCCTCTGCGTCCCTCCTCCTCCGTGTCCCTCCTCCACAGCGTCCCTCCTCCTCCGTGTCCCTCCTCCTCCGTGTCCCTCCTCCTCCGTGTCCCTCCTCCTCCGTGTCCCTCCTCCTCTGTGTCCCTCCTCCTCCGTGTCCCTCCTCCTCTGTGTCCCTCCTCCTCCGTGTCCCTCCTCCTCCGTCGTCCTCCTCCTCCGCCCCTCCTCCTCTCCCTCCTCCTCCACAGCGTCCCTCCTCCTCCTCCGCGTCCCTCCTCCTCCGCGCCGCGCCCTCCTCCTCCGCGCCCCTCCTCCTCGTCCCTCCTCCTCTGTGTCCCTCCTCCTCCGCGCCCCTCCTCCTCGTCCCTCCTCCTCTGTGTCCCTCCTCCTCCGTGTCCCTCCTCCTCCGCGTCCCTCCTCCTCCGCGTCCCTCCTCCTCCTCGTCCCTCCTCCTCCTCGTCCCTCCTCCTCCGTGTCCCTCCTCCTCTGCGTCCCTCCTCCTCTGCGTCCCTCCTCCTCTGTGTCCCTCCTCCTCTGCGCCCCTCCTCCTTGCGCTCCCTCCTCCTCCGTGTCCCTCCTCTGCGCTCCTCCTCCTCCTCGTCCCTCCTCCTCTGCATCCTCCCTCCTCTCTGCGCCCCTCCTCCTCCGTGTCCCTCCTCCTCTGCGTCCCTCCTCCTCCTCGTCCCTCCTCCTCTGTGTCCCTCCTCCTCCCGTGTCCCTCCTCCTCTGCGTCCCTCCTCCTCCTCGTCCCTCCTCTTCTGCGTCCCTCCTCCTCATCCCTCATCCCTCCTCCTCCTCGTCCCTCCTCCTCGTCCCTCCTCCTCGTCCCTCCTCCTCAGTGTAAAACCGTCCTGACAGCTGCATTAGATTCATAAATGCTCTAATTGTCCGTGTGTGTAAACAGCACACAGGCCTGAGGGTGTGATATGTTCACGCATGCAGCAGGGGGCGCTCTCTCACCCCACGCCTGGCATCATGGTGTCACAGCCCCGAGCGTAAACATAACCTCTGAGTCCAATGCACTTATGTGAGGAGTCAGTCTACCACCGCTGTGACGTCATTATAACAGAGAAATACAGGCTTCAACGCAGCAAACACACAAGAATTATTTTTATTTTTGGTTTTATTCATTTATTTAGTTAGTTTTTTGTTTTTTGTTTTCTATTTTATTTTATTTATTTGTTTATTATTATTTTATATTTTTATTAAATTGTGTTATTTTATTATTTTATTTTTATTTATTAGCAGTATTAGTATTAGAGGTGGACATATTTTGTTAAATTATGATATAAATGAGACACTGGGGGTGGGGTAAGTGTCTTGCCCAAGGAAACAACAACAGCTTTCATCTGTGGGAGCTGGAATCGCACCAGCAACCAGTGGGTCAGTGGACAAACGCTCTTCAGACAGACGCACGTTCAGACGATGTTCAGACGGTGTTCAGGCGGTGTTCAGTGTTCAGACAGTGTTCTGACAGTGTTCTAACAGTGTTCAGACAGTGTTCAGACGGTGTTCAGACAGTGTTCAGACAGTGTTCAGACAGTGTTCAGACAGTGTTCTGACAGTGTTCAGACGGTGTTCAGACAGTGTTCAGACAGTGTTCAGACAGTGTTCAGACAGTGTTCTGACGGTGTTCAGACGGTGTTCAGACAGTGTTCTAACAGTGTTCTGACAGTGTTCTGACAGTGTTCTGACAGTGTTCTGACAGTGTTCTGACGGTGTTCTGACGGTGTTCAGACGGTGTTCAGACGGTGTTCAGACGGTGTTCAGACGGTGTTCAGACAGTGTTCAGACAGTGTTCAGACGGTGTTCAGACGGTGTTCAGACGGTGTTCAGACGGTGTTCTGACGGTGTTCAGACGGTGTTCAGACAGTGTTCAGACAGTGTTCAGACAGTGTTCAGACGGTGTTCAGACGGTGTTCAGACGGTGTTCAGACGGTGTTCAGACGGTGTTCAGACGGTGTTCAGACGGTGTTCAGACGGTGTTCAGTGTTTTTAACAGTGTTCAGTGTTCTGACAGTGTTCAGTGTTCAGACGGTGTTCAGACGGTGTTCAGACGGTGTTCAGTGTTTTAACAGTGTTCAGTGTTCTGACAGTGTTCAGTGTTCAGACAGTGTTCAGACGGTGTTCAGACGGTGTTCAGACGGTGTTCAGACGGTGTTCAGTGTTTTAACAGTGTTCAGTGTTCTGACAGTGTTCAGTGTTCAGACAGTGTTCAGACGGTGTTCAGACGGTGTTCAGACGGTGTTCAGACGGTGTTCAGTGTTTTAACAGTGTTCAGTGTTCTGACAGTGTTCAGTGTTCAGACGGTGTTCAGACGGTGTTCAGACAGTGTTCCCTCATCATAGACGTATCTGAAGTCGTATTTTGCTTGTTTTGTGCTTATTTGTCTTGTGCAGTGAGTCTCCCCACGGAGCCATCACACAAAATCAGTCTGAAATTTACCAGGACTGTTACGTCAGAGGTAAAGCTCAGTTCTTATAAATCATCTGCTGATTGGAGTTTGGGGAGCGCCCGAGCTGAAAAATGTCTCGTTCCTTACACAGACATTGTTTTAAGTTCTAAAAAGATGAAATGCCAAAGCAGTGGTTCTCAGGAGCATGTTTAACACTAATAACAGCATCATGAGTCGTCTTTACGTTATAAATTCTGCTTCCTCTTCACTTATATCTTTCATTATTATTTTACCCTCTGCAGAGACTTCACTGTCTCCCTCTGGTCTTTAGCTTTAGCAATTAGCCACAATCTGCCTCCAAACAAACTGAGACGAAACTCAACTCCAGACACATTCTTCAAGTTTGAGACGCGGAAAATGACAGAAGCCTGACGCACACGGCAGACTCACACATGTAAACACGTTAGCACATGTACACACACATGTACACACACATGTAAACATGCTAGCACATCTAAATACATATGTAAACACGTAAGTACACATGTAAACACCTTAGCACACATAAATACACACATAAACAAAGACTAAGTTTGTTTTTCATTCTTCAGGTTCTGTGACGTTGCAGAAGTAAAACTGATACTGTCTCTGTTATTAATCATGTTTTTAACTGTTTTAGATGTTCTGGGTGTTAGCTACAGCCTTAGCGACAGCGTTAGCTACAGCGTTAGCTACAGCGTTAGCTACAGCCTTAGCTACATTGTTCGCAGATGTAGCTGCATGTGGAGGACGCTCTCGTCTGTAGAAATGCCACATCACATTTCTTAGTCGTAGTTGTTGTTTTTATATTGAATTCTAAGATTTGATCGATTTTTGACAATGTTGTATTTTTTTTTTTTTTATTTCAACTTAAATATATTTTCCATTTCTTTGATTTGTTTAGGTGAGATGTTCCTCTGATTTACACAGAAAATATACATGGCCGTCTAGGAATTCACGCCATTTTTAGTGGTGTCTGAATGTCCAGTTGGCGAAAAAGTAGCGCACTTAAAATTTCCCACAATCCATCTTGAAAAGTAGAGTCACTAGAGCAGACAGTATGGACCATAATGCATTGTGGGAATTGGAGAAGCAGCAGTGAACAGAGACGGGTTTAACTGGACCCAACACGACTGAATGAAGCTGAAGCTCTGGTTTATCTCATTGTGGATCCTGATTATGAATAAAATACTCTCAAATAAACCCGTGTTGTGTAAAGCTGCTAGCGTTAGCCGTTTACCTTAGCTCGAGCTGTTACCAGAGCGAGAATTTACACATTTCAGACAAAATGTTAAAAAATCCAGTCTGTTTATATGAGAACCACCTTGTCGGATTATTTTTAGTCCTTAAAGATTTGTGCCAGTCCAATCTGATCAGTATTTATGACACAAATCAGGTTTTCTCTCAGTTTAAACTGTAGAGTCCTGTATAAAGTGCAGGGCTGTGAGGTGAATGGGGCGTCGGGGCTGGGGGAGACATTCGGATGAAGCCTTAGATAAAAAAACAAAAACAATACGAGCTGCGAGATTCTCAATTTGATGTGAATTTTTGCCCCAACTTTCTATTTGAAATCAGTTTGTTTTTGCACAGCCGCTGCTTCCTTTAAAGGGACTGCAGATAAGATTAAGATACGACTTATTCACTTTACACTGGAGAAGTTCCACCGCTGACCTTTTAAGACGGCAGGTAAAAGCAAAAATATACGTCTTCTTTAAAAATCCAGTTTCCTCAGAGCCGTGGAACATGGTGTGACCTGGAATTATGCCTGGAATAATCCCGTCTTCACCTTTTTATCAGTGTGCCAGATTAAAGGATTTTAGCATGATCCGAATCGGAGGTATTAAGGCGTTCTTAAGGAGAGAGTCTGGGCACAGGGGCTGACCAAAAGGAAATAAACAGCAGATTAAAGATTCAAACTACAAATATGTCAACTTTTTTAAGGCTCGTCCTGGTTTGGGCTGTATTTTCGGAAGTTATAATCCAATGATCGGGGGTTTTGTGTATGGGTCTCTAAGGTAGAATGTTCAGCAGTTACCATGGAGACGTCTGTTAAGTTTTAACACAAGACAAAATGTAAAATGTATTTAAAAAGCACATTTTCAGGAGCCTGTGATCAAACCGAGCTGTTAAAACAAAAACGTGAAAGTGGCTAACTGAAAAGCTGTTGGCTAATGCTAATGCTAACGCTAGCTAGCTTGTGACTGTAATGCTATTTGAGAAGGACAAATCGCACAAATCAGCTCGTTGTTGTAGTTATTTCCAGTTAAGTCAGTTCTTTTTTGGTCAGATTGTGTTGAAACAAACCTCAGATTAAAGTCTAACAAAACCTCAGACGGAGCAGTGCCTCCAGTTAGCGTCACACCTCCAGGGGGTATTAATGATGTAAAACTGAACATTTATGGATACAGAAACCTAAATTCTTGCATATATGTAAGACTAAAATGGCATAAAACTGTAGAAAATACTTGTAAATGTCCAAAGTATGATTAAAGTGGTGCTTAATTCCAGTGTAAGACTTTAAATCGTCTCCACACACGGCGTTTTGCTCCAGCCACATGAAACCAGGCGAGGCTAGCAGTTATAGCGGCTAATTTGGCTCATTTAAAACATTAGGACCATGTAGAGTGGGTAAAACAGACATTTAAGACCAATAACGAGCCTGAAAGCAGCAGTTACACAGAGATTTTCAATAGAAAGTGAATCGGAGCCAAAGTTGATGGAGCCAAGGAGCCTGATCTGTGTTATAATGTCGTTTCCTCATCACAAACAGACCTGGAGTTGTGTTTTCTGTCATTCGCACATGTTTAAACACACAAACGACGCGTATTTAGCCTGAGATCTTGTCTGTTCCACCTTGTGATGTCATCGTGTGGCAATACAGGAAGTGCAACACAACTTCAGGGATGTTTTTGAGGATTTAAAGGTCCTATATCACACAAAACTGACTCTTTTGAGCTTTAATCTAAGACCACAAACACTTCCCCTGCTCCTCAGTCGTGTATCGTGCTGTATTTGCCCTCTGAGCCGTGGCTGTGGAGTGGAGAGCTGTGGTAGTGTTTGTGTGAGTGACTATAGAACAGAACAGACACATTCAACTCCCGGAGGAACTGTCGGCCTGTCAGCGCATGGAGGAGCGAGGCACGTCCACATATGGAGACAGTAACATCTATACTTGAAACCACAGACTGTATATATAAACGGACATCGCTAACCTGCTAGCTGCCACGTTCCAAACAGGAAGTGAGCATGAACGCACTTCTGACTCCATCGGTTTTGTCACCTCTCTCTCTGTACCTGCCGCTGTCAGACGCGTCATTTTGGTCTTAAATGTTCATATTAACTCACTCCACATGATCCTGGGGTTTTTATTTCACTATTTTGTAAAATCAAGATATGAACATTAATAACAAACAAATCAGACGGCTTCTTTCCTCAATGTTGATCCCGCTAGCGTTAGCAACAGGTTTGATTGACAGCGTTGCTAAGTGCCCGGTCCCTGCTAAACCAGCAGTGTGGGCGGGAAGGGGCGTTACCTTCAACAGCCTCGCTCCGGAGTGGCTCTTGGTCAGAATTCCAAATATGGGTTCCGTCGATGTCGGTTAAGTCCCGACTGTCGGTTCAGTCGTCACACTCGGTTCAAATGGTCGCTGATGGTTCAGAGTCGGAGTCGATCGGTTTAGTCGATGCCGCTTCAGTCGATGTTGGTTCAGTCGTTGACGGTTCAGTCGTTGACGGTTCAGTCGTTGACGGTTCAGTCGAAGTCGGTTCAGTCGAAGTCGGTTCAGTCGATGTAGGTTCAGTCAAAGTCGGTTCAGTCGTTGACGGTTCAGTCGAAGTCGGTTCAGTCGAAGTCGGTTCAGTCGATGTCGGTTCAGTCGAAGTCGGTTCAGTCGAAGTCGGTTCAGTCGATGTCGGTTCAGTCGATGTCGGTTCAGTCGAAGTCGGTTCAGTCGAAGTCGGTTCAGTCGATGTCGGTTCAGTCGATGTCGGTTCAGTCGATGTCGGTTCAGTCGATGTCGCTTCAGTCGATGTCGGTTCAGTCGATGTCGGTTCAGTCGATGTCGCTTCAGTCGATGTCGCTTCAGTCGATGTCGGTTCAGTCGATGTCGGTTCAGTCGAAGTCGGTTCAGTCGAAGTCGGTTCAGTCGATGTCGGTTCAGTCGAAGCCGCTTCAGTCGATGTCGCTTCAGTCGATGTCGCTTCAGTCGATGTCGGTTCAGTCGATGTCGCTTTAGTCGATACCGGTTCAGTTTATATCTTATGTTGGTCTATAAAGTTGCTTTAATAAGACTTTCTGGACAATGTTGACCCAAAGACCTCGTAATATGTTCAACTTTCTGTAGTACTTTTACTTTATACATTAAATAACACATACCATTTTATTTTTACCTTACACTACTTGTTTAAAAGAAATAAATTAGATTTCCACTATCTTCCCTGGTTTCGGTTTATGTCAGCTATGGGCAGACCCTTAAATCCAAAGTATCGGCATCGGTATTGGAGCAGAAAAGGCCGGATCAGCGCCTCCCTCGTCAGGACTCACCTGGAGGACTGTACAAATGTATTTACCCGCACATGGATCAGGCTCCCACAGTTTATCATTTGAGACCAGTCGACCACAGAAACCATTTTTCTTTTTGATTAGTTGACCTGTCAAAGATTCTACTGTGGCTTTTATTTGTGGTTTAAAAATATTTTTTCAAAACCGATGAAGGAAAAAATGAAAAAGCACATCTTGATGGAGAGTACGCTTCATCACAATCACTCAGGTGTTTTATGTTTGCACAGTGGCTCAGTTGGTAGAGCTTTTGTTCACTGATCCGAAGGTTGGTGGTGTGATTCCAGCTCCCACACGTGAATTCTGTTGTTGTGTCCTTGGGCAAGACACTTAACCCACCCCACCTCATGAACGGGTGAGTGGTTTCTGGATGTAAAGTGTTTTGAGAGTCTTGAACGTGGAGTGTTATATAAAAACTATTTAAAGTTTTGATTTCATTAGCGTGCCATCTTTGCAATGAAACGTAATATCTTCACTGACTTGTCGAACTATTAAAACACGTAGAAACGCAAACAAAAATCTGAAACCAAGGTAATATTCGACCTTATAACAGTAAAAGAAAATCCATTCTGTAACTGGACAAAAGTGAAGACGTTTGGCTGCTCATCGGCTTCTTCAGAGGCTTTGAGATGGAGGTGGACAGCAGATTGGTGTCCCGAGCTGCTCTACGACCTTATAACAGCAAAATAAAACCCATTCTGTAACTGGACAAAAGTGAAGACGTTTGGCTGCTCATCGGCTTCTTCAGAGGCTTTGAGATGGAGGTGGACATCAGATTGGTGTCCCGAGCCGCTCTACGACCTTATAACAGCAAAATAAAACCCATTCTGTAACTGGACAAACGTTTTAGAGTAAAGACGTTTGGCTGCTCATCCAAGCCACTTTGTCAGAGGCTTTAGATGGAGGTGGACATCAGATTGGTGTCCCGAGCTGCTCTTGCGACTGTCTTGGTAACGCTCATAACACTCACTGTATCTCAAAACCACTCCTTTAAAGATAGTGTAACATACAGATCTTGGCCAAAGAAAGTAAATAGTTTGAGAAGGGAGTTAAAGAAGCAATTTTTTAACAGGAATGGGACGCCTTAGACATCATCTAGCTCCGATTTACAACTCCAACCTCAGATCTAAAGCTAAACAAGAGCTAGCCAAACGTCTCACTCTAAAACTTTTGTCCAGTTGACAGAAAACATTTACTTTTGCTATGGCTCATCCCTGGACGACTGAGGGATTACACAGACAAGAGGATCATAAAAAGTCATTTTAGAACAATATAGACCATTTTATCCAATTTCATGGCGTCCATTTCTTGCCTTGGCCGTGGTCCGCGCTCTCCAGCTCATCCAGTTAAACTTACCCAACCAAATATCGCCTTTTGCAAGTCCAAATGTGGCTATTTTTGATTCAGACGTGGCTCATGCGCTTAAGTCCATATGCTGTTCATCTGTTATATTTACGAACGTGTCTCGTGTCTTTAGCTAAACGAAGCGCTTCACTGAAATACTCCTCGTGCTGCCAGTGCACAAGTGTGGATCCTAGACATGCTTTTCCACTGGAGAGCTTCCCCGAGAGGCCGAGTGAATCAAATGGAGGGGGAGGGCGGCGTGAGAGAGAGTTTGAGTGGTCTTTTCAAGTGGCCATTTCATCTGTGCTAATTGATAATTCTCCATGACTAACGCGCCAACCACTGGCCTTTGAGTGGCTCGAGCTGGAAAATGGTATTGTATGCTGATTTCTACTGCACTGGAGAGATGGAGCGAGGGAGCGAGCCGCGATAAGAGGACAGCAGTAAATATGACTTTGTGAGGGACGGGCAGCGAAGGGAAATGACCAAAAAGAGGTTTGGTATCGCTCCAGTCGAATGAAGCGAGACCAAACATCGAGGCTAGCGGTTATAGCGGCTAATTTGGAGGTGATTTCCATATTTCGTATTCTGACCACAAGTATCATAGCAACCAAAGAGCCAATCAGGAGCGAGGCTGTTGAAGGTAACGCCCCTAGCAACGCTGTCAGTCAAACCTGTTGCTAACGCTAGAAGAAGAGACAGTAAATGTAGTAAAAGTATAAATTTGAGGTATCTGAACTTTACTTAAGTACATTTTACAGTGGTACTTTTTACTTTTACTTCAGTACATTTGAGAGCAGTATCTGTACTTTCTACTCCACTACATTTTTGAACAGGACTGAAAAGTAAAAGTATTTTTATTATTATCCGAGACCCGCTGAAAAAGCTGAGGGTTTATTTTAACACGTTCATGATTTGAACAAGACAAAAATATACAAATAAAAACAGATAGAAAAAAACTATTGATTCAGTTGTTTCTGTTGAACAAAATTTAGCTCAAATCTTTATCAAAATCACCACATATGCAGCTTTAAAGACTCAAAATCTGTGGAAAAAACCTTTACTTTCTACTCTTTCAAGGTCCCATATCACACAAAACTGACTCCTGTAGCTTTAATCCATGTTATAATGTTGTTCTCTCCCCAAAAACAGACCTGGAGTTGTGTTTTGTTTCATTCACATGTTTGAGTCACACTTTATTATTCGTCTCTTAACATCTCCAAAGCTCAAAATGCTCTGTTCCACCTTGTGATGTCATCAAGTGGTAATTTTCAAGCTCCTTTTAACTTTAGTTCAACAGAGATAAGTGGCAATTTCAGGTTTGAAATGATCCAAATGATTCTCGTGAAGGTGTGTGGAGTTTAAAAACACAGTGGAGCACTTCCTGTATCACCACATGATGACATCACAAGGTGGAACAGAGTGTTTTCAGTCTGAGAGAAGAACTCAGAACACAACTCCAGGTCTGTTTCTGACGAGGAAACATCAGAACAGATCAGAAAACAGCGTCATATGGACCTTTAACTGCATTTTTAAAAAAGTACTTCAATACTTTTACTTAAGTCGATTTTTTTCATGTGATACTTTTACTTTTACTTGAGTATTTTTTTTTTTTTTTTTTTTTAATCCAGTATCTGAACTTTTACTGAAGTAACAGAATCAAGTACTTCTTACATCGCTGAGTTACTCCCATATGAGGGGGGTGAACTACATGTATGTCGTTGTAAAATTCTAAATCACATGAAACACTTGAATCATAACTGCAGCGAGTCTAGAAAAATCCAGATAAAGTCGTGTGTTTAAAGCCTCTGTCCTGGTCATAATCTCACCCTGCACGTCCCTTTAAACTAAAGCCCGGTTTTTATATTTTAGTTTTTATTTTTCTGTCACTGATAAAAAACCTCGTCATGTTTTTGTTTGGCACGTGCTGAAAAACCTGGCGTCTCTCCCTCACAGAGTAAAGCCAAACGGAGCAGACTGGGACATTACGTCATCTGGAATCCGTCGACAAAGAGCTGAAAAATTAAAAAAAGCAGAACGAGAGAGAGAGACGTGTTTGTTTTTCTTCTTAAAAAACTCTATTTCTTTCACTCTGTCCATATTTGTGAGAAAACGTGTATTTCCTCAGTGCAGAAATTTGGCTCCTACAGTAGAAATGAGACGAAACTACCCTCAGGAAGTGCGTGGTTTGCATTGTTAGCATTGTTAGCATTGTTAGCATTGTTAGCATTACCATTACACAAAAGTCTGGCCTCTGTGAGTGGTGAAAAGTGCTTATTAAACTCATCCCTGTGAATAATTACGACGCTCCGAATGGTTTGGGTCAGTGAAGAATAAGTTCAACCAGAATCAGTTTGGATCAGTGCAAATTAGTTTAAAATGAACTCGTGTTTTTCATGTTTTTAAGACAGAAACAATCAGATATAGCGACTTTAATGCGTTTGCCAGTCCATTTAATTTGGGAAACTCGACTTTGTTCCTCTTTTCGCTCTTTTTCGTTTCCTTCTCTCACATTTGTGCTGCAGGTCTTTATCTCAGTGGGTCTAACCTGGTTAAATAAAGGTTAATAAATGGGCCGTATCTGCATATATGGGTCAACAAATGTATTTTTATTACATTTTTGGTTAAATGAACCGTACATTTTCATGAGCATGTGGGTCGTTTCCTTCTGTTGTCTCTGGACACGCTGATGGTGACGTTAAAATCACACAAAACAGATTGAGGTGGGATCCTTCAGTTTCAGGTGGTATCCCTCAGCTTCAGGTGGTATCCTCCAGTTTCAGGTAGCATCCTTCAGTTGGAGGTAGTATCCTTCAGTTTCAGTTTCAGGTAGTATCCTTCAGTTTCAGGTGGTATCCCTCAGTTTCAGGTGGTATCCTTCAGTTGCAGGTAGTATTCTTCAGTTTCAGATAGTATCCTTCAGTTTCAGGTAGTATCCTTCAGTTTCAGGTGGTATCCTTCAGCCTCAGGTGGTATCCTTCAGCCTCAGGTGGTATCCTTCAGTTTGAGGTAGTATCCTTCAGTTTCAGGTAGTATCCTTCAGTCTCAGGTGGTATCCTTCAGTTTCAGGTAGTATCCTTCAGTTTCAGGTGGTATCCCTCAGTTTCAGGTGGTATCCTTCAGTTGGAGGTAGTATCCTTCAGTTTCAGGTAGTTTCCTTTAGTTTCAGGTAGTATCCTTCAGTTTGAGGTGGGATCCTTCAGTTGGAGGTAGTATCCTTCAGTTTCAGTTTCAGGTAGTATTCTTCAGTTTCAGGTAGTATCCTTCAGTTTCAGATGGTATCCTTCAGTTTCAGGTAGTATCCTTCAGTTTCAGGTAGTATCCTTCAGTTCGAAGTAGCATCCTTCAGTTTCAGGTAGTATCCTTCAGTTTCAGGTGGTATCCCTCAATTTCAGGTAGTATTCTACAGTTGGAGATAGTATCCTTCAGTTTCAGGTGGTATCCTTCAGTTTCAGGTGGTATCCCTCAGTTTCAGGTGGTATCCCTCAGTTTCAGGTAGTATCCCTCCGTTTGTCCTAACCTTTGTTGTTTTTTGCAGGCTGTTCAGTGCGATCTTGGAGCAGGCGACCAAGGGGGATGGGGCCACTCCGATCGGGGGGAAGGCCGCAGGCTTCGACGTCAAAGCCCTCCGAGCGTTCCGAGTCCTGCGACCGCTGCGGCTCGTCTCTGGAGTACCCAGTAAGTACAGCCGGAATATTTAAGGAAAAATATCAGATTACTGTTTCCATCTGACGAAATCAAATATTGTTTTGGAGATAAAGGTTCAGTTTGAACCTCCAACACTGAACTTTTAGAAAAAATTAACACAAGAATCTCATGCGTCACAGCAGAAGAACTTTGAATTGAACAAGATCTCATGATTGTCTGTGTCTAAAAACTGAACAGTAGAAAAGAGGAGAGGAGGAGAGAGGAGAAGAAAGGGAGGAGAGGAGGAGAGAGGGAGAGAAGAGAGAGGGGAGAGAGAGAGGAGGAGAAGAACTTTTAATACAAGATCTCATGATTGTCTATGTCTAAAAATCTGAACAATAGAGAGGAGGAGAGAAGGAGGGAGAAGAGAGAGACGGAGGAGAGAAGGAAAAAAAGAGAGGGAGAAGAAGAAGAGAGGAGAGAGAAAGACAAGAAAAACTTTTAATAAAAGATCTCATGATTGTCTACGTCTAAAAACTGTCTGCACTAGAACTGAAATGGGGAAAAAAAAACTTCTGGTTATTTTTGTTTCCCAGAAATTGAATAAATTTGAAGAATAAGTAAAACTGGACAGAGCCACTAATGCACTTTAATAATGTGGAGCAGCAGTAGAAGTAGCAGCAGTAGTATCAGTCGTAGTAGTAGTAGTAGTAGTAGTAGTAGTGTAGTAGTAGTAGTAGTAGTAGTAGTTATTGCCATTAATTCCCTTTAATAATGTGGTGATTAAACATTTATACTCACACCTGCTCCTGTTTTAATGTTTTAAATGGACCTGTGCAGTTCTGTTTGTATTGTTCTCTTTGTTTCAGTTCGTCTTGTTCTCTTTGGTTTGTTTGTCTTGTTCTCTTTGTTTTTGTTCATCTTGTTCTCTTTGGTTTTGTTCGTCTTGTTCTCTTTGTTTCTGTTAGTCTTGTTCTCTTTGTTTTTGTTAGTCTTGTTCTCTTTGTTTTTGTTAGTCTTGTTCTCTTTGTTTCAGTTCGTCTTGTTCTCTTTGTTTCAGTTCGTCTTGTTCTCTTTGGTTTTGTTAGTCTTGTTCTCTTTGTTTTTGTTCGTCTTGTTCTCTTTGTTTCTGTTCGTCTTGTTCTCTTTGTTTTTGTTCGTCTTGTTCTCTTTGTTTTGTTCGTCTTGTTCTCTTTGTTTCTGTTCGTCTTGTTCTCTTTGTTTTTGTTCGTCTTGTTCTCTTTGTTTCTGTTCGTCTTGTTCTCTTTGTTTCTGTTTGTGTTGTTCTCTTTGGTTCTGTTTCTCTTGTTCTCTTTGTTTCTGTTCATCTTGTTCTCTTTGGTTTTGTTAGTCTTGTTCTCTGGTTTTGTTCGTCTTGTTCTCTTTGTTTCTGTCCGTCTTGTTCTCTTTGGTTTTGTTCGTCTTGTTCTCTTTGTTTCTGTCCGTCTTGTTCTCTTTGTTTCTGTTCGTCTTGTTTCTTTCTTGTTTCTGTCCGTCTTGTTCTCTTTGTTTTGTCCGTCTTGTTCTCTTTGTTTTTGTTCGTCTTGTTCTCTTTGTTTTTTGTTTTCTCTTGTTCTCTCTTGTTTCTGTTTTGTTCGTCTTGTTCTCTTTGTTTCTGTTCGTCTTGTTCTCTTTGGGTTTGTTTCTCTTCTGTATTTGCTGTTCTCATTGACTTTTCCCTGTTTAAGTAAAGACACATTAAATTCATTACATTTTTAACTGAAACACTATTCTGATCCTGGAGCGTTTAGTCTCTCCTCTCGTCCTGTGAGCACCAGCCGACACCAGGACTGGGTCTCAGGTGTGCGGCGTGATGGAGTGAGCAGGACGGAGGGATGAGGGAGGGATGACGGAGGGATGAGGGAGGGATGACGGAGGGATGAGGGAGGGGTGGTACGACTGTTTCATATGTGACACAAACAGATGGAGTCTCGCGCTCGTACGATGGACCGCTCCTCTCCTCCATCGACACAGATTGAGACGGCGGAGCAGCTGTCTGTCAATCAATAATCCACAGCTCGACAAACCTGAGCGAGAGGGACAAACGCTTTATTATGTGGCCAAGAAAAGGTCAAGAATCTGCTCTGACGTTCTAAATATAGACCCGGGGAATAATTCAAAGTTTAAAGTCCCACTATGACGCTATTTTCTGATCTATAATGTCGTTTTCTTGTCACAAACAGACCTGGAGTTGTGTTTTGCTCCTGCATATGTAACCCGAGCCCTTCTCTCAAGCTGAAAACACTCTGTTCCACCTTGTGATGTCATCAAGTGGTGATACAGGAAGTGCTCCGCTGTGTTTTTAAACTCCACACACCTTCATTTCTAGAATCATTTGGGTCACTTCAGCCGCTGGAATTGCCGATTTCTGCCGGACTAAAGGTAAAAGGAGGTGTTAAAATGGTTGAAAACTACCACTCGATGACATCACAAGGTGGAACAAGGTGTTTTGAGGTTTGGAAATGTTACAGACTAATAATAAACATGTGTGAATGAAACAAAACACAACTCCAGGTGTGTTTTTGAGGAGGTAACAGCAGTAGAGCATGACTTAAACCTCACAAGAGTCTTTTTTGTGTAATGTCGGAGCTTTAATCGAGATTCCATCATTTCTAATCGTCTGTGTTCAGTTTGGGTCCAGTCCTCTGTAAAAACATGTGGTTTGGAGGAAGAAATTTGACTAATCTACACAATTTGTGTTTGTTTTAATAAGACAAACTCAAATCTAAACCAAACTGTCACTTCAAACTGTTTGTTTCTTGTTTGTCTTGTTCTCTTTGGTTTTCTTTGTCTTGTTATGTTTGTTTGTCTTGTTCTCTTTGTTTTTCTTTGTCTTGTTCTCTTTGGTTTTGTTTGTCTTGTTCTCTTTGTTTTTCTTTGTATTGTTCTCTTTGTTTGTGTTCGTCTTGTTCTCTTTGTTTTTCTTTGTCTTGTTCTCTTTGTTTTTCTTTGTATTGTTCTCTTTGTTTGTGTTCGTCTTGTTCTCTTTGATTTTCTTTGTCTTGTTCTCTTTGTTTTTCTTTGTCTTGTTCTCTTTGTTTTTCTTTGTCTTGTTCTCTTTGTTTTTCTTTGTATTGTTCTCTTTGGTTTTGTTTGTCTTGTTCTCTTTGTTTTTCTTTGTCTTGTTCTCTTTGATTTTCTTTGTCTTGTTCTCTTTTTGTTTGTCTTTCACTTCAAACTCATTATTAATCCACTCCAGTCGCACAGTTGAACCTGGGGCAGAATGACAGAAGTGTGGCCGCCGATCTGCGCCATCCGCCCCGTCCGACCACGGCCCACACCCACACACACACCGACCCCCAACCACTGAGCCCCTGATGACATCACAGCGTGGTCTCGAGTGTTTGCTTCAATCCTGATGGTGTTTTTGTGTCTCAGGTTTACAGGTGGTGTTGAACTCCATCATCAAAGCCATGGTGCCGCTGCTGCACATCGCTCTGCTCGTCCTCTTCGTCATCATCATCTACGCCATCATCGGCCTCGAGCTCTTCATGGGGAAGATGCACAAGACCTGCGTTTACAGCCACACAGGTACGTCATGTGATCCACGGAGCCATTACAGCCTCGCCAACCACGGCCACGCTGTGAAATCTGAGTTTACACGTGGTTCAGACCAATCAGGGGGCAGGTGGCGTGGTGTGGGCGGAGCTTCCAATCGAAACAAAATGGCGACGTGCTTCAGCCTATTGAAACGAACGTGCAGAGGGAAGCACACGGACAAATACTGTCAGCTGGATTTAAAAAGTTTGATTTCTCATGTTTTTCTGCTGCTTAGACCTGCAGGGCTCCTACGCGTCCTGGAAAACCTGGAAAATGATGGGCCTGGAAAACGCATGAAAAGCCCAAATGTCTTGGAAAATATTTATTTATTTATCCTTTGATTGATTTATTTATTTGTCTATTTATTTATTTATTTATTTATCGATTTATTTATCTATTTATTCATTTATTTGTCTATTTATTTATTTATTTAGTTTTCTTTATCTACTTATTTATTTATTTAGTTAGTTATTTATCTACTTATTTATTTATCTATTTATTCATTTGTTTATTTATTTATTTAGTTAGTTAGTTAGTTAGTTAGTTAGTTATTTATCTGTTTATTTTATTCATTTATTTATCTATTTATTTGTTTATTTAGTTAGTTAGTTATTTATTTAGTTATTCATTTATCTATTAATTTGTTTATTTTGTCTATTTATATATTATTTATTTATTCATTTATTTGTTTATTTTTCTATTTATTTGTTTGTTTATTTATTTATCTATTTATTTGTTTATTTGTTTATTTCTTTATCAGGCGCCTTCTTTCCCAGGTTCGCTAACCGCTAACTCCCCGCTAACTCCCCGCTAACTCCCCGCTAACTCCCCGCTAACTCCCTGCTAACTCCCTGCTAACTCCCCGCTAAACCCACGGCGTGGGCAGAAAGGGGCGTGACCTTCGACAGCCTCGCTCCTGATTGGCTCTTTGGTTGCTATGACACTCACTGAGTCACTCTTTCTGGACTAGACGTGGGCAGGTTTTCTGTTTTCTCGTCGCTCGTGCTCGAACTTCCAAACCGTCCGCGTCGGCCATCTTTGCTCCGAAGCGCGGCCGTCTCTTTAAACAGTTTTAACGATCACCTTCATTAAGTATTTAGCACGTCGTTTAGTTTTTGTCCCGCAAACGATCAGACCTATAATTGAAACGGCTCTAAATGAGTGAAGCGGGTCGCGTCCAGGCCCTGCAGGTACAAATGGACTTGAGTGTTGTTATGGCGTTGCTATGGCTCCCACGAGGGGCATTAGCCGAGGACCGTTGGCGCGCTAGGTGATAGCATACACCGCCCGGGAGAGCTTGTTTTGTATAATTAGCAAAGGGCGTTTACTCATTGATTTTTCTCTCGTCCTTCTGTGTTTCTTTGAACCAGTTTAACCTGCGTTTAACCTCCGTGAATATTTGTTCCGCTCGTGTTTAATTGAAAAAAATATCTGTTAATGCAATTAGCAGAACGCTTCAGATCAGTTAAGTCTGAGTGCGTAAAGGTTTATATCGTGTTAGGGCGAATAATCTGAGTCTCATCTTCAAATCTGATCTTTTTTTTTCAATTTAATTCAAGTTTATTTCTATAATAAAAGCCAAAAGTTAAATCCTGAAGAGAAACGGTTTGTGAGGGGAGATAAAGAAGCAAATTTAGTTAGAAAAGACACAAACGCAGGCCTGAGACTTCACCTGACTTCATTTATAACTCCATCATCAGACCCAAAGCAAACAAGGGGAACAAAGAGAACAACAGCGCGAGTCAGGATGATAATAACTGAAAAAACACCCATTAAAGCGCCTGTCAATATGTAAGTACGACTCAGGCACAGTGCACACTCAGTATAGTACACAAACCCTCTTCTCTCAGACTGAAAACACTCTGCTCCACCTTGTGACGTCATCATGTGGTGATACAGGAAGTGCTCCACTGTGTTTTTAAACTCCACACACCTTCATTTCTAGAAACATTTGGATAATTTGCCACTTATCTCGACTGAACTAAAGGTAAAGGGAGCTAAGGGGTTAACTTGGAAACTACCACTTGATGACATCACAAGGTGGAACAGAGCATTTAGAGTTTTGAGTAACATTTCATTATTAGTTCGTCTACATCTCCAAACACAACTCCAGGTCTGTTTCCGAGGAGTTAACATCATTAGAACATGACTTAACGCTCACAAGACTCAATTTCACGTAATATAGGACCTAAAATAAAACTCTCTCTCGCCCCCATGTGGCAGTCTGACGTCATCACACTCTACAGTCTGTAAATCTTCATTCTTCTTCGTCTGTTCCAGGCCTGAACGCCGAGGAGAAGCCCGCCCCCTGCGCTCCGGACGGGGGCTACGGCCGACACTGCACGCGTAACGGGACGGAGTGCAGGATGGGGTGGGAGGGGCCTAACGACGGCATCACAAACTTCGATAACTTTGCCTTCGCCATGCTGACGGTGTTCCAGTGCATCACCATGGAGGGCTGGACCGACGTGCTGTACTGGGTGAGTCGCTCGCCAGAACGCCGCCGGAGTGAGTGTGGAGGACGAGAGGAACATCACCTTTACACCACGGATTCACCTCACATCAGTATAGTTTAGAACTTAAAGCTACAGTATGTAACTTTCTGTTTGTTTAGACCCGATATTAGACCTGATATTAGACCCGATGTTAAACCTGATATTAAACCCGATATTAGAACCGATATTAAACCCGATGTTAAACCCAATATTAGACCCGATATTAAACCCGATATTAGACCCGATGTTAGACCCGATATTAAACCCGATATTAGACCCGATATTAAACCCGATGTTAAACCCGATATTAAACCCGATATTAGACCCGATATTAAACCCGATATTAGACCCGATATTAAACCCGATATTAGAACCGATATTAAACCCGATGTTAAACCCGATATTAGACCCGATATTAAACCCGATATTAGACCCGATGTTAGACCCGATGTTAAACCCGATGTTAAACCCGATATTAAACCCGATGTTAAACCTGATATTAGACCCGATATTAGACCCGATATTAGACCCGATGTTAAACCCGATGTTAGACCCGATGTTATACCCGATATTAGACCTGATATTAAACTCGATATTAAACCCGATATTAGACCCCATATTAGACCCGACATTAAACCCGATATTAAAGCCTCACATCAGGTTGTGTTATTATCAGTCATGATTCTGTGACGTGTGACTGGATTTTGAGACATGAGAGAAATTACTGGCTCCACACCCTGTTCTCCTGTTCTTCTGTTCTACTGTTCTCCTGTTCTTCTGTTCTTCTGTTTCTCCTGTTCTACTGTTCTCCTGTTCTACTGTTCTTGTTCTACTGTTCTACTGTTCTTCTGTTCTCCTGTTCTTCTGTTCTACTGTTCTTCTGTTCTCCTGTTCTCCTGATCAGACTCGTTTTCATGTATATTTCAGTATTTTCTTTGGAGCTGCTCTTTGCTCAGATTTTCTCTTGTAAACACATTTACTCCACTGAAGTGAAGAACGTTCTAGGTTCTAGTTTCTAGTTCAAGTTTCTGATAAAAGTTTTGCTCTTTCATAAAAACTCACAGTTAACACTTTTTCTGAAGTGTAGTTGTTGAGTTTAGGCTAAATATTTTTTACTAAAAGAGGGAAACTGAGCTAAAGATAAAACAAATCGGAGGCGACCGTGAGTTAAACTGTCATGCTAACAGCTAACATCCAACAGCTAACGGCTAACAGGTAACATCCAACAGCTAACTGCTAACAGCTAACATCCAACAGCTAACAGCTAACGGCTAACAGCTAACGGCTAACGGCTAACAGTTTTCACCTGTGCGTTTGACTTCATCACAGCTGTTTTAACACTTTTCTTCTAACACTGGAATGTTTCTTGTTTGTTCTTTCCTCCCCTCTCCTCCTCTTTCTGTTCTGTTTCTCCCGGTCTCTCCTCTCTCCTCCTCCTCTCTCTCTCTCCTCTGTTTCTCCTGGTCTCTCTCCTCCTCCTCTCTCTCCTCTCTCTCTCTCCACCTCCTCCTCTCTCCTCTCTTCCTCTCCTCCCTCCTCCGCTCTCTTCTCCTCTCTCCTCCTCTCTCTCCTCCTCCTCTCTCTTCTCCTCTCTCCTCCTCTCTCTTCTCTCTCCTCTCTCTCCTCCTCTCTCCCTCTCCTCCTCTCTCCTCCTCCTCTCTCCTCTTTCCTCCTCCTCTCATCCTCTCTCCTCTCTCCTCCTCTCTCTCCTCTCTCTCCTCTCTTCCTCCTCTCTCTCCTCCTCCTCTCTCCTCTCTCTCCTCTTCCACTCTCTCTCTTCTCCTCCTCTCTTTCTCCGCTCTCTCCTCTCTTCTCTCTCTCTCTCTCTCTCCTCCTCTCCTCCTCTCTCCTCCTCCTCTCTCTCTCCTCTCTTCTCTCTCTCTCCTCCTCCTCCGCTCCTCTCTCTCTCCTCTCTCCTCCTCTCTCTCCTCCTCCTCTCTCTCCTCTGTTTCTCCTGGTCTCTCTCCTCCTCCTCTCTCTCTCCCTCCTCTCTCTCCTCTCTCTCTCTCCACCTCCTCCTCTCTCCTCTCTTCCTCTCCTCCCTCCTCCTCTCTCCTCCTCTCTCTCCTCCTCTCCTCTCTCTCCTCTCTCTCCTCCTCTCTCCTCCTCTCCTCCTCTCCTCCTCCTCTCCTCCTCCTCCTCTCTCTCTCTCTTCTCCTCCTCTCTTTCTCCTCCTCTCTCCTCCTCTCTCTCTCTCCTCCTCCTCTCTCCTCCTCCTCCTCTCTCCTCCTCTCCTCCTCCTCTCTCTCCTCCTCTCCTCCCTCCTCCCTCCTCCTCTCCTCCTCCTCTCCTCCTCCCTCCTCCTCTCCTCCTCTCCTCTCCTCCTCCTCCTCTCCTCCTCCCTCTCCTCCTAATGCATGCTGCTATGGGCTATGAGTTGAGGGTAAGTCGTGCCGGTTGTACTTTGAGTCTCCTGGTGATCTTCGGCTCTTTTTTCCGTCGGTCTCAATCTGGTTCTCAAGGTGGGTTCTGCAGTGAGCGGGTAAGATCTTGGTGTCGTGTGTTTCGTGTTTTTTAAATGAATAAATGTTTTTAGCACGACTCCATCGGCCAAAATACTACGGAACATTTCAGTTTCTCTTACATCACATGAACAAACTCCTCCTCAGTGTTTTTGTTGTTGTGTTAGCCAAGTTTGGTTGTTTAGCTGTTTTAGCGAGCTAATGCTAACGCTAACCACAAGGATGATAAAAAAAACACTTTTAAACAATATACTAGTAATAGCAGTAGTAGCAAGAGTAGCAGTAGTAATAGTAATAGTACTAGTAGCACAGTAGTGGTAGCAGTAGTGGTAGCAGTAGTAGCAGCAGTAGCAATAGTAGTAGTAGTAGTAGTAGTATATTAGTAGCACAGTAGTAGTAGTAGTAGTAGTAGTAGCAGTAGCAGTAGTAGCAGTAGTAGTAGCAGTAGCAGCAGTAGCAGCTGTAGCAGTAGCAGTAGCAGTAGTAGTAACAGTAGCTCTTAGTAGTAGTAGTAGCAGTAGTAATAGTAGTAGTACTAGTAGGACAGTAGCAGTAGCAGTAGTAGTAGTAGCAGCAGTAGCAGTAACAGTCTTGTGACTTTTTCCAGTATCGATTCCCGCTCAAACGAGTCTCTAGTTTCGATACTTGCCACAAACACGACAAAAACACTGAATAAATCCAAAATATAATAATAAAAATGTGAAAGTGCTTAAACGTGGCACAAACCAGCGGAGTCGTGTTTTTTTCCTCCACAGAGAAAACTCCTGGTTCAACATAAAGTTTCATTCATGATTCACTAAAGATTCACTTAAACCGGCGACGCCATTTTGAATCTCACTGAATCAGGCGAAAAAGAGTCTGCAGCTAAAATATTCATCATCACTTTGAATATTCTGTATTTAAATCACAAAATCTGAACTTACTCCAGTCCTGCTGTGGTTGTGTCATCGGGCAAGACACTTCATCCAGTTTATTATGAATGATCCAGTGTTGAGCCAGGAAAGCAGGACGCCCCAGTGATTCTCAAACGATTCTCAAACGATTCTCAAACGATTCTCAAGTGATTCTCAAACGATTCTCAAGCGATTCTCAAGCAATTCTCAAGCGATTCTCAAGCGATTCCTTCCAGACCAGACTAAACCGGTGTCTGCATGTCCGCACTCTTCCTACAGGGGGCGCTATTTCCTTTTAGGGTGCTCAACATTTCCCATAATGCACCTTGACAGGAAGTGTCTGACAGTTTGAGAATCTCTGGTCTGATCCTTCTCCTCATTAACACTGGCGCCTCCTTTTCTCCTCTTTGCACCTCCTTGTTTTGTGTCCCTCCCCTCTTTATTTCTTCCCCTCTTCTCTCTCCTCCCTCCCCATTCTCTCCATCTCTCATCCCTCCCTCTCCTCTTTCTCCATCTCTCCTCCCACCCCCCCTCTCGCTGTCTTTCCCTCATTCTCTCTCCATCTCCATCTTTCTCTTCCATTTCTCTACCTCTTCTTCTTTCACTCTCTCTATCTCTCTTTCTCCATCCCCCTTCTCTTCTTTCTTCTATCCTCGCTCTTTATCGATATATCTCCCTCCTTTTGTCCCTCTATTTCCACATCCAACTTCCTTCTCCTTTCCTCTTCTACCATCTTTCCTTCCTCTCTCTCTTTTTCGCTCTTCGTCCCTTCTTCCATCCTGTCCCTCCCTCCATCCATCCTCTCCTCCCTCTCTCCCTCCCCCTCCCTCCTCCTCCTCTCTCCTCCCTTCCCCTCCTCCTCTCCTCCCTCCCCCCCCTCCTCCTCTCCTCCTCCCCCCTCCTCCTCCCTCCTCCTCTCTCTCTCCCTCCTCCTCCTCCTCTCCCCCTCCTCCTCCTCTCCTCCTCCCCCTCTTCCTCCCCTCCTCCTCCCTCCTCTCCTCCTCTCCTCCTCTCTCCCTCCCCCTCTCCTCCTCGCCTCCTCCCTCCTCTCCGCCCCCCCCCCCCCCTCCCTCCTCCCCTCCCCCTCCCCTCTCCTCTCCTCTCCTCCCCACCCCCCACCCTCCTCTCCTCCTCCTCCCCTCTCCTTCCCTCCTCCTCCCTCCTCCCCCTCCTCCTCCTCCTCTCCTCCCCCTCTCCTCCTCCCCTCCTCCTCTCCTCCTCCTCCTCTCCTCTCCTCCCCCCTCCTCCTCCTCCTCCCCTCCCTCCTCCTCCTCCCCCTCTCCTCTCCTCTCCTCCCCCTCCTCCTCCTCCTCCTCCTCCCCTCCTCTCCTCCTCCCCTCCTCTCCTCCACCTCCCCTCCCCTCTCCTCCTCCTCTCCTCCTCCTCTCCTCTCCTCCCCTCCCCCTCTCCTCTCCTCCCTCTCCTCCTCCCCCCCCCTCCTCCTCCCCTCTCCTCCTCCTCCTCTCCTCTCCTCCCCCCTCCTCCTCCCTCGTTCTTAATCCCAGGTGAACGATGCCGTTGGCTCTAAAGGTCCGTGGTTGTATTTTGTGACTCTGATCATCATCGGCTCGTTCTTTGTTCTAAACCTGGTTCTGGGGGTGTTGAGCGGGTAAGACCCGGGTCCAGACGGACAGAAACCGTCTCAAACAAATGAAACGTCTGAAACACCTGAAACGTTTCTCTTCAGACTTTTTATTTATTCAAACACTTTGCTCTTGACCTTTCGCTGCAGAGACTCGAGCTGCAGACTCAGACTAACACCTCGTCCTCTGTTTATCTCATTTACTGCGGTTTATTCAGGAGGAAATACTCTACAGACAGACCTGGACATGTGTTTTGTTTCTTCTTCTTCTCTCAAACTGAAAACACTCTGTTCCACCTTGTGATGTCATCATGTGGTAATACAGGAAGTGCTCCCGCTGTGTTTTTAAACTCCACACACCTTCATTTCTAGAATCATTTGGATCATTTCAGCTTTCTCGAATTGTCACTTATCTCGACTTAACTAAAAGTAAAAGGAGATGTTCACTTGAAAACTACCACTTGATGACATCACAAGGTGGAACAGAGCGTTTTGAGCTTTGGAGATGTTACAGACGAATAATAAAGTGTGAATGAAACAAAACTCAACTCCAGGTCTGTTTTTTTGAGGAGGAAACGGCGTTAGAACATGCATTAAAGCTACAAGAGACAGTTTTGCGTCGTATTTGATCTTTAAGTAAAAGTATTAAAGTACATGTTTAAAAATGTACTTCAAATCTGCATGAAGTACTTTTACTTTTTCAAATATAGTGATTCTGATAAAGACTTGGAGCGTTTTGACTGTCTGACTGTCGCTCTTCTGACACCTCCAGGCCACGTTACAGGTTTATATCACTGAGCAGTTCAAACACCTGTAGTTAAAAACATGGGGGATAGTTACGTTTAATGCCACAGTGCGGAACATTTCAGGTAAAACATCTATGGACAGAAACATTAGAGCAAAATGTGTCTGGCCCCAGCTACAGACGCAGATCCTGAGGTCAAAATGTGCCCACTGTGAACCGTCTGTGTCTGTTTATTAAGTGTTTTACTGCTACCAGGAAGTGTGTGTTAGCATGCTAGTTGTTGTTAGCATAACTCCAGGTCTCTGAAAGTTGTGAAAAGTGCTTAAAAACTCGTCAGATATACTGTAAAAGCAGCTTTTGGGGTCAAAATAAGTCTGCTGTGTACTGTCTGCATTTGTTTAGAAAGAGTTTTACTGCTGTTGTGTAACCAGGAAGTATGTGTTAGCATGCTAGTTGTTGTTTTACCATTGCGGCAAACTCCGCTCTGGTCTCTGAAAGTTGTGCATATTGTAAAAGCAGCTTTTCAGGTCAAAATAAGTCTGATGCGTGATGTCTGCATTTGTTTAGAAAGTGTTTTACTGCTACGAGGAAGTGTGTGTTAGCATGCTAGTTCTTGTTAGCATTACTCCAGCAATCCAGGTCTCTGAAAATTGTGAAAAATGCTTATAAATTCATCAGATATATCGTAAAAGCCGTCTGCATCTGTTTAGAAAGCGTTTTAATACTGTTATATAAGCAGGAAGTGTGTGTTAGCATGCTAGTTGTTGTTCGCATTACCATCATAGGCCTCTCAAAGTTGCGAAAATTGCTTATAAACTAATCGTGGTGAGGAATTAAGATGTTAAGGTAAATCAGGAATAACTTTGGATAATTTTTACGACAGAAAACATCAGGCACAGCAACTTTAAAGTTTTACAGAAACAAAATTAAAATAAAAGCGAAAGAACAGAGCGACGGGAGCAACAGCTCGGAGGGGTTTGCCCGTCTCACTCTTTGTAACTGGACTAATGATGCTGTCACCGTCTACAGTGTCTGGCCTTTTCCCAGCAGGCCGCGCTGTGGGTGTGAGCGCTCCACGGATCGGCAGAATAACAAATAACTCGACAAAGAAAAGGAGGGAAACAAAAGAGAAGAACATCAGGTGTGTCTGGACGGAGAGCGAGAGTCCATCTGTCAATCAGGGAGGACACTACAACCACGGGCGGAACCGGAGTCCACACGAGCAGGGCCGTCAGGGGGGAAGAGGGCTGTGTACACGGGGCCCAGTGCAGGAAGGGGCCCCTCACACAGTCTGTAATGTGGACTTTTTAGAAGATCATACTGTATGGAGTGTGGGCCCCTAAGATGGTCTTTACTCGGGGTCCAGTGCGAGAAGGGGCCCCTAACAAAGTCTGTAACAGCATTTTTCAGACGACCATAGTGTATGTAGTGTGGGCCCCCAACATGGTTTATATCAGGGGCCCAGTGCAGGAAGGGGCCCCTCACACAGTCTGTAATGTGGACTTTTTAGAAGATCATACTGTATGGAGTGTGGGCCCCCAAGATTTTTTTTTCACCCAACCCCCAGTGTAAGAAGGGGCCCCTCACACAGTCTGTAATGTGGACGTTTCAGAAGATCATACTGTATGTAGTGTGGGCCCCTAAGATTTCACCCAACCCCCAGTGCAAGAAGGGGCCCCTAACAAAGTCTGTAACAGCATTTTTTAGAAGACCATAGTGTATGTAGTGTGGGCCCCCAACATGATTTATATCCAGGGGGCCCAGTGCAGGAAGGGGCCCCTCACACAATCTGTAATTAATATGCATTTTTTCTGAAGACCATACTGTAAATAGTGTGGGCCCCCAAGATGATTTTTACCCAGGGTCCAGTGCAGGAAGTGGCCCCTCACAAAGTCTGTAATATGGATTTTTCAGAAGATCATACTGTATGTAGTGTGG
Source organism: Periophthalmus modestus (assembly GCA_019594935.1). Lineage (NCBI taxonomy): Eukaryota > Metazoa > Chordata > Actinopteri > Gobiiformes > Gobiidae > Periophthalmus > Periophthalmus modestus. Next base: position 506,297 of record JAIEZT010000054.1, read on the forward strand.
ACCCCCAATATGATTTATATCTGGGGCCCAGAGCAGGAAGGGGCCCCTAACAAAGTCTGTGATTAATATGGATTTTTTCAGAAGACCATATGTAGTGGAGGCCCCGTACAAAGTCTGTAATATGCGGGGTTTTTTTAGAAGATAATACTGTATGTAGTGTGGGGCCCCAAGATGATTTTTACCCGGGGTCCAGTGCAAGAAGGGCCCCCTCAGTAAGTCTTTAATAAGTATTTTTTTATGTAGTGTGGCCCCCCCCCAAAGTGATTTCTATTTGAGGCCCTGTGCAGGGAGGGGCCCCTCACACAGTCTGTAATATGGACTTTTTCAGAAAATATTCCATACATAGTTTGGGCCCCGAGATGATTTTTTACCCAGGACCTAAAAATTTGGTGATACACAACTGGCCATATATGTAACAATGTAAAATGGGGGGGGGGGGGGGGGGGTCCTCAAAATGGCGACTGTGCAAAAAAACTGGACTAAAATAGAGTCTGGGGGGTTTGGGGTGGTAGTGATCATCAGAGTCACTTGTCAGATAACGAACAAACCGACCTGGAGTTGTGTTTTAGGAGGAAACGGCATAAAACTGACCTTTAAACAAGTCCCATAATGAAGCGCTAACACTGAGCTAATCAGTGTCTGCGGCGGCCATTTTAAACCCGACCACGTCCACAAACTCGCACCATAAATGTAAAAGATTGGGCCGTTTTCGCTTGTTGCTCAAACCGATCCCACGTTCGTTCTCCGTGGCATCGATTCGTCTTGTGACTCTGGTCCGAGCGTCTCCTCCGTCGGCGCCGCTCGTCGTCGTTTCTCATCACGGATCCATTTCTGACACAGACGCCGCCGCCGCCGCCGCCGCGTCCGAGCCGTCGTCTCCGCTGAAAATCAATGCACGCGCCACACGGACAAATGTAGAGATTTATTTATAAACCCGAGAAAAAACACACTCGGGTCTAAGAATAACAGCGCTATGACGGGACAAGTTTGGAAGCGAGTAGTACGAGTATTTTTAGAAGATACAACGACACGAGGGATTTATTTTGGACTGATGCAGTTTTCAGAGGTTCACAGTCCAGAGAGGGAATTGAACCAGCAACTGTGTCACTGAAGTAAAAGTACAGATAGCAAAAAAATACTCCGGTAAAAGTAAAAAAATACTTAAGTAAAAGCATTAAAGTACTTGTTTAAATATGTACTTAAAGAGTAAACAGTAAAAGTTTTTTCTCACAGGTTTTGAGTCTTAAAACTTCAAATGTGGCGATTTTGATAAAGATTTGAGCTGAATTTTGAACAGAAACAACTGAATCGATCGTTGTTTCTACCCGTTTTCATTTGTATATTTCATTTTTTTCTCAAATTATGAGCGATTCAAAAAGCATCCACTGTAAAATGTACTTAAGTAAAGTACAAATACCTCAAATCGTTCACTTAAGTGCAGTACTTTACTAGTTTTACTTCATTATCGTTCACCTCTTATAGATCAGACCTCACATAGTTTCCACAAATGTATTTATACTGTGAAAAACCTTTGACTTTTTACTATTTGTCTTGTTTAGTTTGAGCAGCAGCTGTGATTCTGGGAGAGTTTCAGTCTTAAACTATTTTTAAACTTGAGACAAAAAGCTCAGACACGAGGAGAATCAGACGAGATGTGATCAAGTCTGAAGTGAGACATGGCAACGAAGAGACAGAACATCACAAGCTAAAAACGACAGATTCATGTTAAAACGACTGAGACGAAGAAGAGCAACAAAGAACAGAGCAGAGTGATAGTACTGAGGGGAGGAGAGGAGGAGAGAGAGGAAAGGAGAGGAGAGAGGAGGAGAGGAGGAATGAGGAGAGAGGAAAGGAGAGGAGAGAGGCAGGGAGGGAGTGAGGAGAGTAGGAGTCAAGAGGCAGAGAAGAGAAGAGTGGAAGAGAGGAGGGAAAGAGTAGAGGAGAGAGAGAGGAGAGGAGAGAAGAGAGGTGAGAGGTAGGAAGAGAGAGAGAGGAGACAAGGATAGAGGAGGGAGAGAGAGAAGAGGAGACGAGGGGAGACGAGAGGAGAGGAGGTAGGGAGGGAAAACAAGGATAGAGAAGAGCGAACAGGTAGGAAGAGAGGAGATGAGGATAGAGGAGAGGAGAGAGGTAGGGAGTGAGGGAGAAGAGCAGGAGGAAGAGGAGGAGAGAGTAGAGGAGACAGGGAGGGAGGAAGGGAAAGAGCAGAGGAGAGAGAGGAGGCGAGACTCTCTAAACACTACAGGCTTAAACTTAACCTTAGGCAGTTGTCAGTTGAAGTACACAAATAGAAGTACAAGTACAAGTACAAGTATAAGTATATTGTGTGTCTTGTCTCTTACTTAACCCGCAGGCTAACATTAGCATAAAGCACAGAGTAGTGCAGTAGTGCCTCCTCTTCAGTATTTGTGGAGCGTGGACAGGACAGCTGGCGGGGGCACCCTGCGCCTCCCTCGGGGGCACCCTGCGCCTCCCTCGGGGGCTGTACGTTTGGAGGGAGTCCTGGGGCAGGCTCATAATACAAGCATAAGTTGTGCATCTCCCAGCATGCATCAGTGCACCTGCGGCCTGAGACAGCACAATGCTCAGTACAACGGCTCCAGAAGTGCGGACGCTGCAGTTTTAGAGTCATTCAGAATAAAACGAGCAGATTTATGTTTGTCTGGGTTTAAAGATGAACGAATATGAACATTTCAAACTCTATTTTACAACTGAGGAATAAACCACAGACTGAGTAAAGACGTGACTGAGTGAGACGTGAGACATCGAGGCTAGCATCATAGCAACCAAAGAGCCAATCAGGAGCCAGGCTGTTGGCTGTAGTCAATCAAACCTGTTGCTAACGCTAACAGGAGCGACGCCGGGGACAGAAGGACCTGATGTGTCTGTTATTAATGTTCATATGTTGATTTACAGACACAGACGTGAAATAAAAACCCCAGGATCATGTAGAGGGTTAATACGAACATTTAAGACCAACATGAGTCTGACAGCAGCAGAGACAGAGAGAGACAGTTTTTACACAGAAAGTGTCGATGGAGCAGGAAACACACTCGAGCTTAGAACTAGGTTGTTAGCACGTTAGCTAGCAGGCCAAATCTGGGCTGCGGTGTCATTATACTTGGCCCGTGATATCATATGCACCACTAATACTACAAATCCCAGAATGCTTTGCTAGAACACTGCAGTCGAGAGCAGGAAGTCACTGATCAACTCGACTAAATGAATCACCACAGAGAGAGAGACAGTATTTATCTGATGTGTTTAAATAAGAACTGAATACTACAGATGTGTCTTTTATTTCAAATTGAGTCTCTCATGTTTGTAATTTCATCAGTTTCCAGATGAGAAGATTAAAATCTCACATCAGGTGCAGCTCATGTTTAAATAGTTTGTCCCAGTTTGAGTGTGACAGCTCTGGTCTGTGGAGTGGAGGCGATACTTCACAGGCTCCGTGTCGTGGGCCTAAACTCGTCGGTGTTTCATTCTCGTTCTGATTCAGCTCGAGTCTAAAACCGATTCACGACGGTTCATTTCTGTTCTGTAAATGTGACTTTGTTAGTGTCGATCCCTGAAAAATGAGTCTAGTTTTAATACTCATTTTAGTATCGATTAGCGTCTGATTTTTGATACTTTTGACCCACTTTTCTCCCTCCACTGAGATGTTATTTGTTATTACTTGTCCCAGAATGTTCCGCAGTTTGGCATTACACACGTACATCTGTTTTTTTGTGTCTTTATTCATCAAAACCCCTTAAAAAACCTGTTTTCAGCTCAGTAAAGTCGGTCTTTCTGTGGTCGGTCGGTGCGTTTCACTTTTCTCACTAACCTCTTTTTGTTTCCTCTGTAGATTCTTCTTCTTCACTTTTTGAAAAACCCAAAGTTGTTTTTCAACCAAAGATTTTCAGATGTGTTTTTGTGTTTTGTGTTTCGTTTGCAGAGAGTTTTCCAAAGAAAGAGAAAAGGCGAAGGCACGAGGCGACTTTCAGAAGCTGAGGGAGAAGCAGCAGCTGGAGGAGGACCTCAAGGTTCGACTTTTACTTCAGCTTTTATCATTTTACACTTTTAAAACTGTAAGACTCTAAAGATTTATTTGAAATGCAAATGTCTAAAGACCGCCACACGCTACGGGATTTTTCAGACTTTTTAAATTTGAGACAAAAAAAACGCAGAGCCCAGACACGAGGAGAATCGGATTCGATTTTAAAAAGACTGTAACAGGAAATAGCAACGAAGAGACAGAACATCACAAGCTAAAAAAAACTACTGATTCATATTAGAACGAGTCTGAGACGAAGAAAAGCAACAAAGAACAGAGCAGAGTGAGAATACTGAGGAGAGAGGAGGAGGAGAGAAGAGGAGGAGAGAAGAGGAGGAGAGAGGAGGAGGAGAGAGGAGGAGGAGAGAGGAGGAGGAGAGAAGAGGAGGAGAGAAGAGGAGGAGAGAAGAGGAGAAAAGAGAGCGGTAGGGACGGAGAGAGGAGAGTAGGAGAGAGAAGACAGAGAAGAGAGAGAGACGGGGAGAGAAGGAGAGAGGAGGGAGAGTGAAGAAGGGAGGGAGGAAGAGAGAGAGAGAAAGGGATAGAAGAGAGAGGTAGGGAGGGAGAGGGGAGGAGGAGAGAGAAGGCAGAGAAGAGAGGAGAGGGAGGGAGGAAGGGAGAGATGAGAGAGGAAGGAGAGAGTACAGGAGGGAGAGAGGAGTGAGGGAGTGAGAGAGGGAGAGGAGAGAGGAAGGAGAGAGTACACGAGGGAGAGAGGAGAGAAGGAGGAAGAGAAGAGGGAAGGAGAGAGGAGAGGGAGGGAGGGAGGAAAGGAGAGAGTACAGAAGAGAGGAGAGAATTAGAGTCGCTATAACAGGAAGTAGAGTCTATAACAGGAAGTAGAGTCGCTATAACAGGAAGTAGAGTCACTATAACAGGAAGTAGAGTCGCTATAACAGGAAGTAGAGTCGCTATAACAGGAAGTAGAGTCGCTATAACAGGAAGTAGAGTCGCTATAACAGGAAGTAGAGTCGCTATAACAGGAAGTAGAGTCGCTATAACAGGAAGTAGAGTCTCTGTCACAGGAAGTAGAGTCTCTGTCACAGGAAGTAGAGTCTCTGTCACAGGAAGTAGAGTCTCTGTCACTGATCTGCAGCAGCTTCAGCCTGATTCTCGCTTTGTGGCCGTAAAGACACTTGAGGATCTCCTGTCACCTTTTTATTGGCTGTTGCCGTGGTGATGTTTTGTGGTTACGATATGACAGAGGATCTTAAATCAGGTCACGCCTCCCTGAAGTTGCGGAGAAGCAAATCGTTTTCTAAATCAGGCAGATATCCTTTAGAGGCGGGTTTCAGAGTAAATCTAAATTGTAAAAAAAAAAACTGTTAAAAGAGCGAAACATGAACTTTACTTTTATGCAATTAAAACATAATAATAGACATCCATTTTTTACTACATGAGCCACTTTTTTCAGTTCTGATACCGATTCTTATACAACAGCTTTAAGTGTCTGCCGATACCAACCGATACCAACCGATACCAACCGATACCAACCGATACCAACCCGAGCAGAGACTGAAAACAGCATTTATTTCCTTTAAATTAAAATAAAATGAAACAGAACTGATCCACACGTGTTTGTGGAGCTGTCGTTTATCTCAAGTAACGACAGAACAACTTTGTAACAATAAAAATTCAAACATTCTGAGACTTTCTGGCCCAACTACGACCAAAAAATAGACTTTTTAAATGTCCAATTGAGATATCGAACCGATATTTGGAAGCCCAGACCTTGTTTTTGACTGTTTTTACTGAACCTTGTCGTCTCTTTTGGTCTGACGGATGTTCTAAAGCTGCAGTGACTTGTTCAGAGAAGTTTTTTTGGGTTTTTCTCACCGCGTTGTTCGTATTTTTAGGGCTATTTAGACTGGATCACTCAGGCTGAAGACATCGACCCAGAGAACGAGGACGATGGACTGGACGACGACAAGCCCAGAAACTGTGAGTCGGCCATTTTGTTTTGTGGTTTCATTTGGTCTGTAGGTTGATGTTTCTCCAGCGCCGCCTTTGTCTCGGCTCCAAACCATTTTCCTTTTGTATTTTTCAATTATTTTTCAAGCAAATCACCCTTTCACTCTGTCTTTTTTCCAATTATTATAAAATTTGCTGTTGTTTTGTCTGTTCAAACTCAAATAAACTGTTTTAGATTAGTACAAGATTGATTTAAAGGTTCAGTATTTCACTTTTCTAATGGAAATCGTCCACTTTCTAGAGACAAAGATTGACTTAAAGGTTCAATGTGTCACTTTTCTACATCAGCCACTTGCTTACCTCAGTGGAAATATTGCTGCTTTGGCTGAAATGTTCCACACTACGGCATTAAACTGAACTCTCTCTCTTACAGCTGTACCTTAAAACCTTAAAAAAAACATTCATTCTCACTGTGAGCAGCATCGTTTCTCCACAGATCTGACCTGTAACTTGGTCCGTGGATGAGTTTAAAGCCGTACGGTGAAGCTACAGCATCTCCTTGGAGACAAGCAAGAGAAAAGTTACACAATACATCTTTAGATTAAAAAAAAATCGTAATATTGCCTGTTTAAAGTTTAATTTGGGCGACAGTGGCTCAGTTGGTTGAGGTTTGTCCACTGAGCTACAGGTTGTCGGTGCGATTCCAGCTCCCACAGATGAGTCCTGTCGTTGTGTCCTTGGGCAAGACACTTCACCCACCTCGCCCCAGCGTCTGTGTGTGAATGTGTGAGTGTTTGAGTGACTTGAAGGTGGAAAAACCTGCATAAAAATGTGAATATTGACCATTTAATATGTACCGTATTATTTTTGGACTGTTCGTCGCTCTGGAGGATAAGTCGCACCAGCCAAAAAAATGCAAAATAATCAAGAAAAAAATATATATAAGTTGCTCCAAAAAATGCAAAATAATGAAGAAAAAAACATATATAAGTCACATTTTCTGGGGAAATTAATTTTACAAAATCCAAGGCCAAGAACAGACATTTTATTTTTAAAGTCAAGTTATAATAATAAGAATAAAATGTTGAAGAACAGGCAGAATATCAGTACAGCACGCTAACGCTAATGCTAATGCTAACGCTAACACATTTATATTTATTCAGCTGAAGCACAGACAGAACTGAACACGTTTGGTTTGTTAACATCAGATATTAACAGTTAATCACAAACTAAAGCAGAAAAATCAAGTTTACTCCGGATCTCAGTCCAAATCACTAAATCCACTGAATTCTTCATCCTCGGCGTCACTTCGGAGGTAGATGACGCACCGTGCCGTGGAGTAGATACTCGTGCACAAGCCTAGAGCGCCCTCGTGTGGTTCAGGGTGATAATAATGTAGATGTGTAATTATATGTTTTAATAATGTCACGTACAAGTCGCTCCCAGGACAAACTATGAGAAAAGTGACACTTATAGTCCAGAAAATCCGGTACATTTAATATAAACCTTAAATACATAAGTTTAATAGAGACATTTGGTGAGTTTGTGTTTTCGGTGAGGATGTGATGAATCAGCTGATCCCAGACTCGTGTGAGCGAACAGAGAGTGACACTAATGTGGTTTGGTTGTTTTTCCTTAGATTCTCCTGAGGTTTAAAGTGTTTGTATCGAGTGTGTCAGACAGCAGCTCACAGCCCCAGACTCGTGTCCGCTCCACACATTTCCATAGAAGTGTGAGGTTTAGCGGAGCGAGGTTTGCGGAGCAGGGCCTGTCACAGACGATGATGCTCACGTCCATTTTGTGCGAGTCTTAAACCTGCAGAGAAACAGCAGATGGCGCCGTTTATTCGGTTTGGACGTTTGTTTTGGCTGGAAGTACAAGAGGAAATACACAGAACATGAGCTTAAATATTCTACTGATTTTCATTTGATGGTTCAGACTTTGGGACTGACTCAGACAGTTTAAAAAAACTCACTGTAATTCTAGCTTTTCAAAAATATGCATTTATTATTATTATTATTGGTAGTAGTAGTAGAAGTAGTTTTTCGTCAGTGTTATAGTTTTTTGTCAGTGTTAAAGATTTTCGTCAGTATTAAAGTTTTTCGTCAGTGTTAAAGATTTTCATCAGTGTTATAGTTTTTCGTCAGTGTTAAAGATTTTCGTTAAAGTTTTTCGTCTGTGTTAAGGTTTTTCGTTATAGTTTTTGGTCAGCGTTAAAGTTTTTCCTCAGTATTAAAGTTTCTCATCAGTGTTAAAGTTTTTCGTTATAGTTTTTCATCAGTGTTAAAGTTTTTCGTCAGTGTTAAAGTTTTTCGTCAGTGTTAAAGTTTTTCGTCAGTGTTAAAGTTTTTCGTTATAGTTTTTCGTCAGTGTTAAAGTTTTTTGTCAGTGTTAAAGTTTCCACAGTCACATGATCACTTTAGTCTGGTCTGTTTGGGAGGAGCTCTGTTCAAAGCCCTGGCTCCTCTTATTGCTGCGCCTCCTCCTCTTCCTCGACGGACGGTCCTCTGGAGGACAGATAAATGGGGGCAGTTCGTCCCTCTGCTCGGGACGTTTTACATAGATCTACACACACACGACGGCACCGCTGGGTTAATGTGTCATGTGGGGACGTTACAAAGACGTAAATAGTTTTTTCTGCAGCTCAGTCGCACTTTTAACCGACTCATAACAGAGAAACACGCATCAGCTCCGTGACGTGAGCTCGTTCTGCTTTGTGATTGGCTAGTCCTATAAATCGTTACATGTCTTACGATTAGCATTTCTGAAACGATTTATTTGAGCTCGTGCCTGTGAAACGAGCTTACGTCCCCACTTGGTTCCATAAACATGTAAACACACATGCGTTTTTATCCTTTGTGGGGACATTGCGTTGAATTTCCTGGAGACTGATCCTCATAACGACTTAACCCAAACCCGACCTAAACCCAAACCCATCCATATCTCAACTTTTAATCTGATTGAAAAAATGACCTTTTATGGTCTGAGTGACGGATCTCGGTCTCTACAATGTCACGAAGACCCGCTCACACACGGACGCACAAACACCACACACACACACGTCCCAAGAATGAACAGAGGAGGGAGGTGAAGAGGAGGGAGGTGAAGAGGAGGAAGGTGAAGAGGAGGAAGGTGAAGAGGAGGAAGGTGAAGAGGGAGGAGGAGGAGGTGAAGAGGAGGGAGGTGAAGAGGGAGGAAGGTGAAGAGGAGGAAGGTGAAGAGGAGGAAGGTGAAGAGGAGGGAGGTGAAGAGGAGGGGAGGTGAAGAGGAGGAAGGTGAAGAGGAGGAAGGTGAAGAGGAGGGAGGTGAAGAGGAGCGGATGTGAAGAGGAGGAAGGTGAAGAGGAGGAAGGTGAAGAGGAGGAAGGTGAAGAGGAGGGCGGATGTGAAGAGGAGGAAGGTGAAGAGAAGCGGAGGTGAAGAGAAGCGGAGGTGAAGAGGAGGGAGGTGAAGAGGAGGAAGGTGAAGAGGAGCAGAGGTGAAGAGGAGGGAGGTGAAGAGGAGGAAGTGTGAAGAGGAGGGAGGTGAAGAGGAGGGAGGTGAAGCGGAGGTATTAAGACGGACAGAGAGCGCGGGACAGGAAGAGACGAGTGTGACAGAGGAGGGATCTAGGACATGGGACAGATGGGAATAGTGACCACACACACACACACACATACACACCCACACGTGTGTGTGTGTGTGTGTGTGTGTGTGTGTGTGTGTCTGTGTGTGCGTCTGTAAAGCTTGGCCACTTGCGACTCCTTACTACCGTGTTTCAGTTTCATTTACTGTCCTAAGTTTGATTTAAAAGCAAAATTCTATCGTTGAAACACTGACTTCAGTTGATTTAGCAAGAATTTATTTGAAGATAACATGTTGGACTTGTAATTCACATGTATTTATATTTTTTGTATTGTTCTTGGCTGTTAAATCTGCTCTTGAGAACCTTTTGCTTTGGTGTGTTCCTGTTTTTAAAACTTAAAATAATACTTCACTACTGGGATTGGTGTCAGGGCTCCATCTAGTGGCAGCAGTGGATTAAGTTTCATGCTGTTGTAATGAACATAAACACAGTTTGATGACGGAAAATGCTCAGAGTGACTTTGGTGATGATGGATGTGTGGAAACTGTGCAGGAGTTCTACCTATGACGCAACAATCCAGGGAAATTAAAAAAAAAAAATAAAAAATATCTGAGGTTCAGAGTGAGGTGAATGTAAACAACCTCAGGTCTGTTTCAGATGATTGAACAACGTTATAGTGATTAAAATGTGCCATATATGTACGTGATGCACCAATGTAAAATGTGATGCACCTCCTCTCACAGTGAGGCGCTGTGTCAGGCTGTTTTGGTCTTGTTTCTTTGTTTTTTGTGTCCTGTCCAACCGCGCATGAGTTCACCTATTGACCTACAGGTTTTGGTCTCTGTTATTATCACTGTCTACACACTGCACCATGTTAGCTTAGCCCTTGTTAGCTTAGCACTGTTAGCCTAGCACTGTTAGCCTAGCGAACTCGTCCTCGTTCTGAAAGCAAAAGAACATCCTAAAGAGTCCAAGTCTATATTGGGCTGTTTTGTTTTTATTACACACAATTTTTTAACACACAAAACTCTGCAGATTTAGGCTTTCTCTCAAAAAAAACACTCTGTTCCACCTTGTGATGTCATCAAGTGGTAATACAGGAAGTGCTCCACTGTGTTTTGAAACTCCAACACCTTCATTCCACACACCTTCATTTCTAGAGTCATTTGGATGATTTCAGCCCTGGAATTTCCACTTATCTCAACTGAACTAAAGGTAAAAGGAGCTGTTAACTTGAAAACTACCACCTGATGACATCACAAGGTGGAAACAGAGCATTTTGAGCTTTGGAGATGTGACAGATTAATAATAAAGTGATAGTCAAACATGTGAATGAAACAAACACACCTCCAGGTCTGTTTTTTGATGGGAGGGGCCAGGTGAGGGGGCAGGTGAGGGGGTGCAACTTATACTCCAGAAAATACGGTACTTTCCAACACCAACACCCAACAATTTATAATAAATACTGCAGAACGATGCTAACGTAACTACAGAACGATGCTAACGTAACTACAGAACGATGCTAACGTAACAGAACGATGCTAACGTAACTGCAGAATGATGCTAACGTAACTGCAGAACGATGCTAACGTAACTGCAGAACGATGCTAACGTAACTGCAGAACATGCTGCAGAACGATGCTAACTTAACTGCAGAACGATGCTGACTTAACAGAAAGATGCGAACGTAACTACAGAACGATGCTAACGTAACTGCAGAACGATGCTAACGTAACTGCAGAACGATGCTAACGTAACTGGCAGAACGATGCTGCAGAACGATGCTAACGTAAACTGCAGAACTGCGAACGATGCTAACGTAACTGCAGAATGATGCTAACGTAACTGCCAGAACGATGCTAACTTAACTGCAGAACGATGCTAACGTAACTGCAGAACGATGCTAACGTAACTACAGAACGATGCTAACGTAACTGCAGAACGATGCTAACGTAACTGCAGAACGATGCTAACGTAACTGCCGAACGATGCTAACGTAACTGCAGAACGATGCTAACGTAACTGCAGAACAATGCTGCAGAACGATGCTAACTTAACTGCAGAACGATGCTGACTTAACTGCAGAAAGATGCTAACGTAACTACAGAACGATGCTAACGTAAACTGCAGAACGATGCTAACGTAACTGCAGAACGATGCTAACGTAACGCAGAACGATGCTGCAGAACGATGCTAACGTAAATGCAGAACGATGCTAACGTAACTGCAGAAATGATGCTAACGTAACTTGCTGCCGAACGATGCTAAAGTAACTGCAGAACGATGCTAACGTAACTGCAGAACGATGCTAACGGAACTGCAGAACGATGCTAACGGAACTGCAGAAACGATGCTGCAGAACGATGCTAACTAAATGCCGAACGCTGCTGCAGAACGATGCTAACGTAACTGCAGAAGAACGATGCTAACGTAACTGCAGAAACGATGCTAACGTAACTGTGCAGAACGATGCTAATGGTAACTGCAGAAACGATGCTAATGTAACTACAGAACGATGCTAATGTAACTGCAGAACGATGCTAATGTAACTGCAGAACGATGCTGGGCAGAACGATGCTAACGTAACTGCAGAACGATGCTAATGTAACTGCAGAACGATGCCTAACGTAACTGCAGAACGATGCTAACGTAACTGCAGAACGATGCTAATGTAACTGCAGGAACAAGATGCTAATGTAACTGCAGAACGATTGCTTGCAGAACGATGCTTAACGTAACTGCAGAACGATGCCTAATGTAACTGCAGAACGATGCTAACGTAACTGCAGAACGATGCTAACGTAACTGCAGAACGATGCTAACGTAAACTGCAGAACGATGCTAAAAGCTAACGTAACTGCAGAAACGAGTTGGGCTTAACGTAACTGCAGAATCGTCTGGCTATACGTAACTGCAGAATACGATGCTAATGTAACTGCCAGGAACGATGCTTGCAGAACGATGCTAACGTAACCTGCAGACGATGCTACATTTTTTAAGGTCCTGTAACGATTCACCGTCTCCTAACCTCTGACCTTTCCAGGCCCAGGTTTTTGCCAAACGCTTGACAAACACTTTACAAAATCGAGCGGAATCTGGGCCGTATCGTCGTCGCTCTGAGTGTAGGGGGCATGATTGACACAGGCGGTGAACAATCAGAGAGACGCAGGTCCTTTGTGTCAAAAAACAACATGGCTCTTAAAAAAAAAAACCCTTAACGAGTCGGACAAAGGCGCAGGTTTTTGCCAACACACTGTCTTAGGTAACAGATAGGTGTATTTTGGGTGGCCGCCGCCTCCGGGCGCCTTAAACACTCATTTTGTCCCGGTTTCTGTCGGTTGTTACTAACCCCGTACCTGCTGTGTGTTTGTGCTCGTTCGCTCTGTTTCTATGTTGTGTCTGAGCCATCCTCTTTATTCCAGGTAAGACTCGACCGCGTTAAAGTCCCCCTGCGCGGGGCGCCGTCAAGAAAAACTCCGCCGCCATCTTCGTAAGGGCGTGTGCGTCTTGTCTGCATGGTCCATGATCCATATTACAGAAATTGCCATCCAGCGGATTGCTCCTCCCCCTTTTTTTGTTTTGTTTGAGTTTGACGTAGTTTCGCTCGAGGAGTGTTTCATTTTGCCCTTCTTCCTTCCCCCTTTTTGCACTGGTTTTTAAGCATCTTTCGGACCACTTCCGCGCCGGTTGAGGCTGCGGAGTGGTTTGTCCTGCTGCTGAAGTTTTATAAAGTTTACTCTCGTTGTCTCCTTAAGTTATTTAAAAACCACTTTAGGCAACACTTTGTAATAACTACGCCTTAATTAGCCTTTTTAAAGCAACGAAGAACGACTCAAATCATAATGAGCGAAGAGTTTTATGAAGGACAACAGGTTCGCTCTTGATGGCTGAGAGTTCGAGTTTGCATGTTCCTCCCTGGTCGTGTGTTGTCGTGCATCATTTGAAAGGGCAACTTCGGTCACTTCCTGTCGCAAAGTCTCATTTCCCCGTGGCGACGACGCGGCCGACAAGATGTGCCCTCTGCGTTTTCCGTGGAGATCGTCCATGAACGAAGCTATATCCCTCAATGCACCAACACACGCTCACTTCTTCTACATGAGAAACAATGTATAAAAAAAAAAAAAATTTTCTTAAAGTTATGTAATACTCGCTCAATTGGTGCAAAAATCACCTCAAAAACATTATATTTGCCTCTCGATTTCAAAGGGAAAGATTAATT
>JAIEZT010000054.1:520129-575129 GCA_019594935.1 Periophthalmus modestus
TTGGCTCTAAGTCCGTGGTTGTATTTTTGTGACCTCTGATCCTCATCGGCCTCGTTCTTTGTTCTAAACCTGGCTCTGGGGGTTGTTGAGCGGGTAACACCCGGGTCCAGACGGGACAGAAACCGTCTCAAACAAATGAAACGGCCCTGAAACACCTGAAACGTTTCTCTTCAGACTTTTATTTATTCAAACACTTTGCTCTTGACCTTTCCGCTGCAGAGATCGAGCTGCAGACTCAGACTAACACCTCGCCTCTGTTTCATTCTTCATTTACTGCGGTTTATTCAGGAGGATAATACTCTACAGAGACAGACCTGGACATTGTTTTGTTTCTTCTTCTTCTCCTCTCCAACTGAAAACACTCTGTTCTCAACCTTGTGATGTCATCATGTGGTAATACAGGAAGTGCTCCCGCTGTGTTTTAAACTCCACACAACCTTCATTTCAGAATCATTTCGGATCATTTTCAGCTTCTCGAATTGTCACTTATCTCGACTTAACGAAAGTACAAGGAGATGTTCACTTGAAACTAACCACTTGATGACATCAACAGGTGGAACAGAGCGTTTTGAGCTTTGGAGATGTTACAGAAAGAATAATAAAGTGTGAATGAAACAAAACTCAACTCCAGGTCCTGTTTTTGAGGAGGAAACGGCGTTAGAAAATGCATTAAAGCTACAAGAGACAGTTTTGCGTCGTATTTGATCTTTAAGTAAAAGTATTAAAGTACATGTTTAAAAATGTACTTCAAATCTGCATGAAGTACTTTTACTTTTTCAAATATAGTGATTCTGATAAAGACTTGGAGCGTTTTGACTGTCTGACTGTCGCTCTTCTGACACCTCCAGGCCACGTTTACAGGTTTTATATCACTGAGCAGGTTCAAAACACCTGTATTAAAAACATGGGGGATAGTTACGTTTAATGCCACAGTGCGGAACATTTCAGGTAAAACATCTAGGGACAGAAACATTAGAGGCAAATGTTGTCTGGCCCCAGCTACAGACGCAGATCCTGAGGTCAAAATGTGCCCACTGTGAACCGTCCTGTGTCCTGTTTATTAAGGTTTTTACTGCTACCAGGAATGTGTGTTAGCATGCTAGTTGTTGTTAGCATAAACTCCAGGTCTCTGAAAGTTGTGAAAAGTGCTTAAAAACTCGTCAGATATACTGTAAAAGCAGCTTTTTGGGGTCAAAAATAAGTCTGCTGTGTACGTCTGCATTTGTTTTAGACAGAGTTTTTACTGCTGTTGTGTAACCGGAAGTATGTGTTAGCATGCTAGTTGTTGTTTTAAAAATAAAACCATTGCGGCAAAACTCCGCTCTGGTCTCTGAAAGTTTGTGTGCATAATTGTAAAAGCAGCTTTTCAGGTCAAAATAAGTCTGATGCGTGATGTCTGCATTTGTTTAGAAAGTGTTTTACTGCTACGAGGAAGTGTGTGTTAGCATGCTAGTTTCTTGTTTAGCATTACTCCAGCAATCCAGGTCCTCTGAAAATTGTGAAAAATGCTTATAAATTCATCAGATATATCGTAAAGCCGTCTGCCATCTTTTAGAAAGCGTTTTAATACTGTTAATAAGCAGGAACGTGTGTGTTGCATGCTAGTTGTTGTTCGCATTACCATCATAGGCCCTCTCAAAGTTGCGAAAATTGCTTATAAACTAATCGTGGTGAGGAATTAAGATGTTAAGGTAAATCAGGAATAACTTTGGATAATTTTTTACGACAGAAAACATCATGCACAGCAACTTTAAAGTTTTACAGAAACAAAATTATAATAAAAGCGAAAGAACAGAGCGACGGGAGCAACAGCTCGGAGGGGTTTGCCCGTCTCACTCTTTGTAACCGGACTAATGATGCTGTCACCGTCTACAGTGTCTGGCCTTTTTCCCAGCAGGCCGCGCTGTGGGTGTGAGCGCTCCACGGATCGGCAGAATAACACAATAACTCGACAAAGAAAAGGAGGGAAACAAAAGAGAAGAACATCAGGTTGTGTCTGGACGGAGAGCGAGAGTCCCATCTGTCAATCAGGGAGGACACTACAAACCACGGTCGGAAACTGGAGTCCCACACGAGCAGGAGGCCGTCAGTGGGGAAGAGGGCTGTGTACACTGGCCCCGTGCAGGAAGGGCCCCTCTCACACAGTCCTGTAATGTGGACTTTTCAGAAGATCATACTGTATGGAGTGTGGGCCCCTAAGATGGTCTTTACTCGGGGTCCAGTGCGAGAAGGGGCCCCTAACAAAGTCTGTAACAGCATTTTTCAGAAGACGCATAGTGTATGTAGTGTGGGCCCCCCAACATGTTTATATCCGGGGCCCAGTGCAGGAAGGGGCCCCTCACACAGTCTGTAATATGGACTTTTTTAGAAGATCATACTGTATGGAGTGTGGGCCCCCAAGATTTTTTTTTTCACCCACCCCCAGTGTTAAGAAGGGGCCCCCTCAACAGTCTGTAAGTCGTTTCAGAAGTAACTGTAGTAATTTGGGCCCCTCAGATTGCACCAACCCCATTGTGTAAGAAGTGTGGGCCCCTAACAAGTCTGTAACAGCATTTTTTAGAAGACCATATGTATGTAGTGTGGGCCCCAACATGATTTTATATCGGGGCCCAGTGCAGGAAGGGGCCCCTCACACAATCATGTTAATTAATATGCATTTTTTTCTGAAGACCATACTGTAAATAGTGTGGGCCCCCAAGATGATTTTTAACCCAGGGTCCAGTGCAGGAAGTGGCCCCTCACAAAGTCTGTAATATGGATTTTTCAGAAGATTATACTGTATGTAGTGTGGACCCCCAATATGATTTATATCTGGGGCCCAGAGCAGGAAGGGGCCCCTAACAAAGTCTGTGATTAATATGGATTTTTTTCAGAAGACCATATGTATGGAGGCCCCGTACAAAGTCCTGTATGCAGGTGGTTTTTTTAGAAGATTAATACTGTATGTGGTGGGCCCCCTAGATGATTTTTACCCGGGTTGTCCAGTGCAAGAAGGGCCCCCTCAGTAAGTCTTTAATATATTTTTTTATGTAGTGTGGCCCCCCCCCAATGATTGTTCTATTTAGGAGGGCCCTGTGCATGGGAGGGCCCCCCACCACGTCTGTAATATGGACTTTTTCAGAAAACCTTCCATATATAGTTGGGCCCCGAGATGCGTGTTTTTTACCCAAGACCTAAAAATTTGGTGATAACACAACTGGCCATATATGTAACAATGTAAAATGGGGGGGGGGGGGGAGAGTCCTCAAAATGGCGACTGTGTGCAAAAAAACTGGACTAAAATAGAGTCTGGGGGTTTGGGGTGGTAGTGAATTTGTCAGAGTCACTTCTGTCATCATAACGAACACACCGACCCTGAGTTGTGTTTTTAGGAGGAAACGCGTAAAACTGACCTTTAACACAGTCCCATAATGAAGCGCTAACACTGAGCTAATCACTGTCTCCCTGGCGGCGCCATTTTAAACCCGACCACGTCCACAAACTCGCACCATAATTGTAAAAGATTGGGCCGTTTTTCCGCTTGTTGCTCAAACCGATCCCCACATTCGTTCTCCGTGGCATCGATTCGTCTTGTGACTCTGGTCCGAGCGTCTCCTCCTCCGTCGGCGCCGCTCGTCGTCGTTTCTCATCACGGATCCATTTCTGACACAAACAGACGCCGCCCGGGCCGCCCGCCGCCCGCCGCCGCACGTCTTCCGAGCCGTCGTCTCCGCTGAAAATCAATGCACCCGCCACACGGACAAATGTAGAGATTTATTTATAAACCCGAGAAAAACACACACTCGGGTCTAAGAATAACAGCGCTATGACGGGACAAGTTTGGAAGCGAGTAGTAGTACGAGTATTTTTAGAAGATACAACGACATGAGGGATTTATTTTGGACTGATACAGTTTTCAGAGGTTCCACCCACAGTCCAGAGAGGGAATTTGAACCAGCAACTGCGTCATTTAAGTAAAGTACAGATAGCAAAAAAATACTCCGGTAAAAGTAAAAAAATACTTAAGTAAAAATCTTAAAGTACTTGTTTAAATATGTACTTAAAGAGTAAACAGTAAAAGTTTTTTCTCACCAGGTTTTGAGTCTTAAAACTTCAAATGTGGGCGATTTTTGATAAAGATTTGAGCTGAATTTTTAACAGAAACAACTGAATCGATCGTTTTTTCTACCTGTTTTCATTTGTATATTTCATTTTTTTCTCAAATTATGACAATTCAAAAGCATCCACTGTAAAATGTACTTAAGTAAAGTATAAATACCTCAAATCGTTCACTTAAGTGCAGTACTTTACTAGTTTTTACTTCATTATCGTCACCTCTTTATAGATCAGACCTCACATAGTTTCCACAATTTATACTGTGAAAAACCTTTGACTTTTTACTATTTTTCTTGTTTAGTTTGAGCAGGCAGCTGTGATTCTGGGAGAGTTTTCAGTCTTAAACTATTTTTTAAACTTGAGACAAAAAGCTCAGACACGAGGAGAATCAGACGAGATGTATCAAGTCTGAAGTGAGACATGGCAACGAAGAGACAGAACATCACAAGCTAAAAACGACAGATTCATGTTAAAACGACTGAGACGAAGAAGAGCAACAAGAACAGAGCAGAGTGATAGTACTGAGGGGAGGAGAGGAGGAGAGAGAGGAGAGGAGAGAGGAGGGAAGGAGAATGAGGAGAGAGGAAAGAGGCCAGAGGCAGGGAGAGAGGATAGTAGGAGTGAGGAAGAGCAGGGAAAGGGAGGAGTAGAAGAGAGTAGAGAGGAGAGAGAGAGGTGAGGGAGGAAGAGATAGAGAGGGACAAGGATAGAGGGGGAGAGAGAGAAGAGGAGACGAGGAGAGAGGAGGTAGAGGAGTAGGGAGAGAGGAAAACAAGGATAGAGAAGAGCGACAGTAGGTTGGAGAGAGATAGAGGAGGGATGGAGGGTAGGAGAGGGAGAAGAGTGAGGAAGAGGAGGAGAGAGTAGAGGAGACAGGGAGGGAGGAATGGAAAGAGCAGAGGAGAGAGAGGAGGCGGAGACTCTCTAAACACTACAGGCTTAAACTAACCTTAGGCAGTTGTCAGTTTTGAAGTTACACAATAGAAGTACAAGTACAAGTATACAAGTAGAAGTATATTGTGTGTCTTGTCTCTTACTTAACCCGCAGGCTAACATTAGCATAAAGCAGAGTTTGCACCGCAGCAGTTCTCCTCTTCAGTATTTGTGGAGCGTGGACAGGACAGCTGGCGGGGCACCCTGCGCCTCCCTCGGGGGCACCCTGCGCCTCCCCTCGGGGGCTGTACGTTTGGAGGGAGTCCTGGGCAGGCTCATAATACAAGCATAAGTTGTGCATCTCCCAGCATGCATCAGTGCACCTGCGGCCTGAGACAGCACAATGCTCAGTACAACGGCTCCAGAAGTGCGGACGCTGCAGTTTTAGAGTCATTCAGAATAAAACGAGCAGATTTATGTTTTTGTCTGGGTTTAAAGATGAACGAATACGAACATTTCAAACTCTATTTTACAACTGAGGAATAAACCACAGACTGAGTAAAGACGTGACTGAGTGAGACGTGAGACATCGAGGCTAGCATCAGCCGAGTATCATAGCAAACCAAAGAGCCAATCAGGAGCGAGGCTGTTGGCTGTAGTCAATCAAACCTGTTGCTAACGCTAACAGGAGCGACGCCGGGGACAGAAGGACCTGATGTGTCTGTTATTAATGTTCATATGTTGATTTACAGACACAGACGTGAAATAAAAAACCCCAGGATCATGTAGAGGGTTAATACGAACATTTAAGACCAACATAAGTCTGAGCAGCAGCAGAGACAGAGAGAGACAGTTTTTTACACAGAAAGTGTCGATGGAGCAGGAGTGCACACTCGATGCTCAGAACTTGGTTGCTAGCCCATTAGCTAGCAGGCCAAATCTGGGCCGCGGTGTCTTATACTTATACTTGGCCCGTGATGAATATATGCACCACTAATACTACAAATCCCAGAATGCTCTGCTAGAACACTGCAGTCGAGAGCAGGGAAGTCACTGATCAACTCGACTAAATGGAATCACCACAGAGAGAGAGACAGTATTTATCTGATGTGTTTAAATAAGAACTGAATACTACAGATGTGTCTTTTATTTCAAATTGAGTCTCTCATGTTTGTAATTTCATCAGTTTCCAGATGAGAAGATTAAAATCTCACATCAGGTGCAGCTCATGATAGTTTGTCCGTTTGAGTGTACAGCTCTGGTCTGTGGAGTGGAGGCGATACTTCACAGGCTCCGCTGTCGTGGGCCTAAACTCGTCGAAGTTTCATTCTCGTTTGATTCAGCTCGAGTCTAAACCGATTCACGACGGTTCATTTCTGTTCTGTAAATGTGACTTTGTTAGTGTCGATCCCTGAAAAATGAGTCTTAGTTTTAATACTCATTTTTAGTATCGATTAGCGTCTGATTTTTGATACTTTTGACCCACTTTTCTCCCTCCACTGAGATGGTTATTTGTTATTACTTGTCCCAGAAATGTTCCGCAGTTTGGCATTACACACGTACATCTGTTTTTTGTGTCTTTATTCATCAAATCTCTTAAAAAACCTGTTTTCAGCTCAGTAAACGTCGGTCTTTCTGTGGTCGGTCGGTGCGTTTCACACTTTTCTCACTAACCTCTTTTTGTTTCCTCTGTAGATTCTTCTTCTTCACTTTTTGAAAAAACCCAAGTTGTTTTTCAACCAAAGATTTTCAGATGTGTTTTTTGTGTTTTGTGTTTCGTTTGCAGAGAGTTTTTCCAAAGAAAGAGAAAAGGCGAAGGCACGAGGCGACTTTCAGAAGCTGAGGGAGAAGCAGCAGCTGGAGGAGGACCTCAAGGTTCGACTTTTACTTCAGCTTTTATCATTTTACACTTTTAAAACTGTAAGACTCTAAAGATTTATTTGAAATGCAAATGTCTAAAGACCGCCACACGCTACGGGATTTTTCAGACTTTTTAAATTTGAGACAAAAAAAACGCAGAGCCCAGACACGAGGAGAATCGGATTCGATTTTAAAAAGACTGTAACAGGAAATAGCAACGAAGAGACAGAACATCACAAGCTAAAAAAACTACTGATTCATATTAGAACGAGTCTGAGACGAAGAAAAGCAACAAAGAACAGAGCAGAGTGAGAATACTGAGGAGAGAGAGGAGGAGGAGAGAAGAGGAGGAGAGAAGAGGAGCAGAGAGGAGGAGAGAAGAGGAGGAGGAGAGAGGAGGAGGAGAGAAGAGGAGGAGAGAAGAGGAGGAGAGAAGAGAGAAAAGAGAGCGGTAGGGACGGAGAGAGGGAGTAGGAGAGAGAAGACAGAGAAGAGAGAGAGACGGGGAGAGAAGGAGAGAGGAGGGAGAGTGAAGAAGGGAGGGAGGAAAGAGAGAGAGAGAAAGGGATAGAAGAGAGAGGTAGGGAGGGAGAGGGGGGAGGAGGAGGAGAGAGAGAGAGCAGAGAAGAGAGGAGAGGGAGGGAGGAAGGGAGAGATGAGAGAGAGGGAAGGAAGGAGAGAGGAACAGGAGTGAGGGGAGAGAGGAGTGATGGAGTGAGAGAGGGAGAGGAGAGAGGAAGGAGAGAGTACACGAGGGGAGAGAGGAGAGAAGGAGGAAGAGAAGAGGGAAGGAGAGAGGAGAGGAGGGAGGGAGGAAAGGAGAGAGTACAGAAGAGAGGAGAGATTAGAGTCGCTATAACAGGAAGTAGAGTCTATAACAGGAAGTAGAGTCGCTATAACAGGAAGTAGAGTCACTATAAACAGGAAGTAGAGTCGCTATAACAGGAAGTAGAGTCGCTATAACAGGAAGTAGAGTCGCTATAACAGGAAGTAGAGTCGCTATAACAGGAAGTAGAGTCGCTATAACAGGAAGTAGAGTCGCTATAACAGGAAGTAGAGTCTCTGTCACAGGAAGTAGAGTCTCTGTCACAGGAAGTAGAGTCTCTGTCACAGGAAGTAGAGTCTCTGTCACTGATCTGCAGCAGCTTCAGCCTGATTCTCGCTTTGTGGCCGTAAAGACACTTGAGGATCTCCTGTCACCTTTTTATTGGCTGTTGCCGTGGTGATGTTTTGTGGTTACGATATGACAGAGGATCTTAAATCAGGTCACGCCTCCCTGAAGTTGCGGAGAAGCAAATCGTTTTCTAAATCAGGCAGATATCCTTTAGAGGCGGGTTTCAGAGTAAATCTAAATTGTAAAAAAAAAAACTGTTAAAAGAGCGAAACATGAACTTTACTTTTATGCAATTAAAACATAATAATAGACATCCATTTTTTTACTACATGAGCCACTTTTTTCAGTTCTGATACCGATTCTTATACAACAGCTTAAGTGTCTGCCGATACCAACCGATACCAACCGATACCAACCGATACCAACCGATACCAACCCGAGCAGAGACTGAAAACAGCATTTATTTCCTTTAAATTAAAATAAAATGAAACAGAACTGATCCACACGTGTTTGTGGAGCTGTCGTTTATCTCAAGTAACGACAGAACAACTTTGTAACAATAAAAATTCAAACATTCTGAGACTTTCTGGCCCAACTACGACCAAAAAATAGACTTTTTAAATGTCCAATTGAGATATCGAACCGATATTTTGGAAGCCCAGACCTTGTTTTTGACTGTTTTACTGAACCTTGTCGTCTCTTTTGGTTTTGGCTGACGGATGTTCTAAAGCTGCAGTGACTTGTTCAGAGAAGTTTTTTTGTGTTTTTCTCACCGCGTTGTTCGTATTTTTAGGGCTATTTAGACTGGATCACTCAGGCTGAAGACATCGACCCAGAGAACGAGGACGATGGACTGGACGACGACAAGCCAGAAACTGTGAGTCGGCCATTTTGTTTTGTGGTTTCATTTGGTCTGTAGGTTGATGTTCTCTCCAGCGCCGCCTTTGTCTCGGCTCCAAACCATTTTCCTTTTGTATTTTTCAATTATTTTTCAAGCAAATCACCCTTTCACTCTGTCTTTTTTCCATTATTATAAAATTTGCTGTTGTTTTGTCTGTTCAAACTCAAATAAACTGTTTTAGATTAGTACAAGATTGATTTAAAAGGTTCAGTATTTCACTTTCTAAATGGAAATCGTCCACTTTCTAGAGACAAAGATTGACTTAAAGGTTCAATGTGTCACTTTTCTACATCAGCCACTTGCTTACCTCAGTGGAAATATTGCTGCTTTGGCTGAAATGTTCCACACTACGGCATTAAACTGAACTCTCTCTTACAGCTGTACCTTAAAAACCTTAAAAAAACATTCATTCTCACTGTGAGCAGCATCGTTTCTCCACAGATCTGACCTGTAACTTGGTCCGTGGATGAGTTTAAAGCCGTACGGTGAAGCTACAGCATCTCCATGGAGACAAGCAAGAGAAAAGTTACACAATACATCTTTAGATTAAAAAAAATCGTAATATTGCCTGTTTAAAGTTTAATTTTGGGCGACAGTGGCTCAGTTGGTTGAGGTTTGTCCACTGAGCTACAGGTTGTCGGTGCGATTCCAGCTCCCACAGATGAGTCCTGTCGTTGTGTCCTTGGGCAAGACACTTCACCCACCTCGCCCCAGCGTCTGTGTGTGAATGTGTGAGTGTTTGAGTGACTTGAAGGTGGAAAAACCTGCATAAAAATGTGAATATTGACCATTTAATATGTACCGTATTTTTTGGACTGTTCGTCGCTCTGGAGGATAAGTCGCACCAGCCAAAAAATGCAAAATAATCAAGAAAAAATATATATAAGTTGCTCCAAAAAATGCAAAATAATGAAGAAAAAAACATATATAAGTCACATTTTCTGGGGAAATTAATTTTACAAATCCAAGGCCAAGAACAGACATTTTATTTTTAAAGTCAAGTTATAATAATAAGAATAAAATGTTGAAGAACAGGCAGAATATCAGTACAGCACGCTAACGCTAATGCTAATGCTAACGCTAACACATTTATATTTATTCAGCTGAAGCACAGACAGAACTGAACACGTTTGGTTTGTTAACATCAGATATTAACAGTTAATCACAAACTAAAGCAGAAAAATCAAGTTTACTCCGGATCTCAGTCCAAATCACTAAATCCACTGAATTCTTCATCCTCGGCGTCACTTCGGAGGTAGATGAAGCACCGTGCCGTGGAGTAGATACTCGTGCACAAGCCTAGAGCGCCCTCGTGTGGTTCAGGGTGATAAATAATGTAGATGTGTAATTTATGTTTTAATAATGTCACGTACAAGTCGCTCCCAGGACAAACTATGAGAAAAGTGACACTTATAGTCCAGAAAATCCGGTACATTTAATATAAACCTTAAATACATAAGTTTAATAGAGACATTTGGTGAGTTTGTGTTTTCGGTGAGGATGTGATGAATCAGCTGATCCCAGACTCGTGTGAGCGCACAGAGAGTGACACTAATGTGGTTTGGTGTTTTTCCTTAGATTCTCCTGAGGTTTAAAGTGTTTGTATCGAGTGTCAGACAGCAGCTCACAGCCCCAGACTCGTGTCCGCTCCACACATTTCCATAGAAGTGTGAGGTTTAGCGGAGCGAGGTTTGCAGAGCAGGGCCTGTCACAGACGATGATGCTCACGTCCATTTTGTGTGAGTCTTAAACCTGCAGAGAAACAGCAGATGGCGCCGTTTATTCGGTTTGGGACGTTTGTTTTGGCTGGAAGTACAAGAGGAAATACACAGAACATGAGCTTAAATATTCTACTGATTTTCATTTGATGGTTCAGACTTTGGGACTGACTCAGACAGTTTAAAAAAACTCACTGTAATTCTAGCTTTTCAAAAATATGCATTTATTATGATTATTATTGTAGTAGTAGTAGTAGAAGTAGTTTTTCGTCAGTGTTATAGTTTTTTGTCAGTGTTAAAGAGTCAGTTAAAGATTTTCATCAGTGTTTAAAGATTTTCGTCAGTGTTATAGTTTTTTTCGTCAGATTTTCGTTAAAGTTTTTCGTCTGTGTTAAGGTTTTTCGTTATAGTTTTTGGTCAGCGTTAAAGTTTTTCCTCAGTATTAAAGTTTTCTCATCAGTGTTAAAGTTTTTTCGTTATAGTTTTTCAGTGTTAAAGTTTTTCGTCAGTGTTAAAGTTTTTCGTCAGTGTTAAAAGTTTTTCGTCAGTGTTAAAGTTTTTCGTTATAGTTTTTCGTCAGTGTTAAAGTTTTTTGTCAGTGTTAAAGTTTCCACAGTCACATGATCACTTTAGTCTGATCTTTTGGGAGGAGCTCTGTTCAAAGCCCTGGCTCCTCTTATTGCTGCGCCTCCTCCTCCTCCTCGACGGACGGTCCTCTGGAGGACAGATAAATGGGGGCAGTTCGTCCTCTGCTCGGGACGTTTTACATAGATCTACACACACACGACGGCACCGCTGGGGTTAATGTGTCATGTGGGGGACGTTACAAAGACGTAAATAGTTTTTTCTGCAGCTCAGTCGCACTTTTAACCCGAGTCATAACAGAGAAACACGCATCAGCTCCGCGACGTGAGCTCGTTCTGCTTTGTGATTGGCTAGTCCTATAAATCGTTACACGTCTTACGATTAGCATTTCTGAAACGATTTATTTGAGCTCGTGCCTGTGAACGAGCTTACGTCCCCACTTGGTTCCATAAACATGTAAACACACATGCGTTTTTATCCTTTGTGGGGACATTGCGTTGAATTTCCTGGAGACTGATCCTCATAACGACTTAACCCAAACCCGACCTAAACCCAAACCCATCCATATCTCAACTTTTAATCTGATTGAAAAAAATGACCTTTTATGGTCTGAGTGACGGATCTCGGTCTCTACAATGTCACGAAGACCCGCTCACACACGGACGCACAAACACACACACACACACGTCCCAAGAATGAACAGAGGAGGGAGGTGAAGAGGAGGGAGGTGAAGAGGAGGGAGGTGAAGAGGAGGAAGGTGAAGAGGAGGAAGGTGAAGAGGAGGAAGGTGAAGAGGAGGGAGGTGAAGAGGAGGAAGGTGAAGAGGAGGAAGGTGAAGAGGAGGAAGGTGAAGAGGAGGGAGGTGAAGAGGAGGAAGGTGAAGAGGAGGAATGAAGGTGAAGAGGAGGAAGGTGAAGAGGAGGGGAGGTGAGAGGAGGGAGTGAAGAGGAGGAAGGTGAAGAGGAGGAAGGTGTGAAAGGAGGAAGGTGAAGAGGAGGAAGGTGAAGAGGAGCGGAGGTGAAGAGGAGGAAGGTGAAGAGAAGCGGAGGTGAAGAGAAGCGGGGAGAGGTGAAGAGGAGGAGGTGAAGAGGAGGAAGGTGAAGAGGAGCAGAGGTGAAGAGGAGGGAGGTGAGAGGAGGAAGGTGAAGAGGAGGGAGGTGAAGAGGAGGGAGGTGAAGCGGAGGTATTAAGACGGAGAGAGCGCGGGACAGGAAGGACGAGTGTGACAGAGGAGGGATCTAGGACATGGGACAGATGGGAATAGTGACACACACACACACACACATACACACCCACACGTGTGTGTGTGTGTGTGTGTGTGTGTGTGTGGTGTGTGTGTGCGTCTGTAAAGCTTGGCCACTTGCGACTCCTTACGTGTTGTTGTGTGTGTTTGTCAGTTTCATTTACTGTCCTAAGTTTGATTTAAAAGCAAACTTCTATCGTTGAAACACTGACTTCAGTTGATTTAGCAAGAATTTATTTGAAGATAACATGTTGGACTTGTAATTCACATGTATTTTATATTTTTTGTATTGTTCTTGGCTGTTAAATCTGCTCTTGAGAACCTTTTGCTTTGGTGTTTCCTGTTTTAAAACTTAAAATAATACTTCACTACTGGGATTTGGTGTCAGGGCTCCATCTAGTGGCAGCAGTGGATTAAGTTTCATGCTGTTGTAATGAACATAAACACAGTTTGATGACGGAAATGCTCAGAGTGACTTTGGTGATGATGGATGTGTGGAAACTGTGCAGGAGTTCTACCTATGACGCAACAATCCAGGGAAATAAAAAAAAATAAAAAATATCTGAGGTTCAGAGTGAGGTGAATACAACAACCTCAGGTCTGTTTCAGATGATTGAACAACGTTATAGTGATTAAAATGTGCCATATATGTACGTGATGCACCAATGTAAATGTGATGCACCTCCTCTCCACAGTGAGGCGCTGTGTCAGGCTGTTTTGGTCTTGTTTCTTTGTTTTTTGTGTCCTGTCCAACCGCATGAGTTCACCTATTGACCTACAGGTTTGGTCTCTGTTATTATCACTGTCTACACACTGCACCATGTTAGCTTAGCCCTGTTAGCTTAGCACTGTTAGCCTAGCACTGTTAGCCTAGCGAACTCGTCCTCGTTCTGAAAGCAAAAGAACATCCTAAAGAGTCCAAGTCTATATTGGGCTGTTTTGTTTTATACACACAATTTTTAACACACAAACTCTGCAGATTTAGGCTTCTCTCAAAAAAACACTCTGTTCCACCTTGTGATGTCATCAAGTGGTAATACAGGAAGTGCTCCACTGTGTTTTGAAACTCCACACACCTTCATTCCACACACCTTCATTTCTAGAGTCATTGGATGATTTCAGCCCTGGAATTTCACTTATCTCAACTGAACTAAAGGTTAAAAAGGAGCTGTTAACTTGAAACTACACCTGATGACATCACAAGGTGGAAACAGAGCATTTTGAGCTTTGGAGATGTGACAGATTAATAATAAAGTGATAGTCAAACATGTGAATGAAACAAACACACCTCCAGGTCTGTTTTTGATGGGAGGGGCCAGGTGAGGGGGCAGGTGAGGGGTGCAACTTATACTCCAGAAAATACGGTACTTTCCAACACCAACACCCAACAATTTATAAGTAAATACTGCAGAACGATGCTAACGTAACTACAGAACGATGCTAACGTAACTACAGAACGATGCTAACGTAACTGCAGAACGATGCTAACGTAACTGCAGAATGATGCTAACGTAACTGCAGAAACGATGCTAACGTAACTGCAGAACGATGCTAACGTAACTGCAGAACAATGCTGCAGAACGATGCTAACTTAACTGCAGAACGATGCTGACTTAACTGCAGAAAGATGCGAACGTAACTACAGAACGATGCTAACGTAACTGCAGAACGATGCTAACGTAACTGCAGAACGATGCTAACGTAACTGCAGAACGATGCTGCAGAACGATGCTAACGTAACTGCAGAACGATGCTAACGTAACTGCAGAATGATGCTAACGTAACTGCAGAACGATGCTAACTTAACTGCAGAACGATGCTAACGTAACTGCAGAACGATGCTAACGTAACTACAGAACGATGCTAACGTAACTGCAGAACGATGCTAACGTAACTGCAGAATGATGCTAACGTAACTGCAGAACGATGCTAACGTAACTGCAGAACGATGCTAACGTAACTGCAGAACAATGCTGCAGAACGATGCTAACTTAACTGCAGAACGATGCTGACTTAACTGCAGAAAGATGCGAACGTAAACTACAGAACGATTCTAACGTAACTGCAGAACGATGCTAACGTAACTGCAGAACGATGCTAACGTAACTGCAGAACGATGCTGCAGAACGATGCTAACGTAACTGCAGAACGATGCTAACGTAACTGCAGAATGATGCTAACGTAACTGCAGAACGATGCTAACTTAACTGCAGAACGATGCTAACGTAACTGCAGAACGATGCTAACGTAACTGCAGAACGATGCTAACGTAACTGCAGAACGATGCTGCAGAACGATGCTAACTTAACTGCAGAACGATGCTGCAGAACGATGCTAACTTAACTGCAGAACGATGCTAACGTAACTGCAGAATGATGCTAACGTAACTGCAGAACGATGCTAATGTAACTGCAGAACGATGCTAATGTAACTACAGAACGATGCTAATGTAACTGCAGAACGATGCTAATGTAACTGCAGAACGATGCTGCAGAACGATGCTAACGTAACTGCAGAACGATGCTAATGTAACTGCAGAACGATGCTAACGTAACTGCAGAACGATGCTAACGTAACTGCAGAACGATGCTAATGTAACTGCAGAACGATGCTAATGTAACTGCAGAACGATGCTGCAGAACGATGCTAACGTAACTGCAGAACGATGCTAATGTAACTGCAGAACGATGCTAACGTAACTGCAGAACGATGCTAACGTAACTGCAGAACGATGCTAACGTCAGAACGATGCTAACGTAACTGCAGAACGATGCTAACGTAACTGCAGAACGATGCTAACGTAACTGCAGAACGATGCTAATGTAACTGCAGAACGATGCTGCAGAACGATGCTAACGTAACTGCAGAACGATGCTAACATTTTTTAAGGTCCCTGTACGATTCACCGTCTCCTAACCTCTGACCTGTCCAGCCAAACCCAAACGCTTTGACAAAACTTTACAAAATCGAGCGGATCTGGAGCCGTATCGTGTCTCTCTGATTGTAGGGGGCATGATTGACAGGCGGGTTGACCAATCAGAGAGACGCAAGGTCCGTTTGTGTCAAAAACAAACATGGCTGCTTAAAAAAACACTTAAACGAGTCGGAAAAGGCGCAGGTTTTTGCCAGACACTTCTCAGGTAACAGTAGGTGTATTTTTGTGGCCGCTCGGGCGACTTAAACCTCATTTCTGTCGTGTTTCTGTGGTGTTACTAACCCCGTAGCTGCTGTGTGTTTGTGCGTTCGCTCTGTTCTATGTGTGTCTGAGCCATCCTCTTTATTCCAGGTAAGACTCGCCGCTTTAAGTCCCTGCGCGGCGCCGTCAAGAAAAACGCCGCCATTCTTCGTAAGGCGTGTGCGTCTGTCTGCATGGTCCATGATCCATATTACAGAAATGCCTCCAGCGGATTGCTCCTCCCCCTTTTTTTGTTTTGTTTGAGTTTTGACGTAGTTTCGCTCGAGAGTTGTTTCATTTTGCCTTCTTCCTTCCCCCTTTTTGCACTGGGTTAAGCATCTTTCGGACCACTCCAGCGCCGGTTGAGGCTGCGGAGTGGTTTGTCCTGCTCTGAAGTTTATAAAGTTACTCTCGTTGTCTCCTTTAAGTTATTTAAAACACATTTAGGCAACACTTTGTAATAACTACGCCTTAATTAGCCTTTTTAAAGCACGAAGAACGACTCAAATCATAATGAGCGAAGAGTTTATGAAGGACACAGGTTCGCTCTTGATGGCTGAGAGTTCGAGTTTGCATGTTCTCCCTGGTCGTCGGCTGCATTTGAAGGGCACTTCGGTCACTTCCTGTCGCAAAGTCTCATTTCACGTGGCTGACGAACGCGGCCGACAAATGTGCCCTGCGTTTCCGTGGAGATCGTCCATGAACGAAGCTATATCCCATCATGCACCACGCGTCACTTCTTCTACAGGAGAAACAAGGTATATTTTCTTAAAGTTATGTAATACTCGCTACAATTGGGACAAAAATCACCTCAAACATTATATTTGCCTCTCGATTTTCAAAGGGAAAGATTAATTCCTTACTTCACTCAGGCTAAACAGAAATAAACGACACCTTGACTCTTCTTCTATGAAATAATAAAGAATTAAAAGTAAAACTGTAATTATTAGAGTCCATTTTACACGTTTAGCTCGTTAGTCAGCAGTTCGCTTCGTGGCGTTGGCCTTTCCGCCTTTTCGGTCGACGGAGGAGAACCCTTCGTCGGTACTTCGAAGTGAGCAACCGTCAAATTGAAACACGTGATTTCGCTCGAGTTGTTCCGGTTTTCCCGATCATCCCAAAACTTGTAGAACAGGTGAAATCCTCCAGTTGAGGTCCTGAAGATCTGGAGACGGGTCACGCTTCTTCTGTGGCGTTGAAAGATCGGCCAAATCATGGACTGAATGTGTAAAAGGACTTAGCTAACCTGAAGTTCCAAATAGAAAGTGATTATTCTTGGGAGCAAAGGGGTGTTACCTTCAACAGCCTCGCTCCGGATTGGCTCTTTGGTTGCTATGATGGACTTCCTTATATGGGACTCAACTCCAAATTAGCCGCTATAACTGCTAGCCCCGATTAGCTTCCTTTGGCTGAAGCCGAACGGCGTGGATGACGTCTCGCTCACTCGGTCCACCTCTTGAAACGCAGAGACAATAACGAACCCTAATCACCTTTTGTAAACTCTTCGTGCTTTCTTTAGGCGAATTAAGGCGTAGTTATCACGAAGCGTAGCCCTCGTTCGTCAGCGGCTGAAGCGGTAAAGGTTCTAATCGTCTTTGTAACGACTATTTCCATTGAAGCATCTGTGTATTTGTTCAGTGTGTGTTCACCTTTACCCTTCAGCGCTAACGTCTCACTGTCCTAAATCACTTTCTATCGATGCTTTAAACTTTTGCATCGCTGGAAAGATGACGCTAAACTGCAGGAGACAACGAGATGGTTTGAGATCCCGGTTTCGTTTTAGGTGTTTGGTAAATGAATGCCCTGCCTGACTCGGATAGACACCAACAACGAGACGGTGGACGTACAAACACGGCTCTTCTTCAACAAATATGACACAGACATTTGATAAATCTGAGTTTTAAATGTGGGACACTGCTCTCGTGTTGTTCTCTATCCAGACTCCCCCTACCTGCAAACTCCGGTACTGCTGCTGCTTTGACTTTACAGAAACGTGTGAACTGGAGTCGTTCAGTTTGACTTTTCAGGATCTGAGGCTGGTTTGGGTTTGATTTTATGAGAGATTCAGGTCAAAGCAAGAATTATATTTCTGCGGAATTTAGTTTCAAATGTTTTGTCCAATCAGAGACGAGAGAGTAGTGAAAAAGTGTACTCGAGTAAGAGGAATGTTACTTCAAAATGATGTTACT
Source organism: Periophthalmus modestus (assembly GCA_019594935.1). Classification (NCBI taxonomy): domain Eukaryota; kingdom Metazoa; phylum Chordata; class Actinopteri; order Gobiiformes; family Gobiidae; genus Periophthalmus; species Periophthalmus modestus. Next base: position 537,883 of record JAIEZT010000054.1, read on the forward strand.
CAAGTAGAAGTACAAAGAAGAGGGAAAGTACTACTCGAGTAAAAGTAACACTGACTCAAAATGATTTTACTCAAGTAGAAGTACAAACTAGAGGGAAAAATACTACTCAAGTAAAAGTATCTTTAATTCCTCCTCTCTCTGACTCCTCCTCTTGTCGCTCCCCCTCTCTCTGACTCCTCCTCCTGCTGCTCCTCCTCTCTCTGACTCCTCCTCTCTCTGACTCCTCCTCCTGCTGCTCCTCCTCTCTCTGATTCCTCCTCCTTCTGCTCCTCCTCTCTCTGTTTCCTCCTCCTTTTTCTCCTCCTCTCTCTGATTCCTCTTCTCTCTGACTCCTCCTCCTGCTGCTCCTCCTCTCTCTGACTCCTCCTCCTGCTGCTCCTCCTCTCTCTGACTCCTCCTCCTGCTGCTCCTCCTCTCTTTGTGCTTGAGTCTTGTGGGTTTTCTCTATAATTAGTCGTTAAACTAGTTCAGACGTCTTTTGAGGAGCGGGGAGTGGGTTAGACGAGCAGGGTCCTCGTCTCTGGAGGGAGTCTGACCTCAGGAAATTTAAACGACTTTTAACAAAATCAAACGTTTATGTCATATTTACCAAGTCTTCTTAACGATATTACGTAATTACAGTCCTAAAATTAATTAAAAGTAGTTTAAATTAGTACTTTCAGGTTAAAATGTGTAGATTTTAAAGTGGGACTAAACGTATAAGCTCCGCCCACATCCACAGTTCAAATAGAGCTGATAAAGTGGGCGGAGTCTGGAGGAGGGGCGGGGTCTGGAGTTATAAGGTACAGCGTGATTGGTCAGGTAACAGTTATCCACATTTCAAGCTCCGCCCACACAGTCAGGTGTTTGTAATCAGTAAATAAATGGCTTTAATCAGTTTAGTCATGTGTAATGTCACGTAGTACTTGAAATTACACAAGTGCCACTAGAGGCAGCACACTCAGGGAGGGTTTTTTCACCAGAAAGCCGCAAATTTACCTATTCTACATTAAGATTTACACAAAAAATCCATATTTAGACTGAGTTCTTCTCCCAAACTGAAAAAAACACTCTGTTCCACCTTGTGATGTCATCATGTGGTGATACAGGAAGTGCTCCACTGTGTTTTTAAACTCCATCCATCCATCCATTTTCTTCCGCTTTATCCGGGGTCGGGTCGCGGAGGCAGCAGTTTCAGTAGGGAGGCCCAGACTTCCCTTTCCACACACACTTCCTCCAGCTCTTCCGGAAGGATCCCAAGGCGTTCCCAGGCCAGCTGAGAGACATAGTCCCTCCAGCGTGTCCTGGGTCTTCCCCGGGGCCTCCTCCCGGTAGGACGTGCCTGTAACACCTCCCTAGGGAGGCGTCCAGGGGGCATCCGGAATAGATGCCCGAGCCACCTCAACTGACTCCTCTCGACGTGAAGGAGCAGCGGCTCTACTCCGAGCTCCTCCCGTGTGACTGAGCTCCTCACCTTATCCCTAAGGGGAGCCCAGCCACTCTGCGGAGGAAACTCATTTCGGCCGCTTGTATCCGTGATCTTGTCCTTTCGGTCATGACCCAGAGCTCATGACCATAGGTGAGGGTAGGACGTAGATTGACGGTAAATCGAGAGCTTTGCCTTTCGACTCAGCTCCTTCTTTACCACAACGGACCGATACAGCGACCGCATCACTGCAGACGCTGCACCGATCCGCCTGTCAATCTCACGCTCCATCCTTCCCTCACTCGTGAACAAGACCCCGAGATACTTGAACTCCTTCACTTGAGGCAAGGACTCTCCACCCACCTGAAGAGAGCAAACCACCTTTTTCCGGTTGAGGACCATGGCCTCGGATTTGGAGGTGCTGATTTTCATCCCAGCCGCTTCACACTCGGCTGCAAACCGCCCCAGTGCCTGTTGCAGGTCCTGGTTCGATGAAGCCATCAGGACAACATCATCTGCAAACAGCAGAGATGAGATCCTGTGGTTCCCGAACCAGACCCCCTCCAGCCCTGACTGCGCCTAGAAATTCTGTCCATAAATATAATGAACAGAACCGGTGACAAAGGGCAGCCCTGGCGGAGTCCAACATGCACTGGGAACAAGTCTGACTTACTGCCGGCGATGCGAACACAGCTCCTCCTGCTCCGGTCATACAGGGACCGGACAGCCCTTAGCAAAGGGCCCCGGACCCCATACTCCCAGAGCACCCCCCAAAGGACACTACGAGGGACACGGTCGAATGACTTCTCCAGATCCACAAAACACATGTGGACTGGTTGGGCAAACTCCCATGAACCCTCGAGCACCCGATGGAGAGTGTAGAGCTGGTCCAGTGTTCCGCGACCGGGACGAAAACCACACTGCTCCTCCTGGATCCGAGGTTCGACTATCGGTCGGATTCTCCTCTCCCAGTACCCTGGAATAGACCTTACCGGGAAGGCTGAGGAGTGTGATTCCCCTATAGTTGGAACACACCCTCCGGTCCCCCTTCTTAAACAGAGGGACCACCACCCCGGTCTGCCATTCCACAGGCACTGTCCCTGACTGCCACGCGATGTTGCAAAGGCGTGTCAACCAAGACAGCCCCACAACATCCAGAGATTTAAGATACTCAGGACGGATCTCATCCACCCCCGGAGCCTTGCCACCGAGGAGCTTGCTAACCACCTCAGTGACTTCAGCTAGGGTAATAGATGAGTCCGCCTCCGAGTCCTCAAACTCTGCTTCCTCCTCGGAAGACGTGACAGTGGGATTGAGGAGATCCTCAAAGTATTCCTTCCACCGCCCGACAATATCCCCAGTCGAGGTCAGCAGCTCTCCACCCACACGTACTTCCCCTTGAACTGCCACCTTATCGTGGTGGGGGAGTTTGTGTACCCGAATGATCCTAGGAGCTATGTTGCCTGGGGCATTATGCCCCTGGTAGGGTCTCCCATGGCAAACAGGTCCTAGGTGACGGGTCAGACAAAGAGCAGTTCCCAGTACCCCTATGAAATTAAACACAACAAGGATCGTGACGTCGCCCGGTATGGCGCAGCCGGGGCCCCACCCTGGAGCCAGGCCTGGGGTTGGGGCTCGAATGCGAGCGCCTGGTGGCTGGGCCTTTGCCCACGGGGCCCGGCCGGGCCCAGCCCGAAAGGACGACGTGGGTCCGCCCTCCTGTGGGCTCACCACCTGCAGAGGGTCTCATAGGGGTCGGGTGCGTAGAGGACTGGGCAGCAGTCGAGGACGGGTGTCTCGACGACCTGGTCCACGGACACAGCATCTGGCTGTAGCAACGTGTTTTTAAACTCCACACATCTTAATTTCTAGAATCATTTGGATCATTTCAGACCTGGAATTGAACTAAAATCTCTACTAAACTAAAGGTAAAAGGAGCTGTTCACTACCACTTGATGACATCACAAGGTGGAACAGAGCGTTTTGAGCTTTGGAGATGTTACAGACGAATAATAAAGGAAACAAAACACAGCTCCAGGTCTATTTTTGATGCACTAACAACATTATAACATGGATTAAACCTCACAAGAGTCAGTTTTGAGTAAAATAGGAGCTTTAAGTTTATCCACCATCTTTAAATCGTGTCGGGATCTTGCATTTTGAATTCGTAATCACAACTAATCGTATTTATTGATTCTTCCTGTGGGTCTGTGCAGTAACAGCTCAGTTACTTTATGAAATATCATCAGAAAATGTCGCTTAGCTCCAGGCCCTGAGGAGTGAGGAGTGTTTCTGTTCCTCTCTCTTTAAAAGAAACTAGAGCGTTCACGAAAATGACCTGAATTCAGAAAGTCCATCTCTAGATTCACTGATCACAAGGATTATGTCAGTTTTAACCTTTGACCTTTGACCTTTCCTTCCACTGACGTCCATCTGCTCGTCTGAAAATGTGTTTTAACAGATTCTTTTTCAGACTAAGGTTTAGTTTGTTGTGGACCGCTCACTAACGCTGGTTCAAGTCGTACCATGTGACCGCGCCAACCAATCAGAGCAGGCGTAGAGCGTAGCCGAAGCTAACAATTAAGAGTTTTTTAAGACGAAAGACAGATTTTGAGCTGAAGAAAAGTTTATGATCTGAAATAGGTTAAAATTGCCACAAAGTTTGACCTTTGTGCAAGCTGCAGGTGCCCTGTCAGTCCCCGAGAGTCACTGTCAGTCACTGTCCCAGTCGGTCCCTGAGAGTCAATGTCAGTTCCTGTCGGTCCCTGTCAGTCCCTGTCAGTCCCTGATGGCCCCCGTTAGTCCCCAAGACTCACTGTCAGTCCATTTCGGTCCCTATCAGTTCCTGTTAGTCCCTGTTGGTCCCTGTCATTCCCCAAGAGTCACTGTCAGTTCATGTCAGTCCCTGAGAGTCGGTGTCAGTCCCTGTCAGCCCCTAAGAGTCAGTGTCAGTCCCTGTTGGCCCCCGTTAGTCCCCAAGAGTCAGTGTCAGGTCCTTGTCAGTCCCTGAGAGTCCCTGTCAGTCCCTGTCAGTCCCTGTCAGCCAAACACTTTCACTTTGTGGTTACATTTTGCTCTATAAGACAAATCCTTTCTGGGCAGGAGTAATTTTTTTGTTGTAGTACCAGTGAGTGGCCACTAGTCCAACTCGACACATCTCTGAGCAGCAGGACACGCTCCAGTTATTTTAATAGATCCATGGCTCTTCCGCAGAGTGGTCACGTGATGTTGCTGTGACGTGATTGGTCAGCTGATTTAAACAGGTATTGGCGCTGTCGTTCTACCGGTGGAAACAGAACGACAGCGCCACCTGCAGTCTGACTTCTCCAGGACAGTATCGCAGGTGTGTGAGAGTAAAAAGGGCCCTCGTCCTGGTTTGGAGCCTTTTTACTGTCACACACCTGATTTCATTCTGGTTTGGGGTCTTTTTACTCTCACACACCTGGGATACTGTTCTGAAGAAGTCGGACTGCAGGTGGCGCTGTCGTCCTGCCTCCACCAGCATCACGTGACCACTGTGAGGCGCTAGTGAGCAGCCCAAACTGTCAGGGATGAAATCAAACTAAACCTTGGTCTGGAAAAAAGAATCTATTACATTTTGACCCTGTTTTTTGACTTGAATTGACGCACTGTGGAACATTCCAGGCATCGCTATGGAAACTAATGTGGCTGTGCAAACCTGCCACCAGAAAAGTTCCGCAGTACATTTTTAAAACCAAACAAAAAGTACAATTATCTAAAAAATCTAACTATCTAGACCTGAATAACTATCTAACTTAGTCAAAGCTCCTTACAGATGCACTATGTAATGTTCCTGGTGGAAGATCTGCCACCTGCTGGTCTCCATGGAGATGTTAATACTTTGCTCAGAATGTTCCGCAGTATGTCTTTAAACTGAGCTCGCATTTATTACATTTTTATCGCTCAAAAAGACCTTGGGCCGGGGTCGCCTCTCCACAGACCGGACCTTTAACTTGACATGTGGGCGTCACCTGAAGATAAATATACGTTTAACGCCGTAAAATCTCCATGGAGACGAGCAGAAAGTTCCGTGATGCAGCTTTAAAACATAGACATTCTGAATCCAGGTCATGGAAACTTGCGTAGTGTTTTTTTCCAGTGCGTTTCTGATGCGTAAACATTTGCACATGTGTTTGTTCCTTGTGGATTCATCTTTCTCTCTTTCTCTCTTTTTTCTCTTTTTTTTTGTTCCACCTCTTCTCTTCCGCGCAGTGAGCATGCCCGCCAGCGAAAACGAGTCCGTGAACACCGACAACGCCCCCGGAGCCGACGTGGAGGGCGAAGCGTGCTGCACGAGGCTAGCGTAAGTACAACCGACCACACGGCTAACATCGCTGCTACTCCCTCTTCCTTAGCGCTTCATGCTAATCCCGCTATGACTCTCTTTAGCTAGCATGTCCTGTACTGCGCGAGGAGGGTTAGCCTGGTTCAGCACTGTTCAGATTCTAGACATGTTTTTTATGAAATGCTGTTAATTTCAATGTGGTTTAATAATATATATTTTCTACAAATTGCTAAAGGAGCTAGCGGACACTGTGGAGTTTTCCTACTGTTAATCAAGTGCCTTAGTCTGTGCGCCCTTTTACACGGAGCCGCCCGGTTCGTTCTGATTCTCTGAAAACGTGGAGCTGCTCTTCCTGCTCCGCTCATGCTCTGAGGAGTTAGCAGAGTCTTGCTAAAATAAATCCATCCATTTTCTTCAGTCTGACCAGGGACTCCCAGACTTCCCTCACCCCAGACACTTCCTCCAGTGAGTTGCAGACAAATGATCAGAGACGCCGTGTTAGGACGTTTATGACAATGTAAGCGCTTAACCAGAGGAAACTTGTGTGTTTATAAAAGCAGGTATTAGTGTGTTGAAGCTAATGCTAATGCTAATGCTAATTTAAATCTCAAAATGGAACAAAACAACTTTATGAAAATCCACGTAATGACAAATCCATCGTTTCTCTGTGATTGTAGCGCTATTTTAACATCACTCATTCATTTTAATTCCCGTTAGCATTAGCATTAGCATTAGCTTCACGACACACATCCCTACTTTTCTAAATGCGACGCTTCCTGAGGTGAAGTATTTACATCGTAGTAAAGCTCTGGACCTGCCGTCTGTGATCACTGATCTGTAACTCGCCTGATATTTAAATATTGATTCATTTTTAGCTCGACTCGGCTCATTTCCAACAGGAACAGAGCAGGAAGTGCAGCTCTGTGGTTTTTCAGAGAAGCAGAACTAGCCAAGCAGCTCTACAGATGTTTAAATTAGCCGTTCATTTGGGATTATATTGAAAAGCTTTTGACCTGTGTGCCAATTTACAGAATTCACGGGCGCCATTTTGAGGACTTTTGGACATTCAAACAGAAGACAGAACATTTAGTTTTTGATTGAAGCTTTGAAGAGTGTCATTTTTTTGTCTTTCTGAAACAAATGCATGTTTTTGTGCCTTCAGTGTGACACACAAATGAAACGTTTCGCTCTTTTGCTGTTTCTACATCACAATTTCACATTTCTAACACCAACCGCTCCACGATTTATCTTTTGTTTCCTAAAGAAGTGGGGCATCTGTCATCGTCGTGTTTGAAAACCACCTCTGAACGTCTCTGTCCTCTCTCCTGTCCCATTCATGTCTGTGGTGTGAAGTAGTACCTCCTCCGGCCTGCGGGGGCGCACCGACGGCTGACTCACCCTCTGCTTTTGTTTCTTTACTGTGCACAATAGTGTGACAAACCGCAGGCTCTCGTAGCTCACTGTCGCTCGCTGAAAAGTAAAAAACGATTTTTTTTTTTTCTTTTCCTGTTTTATTTTCTTAAGATTGACGCAAACGAATTTATCATTTAAAGAACGAAGCTAAAGCGTAATGTTTCTAACTCGATATAAAAAGAAAAAGTGTATATAGACAGCGGGAGTTGACAGGGTTTTTTTTTTTTCTTTTTTACTTAGGGGGCCCAAAATGGAACCTTTCTCTATTAATTTACATTGGGGGGCCCCATATAAACCTTCTTGCCCCCAGCCCCCCAAATGTCTGCAGACGGCCCTGTAAATACGGTTCGTGACAGAAAAAGTTTGTGGTTTTAGAGCAAATCTGTCGCTCTCACTGCTGCTAAATCCAACCGAGTGACCGTGGCTCAGTCGGTAGAGCGTTTGCCCGCTGATCGGGAGGTTGCCGGTTTGAATCCCGTGTGAATGTGTGAGTGGATCCTCCATTTTCCGGACACAGGGCGACAAACGACAGCAGCTCGACGCAAAACTGACCAAGAGACACTTTGGGTGAACTCGTCGTCATAGCAACAGAGTCACATGTCACAGGAGTTTGTAAACAACAACAACAACAGATAAACAACAGCGACAAAAAGAGTCGGACACAAACTATCGACTCGTTCCAGTCACAGGACAAACTCTGACAATTAAACTGTGTAAAATAGTAAAATAAATAAATATAATAAATAGATGAACCTCAGGATTTATTCAGCAAAGAGAAAAAAGTGAAAAACTCGACTAAAGATTTTTGACAAAGTGGAAACTGAGGATCTGAATATGAAAAATAAGCAAATATATCATCCTCCTCTTCCTCTTCTCCTCTTCTTCCTCCTCCTCTTTCTCCTCTTCTTCATCCTCCTCTTCCTCTTCTCCTCTTCTTCCTCTGTCTCCTCTTTCTCCTCTTCCTCTTTCTTCTCTTCTTCAACCTCCTCTTTCTCCTTCTTTTCCTCTTTCTCCTCCTCTTCCACTTTCTTCTCTTCTTCCTCCTCCTCTTCTTCCTCCTCTTCCTCTTTTTTCTCTTCCTCTCTTTTCTTCCTCCTCCTCTCTTTTCTTCCTCCTCCTCTCTCCTCCTCCTGGTCTCCCTCCTCCTCTTCTTCCTCCTCCTCCTCCTTCTATTCCTCCCTCTTTTCCTCCTCTTCTTTTTCCTTCTCCTCTTCCTCCTCTTCTTCCTCTTACTCCTCCTCCTCCTTCTCCTCCTCCTTCTCCTCCTTCTTCCTCTTCTTCTCCTTCTCCTCCTTCTTCTCCTCCTTCTTCTTCTCCTTCTCCTCCTCCTCCTTGTTCTTCTCCTCCTTCTTCTCCTTCTCCTTCTTATCCTCCTCCTTGTTCTTCTCCTCCTCCTTCTTCTCCTTCCCCTCCTTCTTCTCCTTCCCCTCCTCCTTCTCCTCCTCCTTCTCCTCCTTCTGCTTTTACCTTAAATGTTTCCCTGAGATAGACTAAACTTTATCTCGTTTTATCTGGTGGTTTGGACGTTTCAAACTGAGCAGAGCCAGTTTCTCTCGTCCTTAAATGGAAAACCTGCAGTGACCTAAATGTTAGCGCTCCGTTAGCCGTTAGCCGTTAGCCGTGAGCCGTTAGCCGTTAGCGAGTGTTGGCTCGGGACTTTGGCTCTGAAGATAAGAGTGTGTACACCGGGACACGTCGCCCACGGCAACAACCCCGGGACAGGACGCAAAATGAAGACGAGAGAGGAGAGAGGAGGGAGGAGGGAGGAGAGGGAGGACGAGAGAGGGAGAGGAGAGACAGAGGAGGAGAGAGGGAGAGGAGAGAGAGGAAGAGGAGGGAGAGGAGGGGAGGAGAGGGGGAGGAGAAGAGGGAGGGAGAGGAGGAGAAAGAGAGGGAGCGAAGGAGAGGGGGGAGGGAGAGGAGGGAGGAGAGGGAGGACGAGAGAGAGAGAGGAGAGACAGAGGAGAGAGAGGAGGAGAGAGGGAGAGGAGGGGAGGAAAGAGAGGGGGAGAGGGGAGGACAGAGAGGAGGAGAGAGGGAGAGGAGGGAGGGAGAGGAGGAGAGAGAGGGAGAGAGGAGAGGAGGAGGGGAGAGAAGAGGAGAAGGACAGAGGGGAGAGAAGGAGGAGAAGGTGTAGAGAGAGAGAATTTCAGTTACATACACAGCAGTTTTACTCTCACCTACTTTAATTTAATTTGGTCACGTTCGGCCAGATTAATAAACCCAAAGGGCCGTGTGTGGCCCTGGGCCGTAGTTTGCCCATGTCTGATTTATGACATAATGAACTGAAAGGAATTCTGAAGGTTGCTGGTTCGAATCTCGCTTTCGACATAAAACAAACCAAAACAAAAACCATCATTGGTGTAAAGCAGGAAGATCCACTGACCCACAGGTTGGAGGTAAGATTCCAGCTCCCACAGATGAACACTGCTGCTGCTGTGTCCTTGGGCAAGACACTTAACCCCCCCGCCCCCAGTGTGTGTGCTCTGGTGGTGTGTCCATGTGTGAGTGGTTTCTTTGAGTGACCTAAAAGGTGGACAAATGCTTTAAATGAACATCTTCACATCTCCATTGGTTTAACATTAGGCCGAATGGAACTTTGAGCTATGACGCCACAATCCCGAGCTCTAAAAACAACACGTCTCAGTTCGTGATTGCTTTGAGGTTTTTTTTTAGTTCTGAGTGAATCTTTGACTAAACCAGGTCTAAACCAGGACTAAACCAGGTCTAAACCAGGTCTAAACCAGGACTAAACCAGGACTAAACCAGGTCTAAACCAGGACTAAACCAGGTCTAAAACAGGTCTAAACCGGGACTAAACCGGGACTAAACCGGGACTAAACCAGGACTAAACCAGGTCTAAACCAGGTCTAAACCAGGACTAAAACAGGACTAAACCAGGTCTAAACCAGGACTAAACCAGGACTAAACCAGGTCTAAACTAGGATTAAACCAGGACTAAACCAGGACTAGGACTGGACTAAACTCTGAAATACCCGACACGCTGCTGCCTCCAAAGTTCTAACCGAGGACTGATCCAAAAGGTAAAAACATCGATAGCTCTGAACTTGGCGGAGACTCACGGCTCATTCTCTCTTCTGTCTGTCACATGACGTCACAGTTTCAGTGTCGTTGTGTGTCGTTGTGTGTCGTTGTGTGTCGTTGTGTGTCGTTGTGTGTCGTGTGTGTGTCGTTGTGTGTCAGTGATGAACCGCCAGCTCCAGACGACATTTGAATCTCAGAATCTCAGACGTTGGCGTGTCCAGCACTGTGTCCATCACGTCTCCGTCTGCGCTGATTTGAGCCAAAGAGACAAATCACAAACCCCCCCGTGTGTGTGTGTATGTGTGTATGTGTGTGTGTGTTTGTATGTGTGTGTGTGTGTGTGTTGCGTGTATGTTGTGTGTGTGTGTGTGATGTGTGTGTGTGTGTGTGTTTGGGTGTGTGTGTGTTGTATCTTTATGTGTGTTTGGGTGTGTGTGTGTGTATATGTTGTGTGTGTGCGTTGTGTGTGTGTGTGTGCGTTGCGTTGTGTGTGTGTTGTGTGTGTTTTGTGTGTTGTGCTGTGTGTGTGTGTGTGTGTGTATGTTGTGTGTGTGTTTGTATGTATGTATGTGTGTGTTTGTATCTTTCTGTGTGTATGTGTGTGTATTTTGGGTGTGTGTGTGTTTGGGTGTGTGTGTGTTTGTATGTGTGTGTGTGTGTGCGTTGTGTTTGTGTATATGTTGTGTGTGTGTGTGTGCGCGTTGTGTGTGTTGTGTGCGTGTGTATATGTTGTGTGTGCGTTGTGTGTGTGTGTGTTGTGTTGTGTGTGTGTGTTTGACGTGTGTGTTTTTTTTGTGCTTGTGTGTGTGTATATGTTCTGTGTGTGTGTGTGTGTTGCGTGTATGTTGTGCGTTGTGTTGTGTGTGTTGTGTGCTTGTGTGTGTGCTTGCGTTGTGTATATATTGTGTGTGTGTGTGTGTGCGTTGTGTTGCATGTATGTTGTGTGTGTGTGTGTTGTGTTATGTTGTGTGTATGTTGTGTGTGTGTTGTGTGTGTGTGTGCGTTGTGTTGTGTGCTTGTGTGTTGTGTGTGTGTGTGTGGTGTGTTGTGTTGTGTTGTGTTGTGTTGCGTTGCGTGTATGTGTGTGTGTGAGTGTGCGTTGTGTGTTGTATTGTGTGCTTGTGTGTGTGTTGTGTTGTTGTGTGTATGTTGTGCGTGTGCGTTGTGTTGTGTTATGTGTGTGTGTGTGTTGGTGTTGTGTTGTGTGTATGTTGCGTGTGTGTGTGTTGTGTGTGTGTGTATGTTGCGTGTGTGTGTGTGTGTGCGTTGTGTGTGTGTTGTGTGTGTTGTGTTGCATGTATGTTGTGTGTGTGTGTGTGCGTGGTTGTGTGTGTGTGTGTGTGTGTTGTGTGTGTGTTGTGTTGTGTTGTGTGCGTTGTGTTGCGTGTATGTTGTGTGAGTGTGTTGTGTTGTGTTGTGTGTGTTGTGTTGCGTGTATGTTGTGTGTGTGTGCATTGTGTTGTGTGTTGCGTGTATGTTGTGTATGTTGTGTGTGTGTGTGTGTGTGTGTGTGTGTGTGTTTGTGTGTGTGTGTGTGTATGTTGCGTGTGTGTGTGTGTGTGTGTGCGTTGTGTTGTATTGTGTTGTGTTGTGTTGTTGTGTGTGCGTTGCGTGTGTGTGTGTGTGTGTGTGCGTTGTGTTGTATTGTGTTGTATTGTGTTGTATTGTGTTGTGTTGTGTTGTGTTGTGTTGTGTGTATGTTGCGTGTGTGTGTGCGTTGTGTGTGTGTGTGTGTGTGTTGTGTGTGTTGTGTGTGTGTGTGTGCGTTGTGTGTGTGTTGTGTTGTGTTGTGTGTATAATCCATTCTGTTTTCTGTGTTCCAGAAATAGAATCTCCAATCCAAGTTCAGGTTAGTACATGTTGTTCACCATGGTCGACTCGTCCTCCTCGTCTCACTTCTCCTCCTCCTTCTGTCCAACCTCCTCTTATTCTTCTGCTTCTTCCTCAATCTCCTCTCCCTCCTCCTCACCTGCTCCTCCTCTCTCTCTCCCTCCTCCTCCTCTTCCTCTTCACCTCCTCCTCTTCCTCCTCTGTGTTTTCAGTCTGTGTTTGTGGCTGTATTGACAGAAGCCCTTCTTCTCCTTCTTCTCCTTCTTCTTCTTCTTCTTCTTCTTCTCTCTCCTCCTTCTTCTTCTGCTTCTTCTTCTTCTTCTCTTTATAAACCATGGGTCAAACACAGACTTTAAAGCTCTACAGTGGCACATTCAGGTCTGCATGCCGTCGTGTGTTGTGCTGTTGGACTTTTACGTGTGAAATGTGGCGAGGTTCATTTAAGTTTGAGATTTCAGGTCAAAATATGATGAAACTTCAACAAAATCACAAAAATAAACGTCACAGGGCTGCACAAAATAACAAAACCTCGTGTGTTTAAATCTATAACATTATCGTTTTGTGTTTAATCTTTTATGTTGATCCAAAGCCGTTTGAATTATACATGTTTATTTAATAATGAAACGGGGCAGACGACACGAGGAGGCTCCAAAAAAACTGATATTTTACAGAATGTGACTGAAGACGAGGACCAAAAGACGAGGACCAAAAGACGAGGACCAAAAGACGAGGACCAAACGACGAGGACCAAACGACGAGGACCAAACGACGAGGACCAAACGACGAGGACCAAAAGACGAGGACCAAAAGACGAGGACCAAAAGACGAGGACCAAACGACGAGGACCAAACGACGAGGACCACCAAACGACGAGGACCAAAAAGACGAGGACCAAAAGAGGACAAAAGACGAGGACCAAAAGACGAGGACCAAAAGACGAGGACCAAAAAGACGAGGACCAAAAGACGAGGACCAAAAGAAGACGAGGACCAAAAGACGAGGACCAAACGACGAGGACCAAACGACGAGGACCAAAAGACGAGACGAGGACCAAAAGACGAGGACCAAAGACGAGGACCAAACGACGAGGACCAAAAGACGAGGACAAAACGACGAGGACCAAACGACGAGGACCAAACGACGAGGACCAAACGACGAGGACCAAACGACGAGGACCAAAAGACGAGGACCAAAAGACGAGGACCAAAAGACGAGGACCAAAAGACGAGGACCAAAAGACGAGGACCAAAAGACGAGGACGAGGACCAAAAGACGAGGACCAAAAGACGAGGACCAAACGACGAGGACCAAAAGACGAGGACCAAACGACGAGGACCAAACGACGAGGACCAAACGACGAGGACCAAACGAACGACGACGAGGACCAAACGACGAGGACCAAAACGACGAGGACCAAAAGACGAGGACCAAAACGACGAGGACCAAAAGACGAGGACCAAGGACGAGGACCAAACGACGAGGACCAAACGACGAGGACCAACGACGACACGACCAAACGACGAGGACCAAACGACACAAACGAGAGGACGAGGACCAAACGACGAGGACCCAAACGACGAGGACCAAACGACGAGGACCAAAAGACGAGGACCAAAAGACGAGACCAAAAGACAAAAGACGAGACCCAAACGACGAGGACCAAAGACGAGGACCAAAAGACGAGGACCCAAACGACGAGGACGAGGACCAAAAGACGAGGACCAAAAGACGAGGACCAAAAGACGAGGACCAAAAGACGAGGACCAAAAGACGAGGACCAAAAGACGAGGACCAAAAGACGAGGACGAGGAAGACGAGGACCAAAAGACGAGGACCAAAAGAAAGACGAGGACCAAAAGACGAGGACGAGGACCAAAAGACGAGGACCAAAAGACGAGGACCAAAAGACGAGGACCAAAAGACGAGGACCAAAAGACGAGGACGAGGACCAAAAGACGAGGACCAAAAGACGAGGACCAAAAGATGAGGACCAAAAGACGAGGACGAGGACCAAAAGACGAGGACCAAAAGACGAGGACCAAAAAGACGAGGACCAAAAGACGAGGACCAAAAGACGAGGACGAGGACCAAAAGACGAGGACCAAAAGACTGAGGACCAAAAGACGAGGACCAAAAGACGAGGACCAAAAGACGAGGGACCAAAAGACGAGGACCAAAAGACGAGGACCAAAAGACGAGGACCAAACGACGAGGACCAAACGACGAGGACCAAAAGACGAGGACCAAAAGACGAGGACCAAACGACACGGACGAGGACGTTTCATGGACAGAAAACAAAATGGCGACAGCTTTTGGTTCCAATATGGCCGACTTCCTGCTGTGTCATATGGGGGTTCACTTCTAGGTGGCGCTGTTCAATCAGTTGGAGTCAAAAAATGCGAAACAATGAAGAAAAAACTCAGTGTGACTCAGGTGCGACTCACATTCCACATAAAAGTCGCCCCCGGACAAACTATGTAACACTAATAATTAAATGAGGCGTGACTTTTACGATTTTTGATCCAAAATGGCCGACTTCCTGTGTATCACGGCTCCAAACTTTGTGAGACTATGTCAAATTGGCCCATGTCCTTTCCATAGTGTCACATTTAGGTGGCGCCGTTGAGTCAGTTGGAGTCGGACATTCTCACGATTCCCATTTTATATCGTTTTTCTCCGGCCCGAAAAGTCAAAAAACGCGTAACAATGAAGAAAAAGACGTGGTTGTCAGTGTCTCAGCTGCGACTTATACTCCACATATAAGTCGCCCCCCGGACAAACTATGAAAGTGCAACTTATAGTCCGGAAAATAAAGTAAATATATATATTTTGATTTAATAATGAAACGGGGCAGATGACGTAATGATTTTTACGATTTTTGAACGTCTCCGGACGCTGTCAAAATGGCGACTGATTTTTGATCCAAAATGGCCGACTTCCTGTTCATCATGGAGCTCGATCACGGCTCCAACGTTTGTGAGACGATGTTAGATTTGCGCATAGGGTTCAGTTCTAGGTGGCGCTGTTGAGTCAGTTGGAGTCGGACTTTTTCCCATTTTATTCCATGTTTGCGTCACGCTGATCGTCACTATTTAAATTTATAATGTTCTATTTAATCATTTATGTTGATCCAAACCAATAATTTGAACGTGAGGAGCTGTTTCAGTTTTATTTTTTGATGTAATAATTAAATATTTCAGCTGACGTAACAAGTTTCCGAAAGCACAGATAATTTTTGAACGTCAAATGTCAAAATGGCGACTGATTTTTGATCCAAAATGGCCGACTTCCTGTTCATCATGGAGCTCGATCTTTCATAGTGGTGGAGCTCTTCTAGGTGGCGCTGTTGAGTCAGTGGGAGTTTTATACCATTTTTCACCAGACCGATTGTCCCTATTTAAATATATAATGTTGTATTTAATAATTTACGTTGATCCAAAGCGATTATTTGAACGTGAAGGAGCTCGCTTTCAATTATAGATTTTGATTTAATTATTCAACGAGAAATCTGACGTCATTTTTATGGGCAACATTCGATTTTTTATACATTTTTTGAGCATAATTATGAGTTTGAGATATTTCTGAAGGGAAGCACGGTGCCGATATCGAACAGTTTGACGGATCACATATCGGTTCCCAGATATCGGTTGAGTCGATATCACATTTTGGTTCATAAACTGGTGAAATACGATGATTTATTGGAGAACTTTGGCCCAAAACACCTCAAACTGTTTTTCAAAGCTGTTCTGGAGCCACTTTAAACAGTTATAAGTCTCATTTTTGACCAGGAAATACATTTTATTTCAGTATCGGTTGATATCGAGACTTAAAGCCAAAGTATCGACATCGAAACAGAAAAAAATTGATCTTTTTTTGCCCCTTTTTCATTCTGTGAGCTCAGAATTGTTGCATTTTATTAAATTTCTTACATAAATATCTGACTCTAGTTTTAAAACGTGGTGATATTTTGTGCGGCCCTCTGTTTCTCTGTCCCCCAGTGCCTTAGGTCAATCTAAACACATTAAAATAATAAAAACGTCCTCATTTTTTGGTTTTTCTTTCGTCTTCATTCACAGCAGACCAGATGCACGGCTCTAACTCTCTGCCTCGTTCCCGCTCGTCTCAGTCTCCTCTCGCTCTAAACAATGTCCCGTACTGTCTTTATCCCTGTAGTCGTTACTCGCGGCGATGGAACAGGCTGTTTAGGAGGAAGTGCCGAGCGGGCGTCAAATCCCAGGTTTTCTATTGGCTCGTCATCTTCCTGGTTTTCCTCAACACGTTGACCATCGCCTCCGAGCATCACCAGCAGCCGCAGTGGCTCACAGACGTGCAGGGTAAGACTCGCACTTCTACACTTTTCAACAATTCTGGTTGGAGGCATTTACTGTTCATGTAAATGGACGTAGCTAACCTGCTAACCGCCGCGTTACAAACAGGAAGTGAGCAGGGGAGCGCTTCCAGCTCCTCAGACTCTGGCTCCAGTTCACTTTCTATTGAAAAACAGTCGCCCCTGCTGCTGTCAGACGCATTTTGGTCTTAAATGTTTGTATTAACCCCCTGCATGATCCTGGGGTGCATTTTTGGAGTTCTTTTTTAAAATTTTCTTTTTTTTTGTTTTTTTTTGTTTTTGTTCGTTTTTTAAGTTAAAATTAAAGTATTTTATTTATTTTTTTGTTATTTTGAGGGTTTTTTTTGTGTTGTTTTTTTTTTGTTATTTTGAGTTGAGTTTTTTTTTGTTATTTTTTTTATTTATTAATTTATATATTGTTATTTTGAGTTTATGCTTTGTTTGAAAATCTGTGCCTCTCTCTGTCCCTGCTGCTCAGACTCATGTTGGTCTTAAATGTTCGTATTAACCCTCTACATGATCCTGGGGTTTTTATTTCACGTCTGTGTCTGTAAATCAACATATGAACATTAATAACAGACACATCAGGTCCTTCTGTCCCCGACGTCGCTCCTGTTAGCGTTAGCAACAGGTTTGATTGACAGCGTTGCTAAGGATTTTTTTTTGTTCATAATCACTGTGTTTCAGACGATATTACAACACTTCAAGAATATTTAATACAGATGAGGGACAGAGATCTTGGGTCTATTTGTCTTTGTCTATATATTTTTTTTGGGATATTTCATGGTAAAGTTCAACCTAAACAACAGAAAAAAACTTTCTCTTGTTCCTCATCTGAGAGTTTTTCATTCATAAACCAGTTAAACATAAACAGCTCGACTTTATGAAGTTGCTAAGTGCTCGCCCCCTGTTAAAGCGGTGTGTGGGCGGGAAGGGGCGTGGCCTTCAACAGCCTCGCTCCTGATTGGCTCTTTGGTTGCTATGATACTCGCTCCAGATTAGCCCCTACGCTGTGGGTGACGTCACACTCACTTATTCCACTTTACACACTCATTTTATTTGCACTACTTGGATATTTTTGGTGATTTTTTGTTGTTTTTTTGGCTATATGAGAAGATTTAAGCTGTAAAAGGTTGAATTAAAAAAAAAGCTTAGCAAATTTGTCAATCAAACCTGTTGCTAACTCTAACAGGAGCGACGTCGAGGAAAGAAGGACCTGATTCTTCTGTTTTTAATGTTCATATGTTGAGCCGGACGCTGTGGGTGACGTCACACTCTTGCTCGTCTCCATGGAGATGCTATTACTTTGCCTGGAATGTTTCACCTTAAGGCATTAAACTACAACACCTTACATTTCTTTACTGACAGGTGTTTACCAAAAATTTTAAAATATATATATACTTTAAAAATCTCGTATTGGCGTCATTACTGAGTTGGCGTCACCCACTTGTTCCATGGAGACTGACACGTTTAAAGCCAAATTATGAGATTTTCCAGGCAAAATAACAATATCTCCATGGAGACGAGGTGGCGAAACCTCCTCTAGAAAAGTTACACTTGTTAGTTTTTCACTTGGAGTAAACTGGGAGTAGACGGTATTTGTAGCTCGCTGTAGCTAAAACGTGCAGATTCTGACATTTTAAAATCGTTTTTATTCTCCTGACAAACTTTTTTCTCCTGATAAATCACCAGAAGTTTATCTAAACACATTAATAACCAGCTGTTTCAGTGTTTTTATCAAATCCTGCTTTTTCTTTGCTATTTTCAGATATCGCCAACAAAGTTTTGCTAGCGCTCTTCACCGGCGAGATGCTCCTGAAGATGTACAGTTTAGGACTCCAGGTAAAGACGCTTTATCTTTATATTTCAGTTGATTTTTAATATTTTTTTGTTCTATTACGATTCCTCCTGTGACTGTTTCGTGCAGGCGTACTTCGTGTCGCTGTTCAATCGCTTCGACAGCTTCGTGGTGTGTGGAGGGATCCTGGAGACCATTTTAGTGGAAACCAAGATCATGTCTCCTCTGGGCATCTCGGTGCTGCGCTGTGTGCGGCTCCTCAGAATATTCAAGATAACGAGGTAAAAATACACGAGCGGCGTTTCCTTTACGACGACACGACCTCAAAAAACGCCACGAGGGCAGAGTTACTCATCTATTCTCTGGATTTGACCCAACCGTCGCCCTGCGTTCATGTCCAGATCTTCAGCGAGTCTCGGTCGGGGTTTTAGCTGGACGATTTGAGCTTCTGTGTTTTGGGATGATGGGAAAAAACTGAATATTTGGTCTAGTCCTGGATCTTTAAATCGTTTTATGAAGCTTCGATGTCGGTTCTAGTTCTAAAAGTAAAATTTTCCATCATTTTTTCCGTAGGCTTTTCGAAAAACTCAAATATTAAGAAGGTATTCAGCGGCAACACAGATGCTAATCAGCTACATGCTAACTAGCTACGTGCTAACCAGCTACATGCTAACTAGACCTGGAGTTGTGTTTTTTTGTTTCATTCTCACATGTTTAACACGCAAACCCTGTATATTTAAGCTGAGTTCTTCTCTCAAACTGAAAAAAAACACTCCGTTCCACCTTGTGATGTCATCAAGTGGTAAAACAGGAAGTGCTCTGCTGTGTTTTTAAACTCCACACACCTTCATTTCTAGAATCATTTGGATCATTTCAGCTTCTTGAGTTGTCACTTATCTCGACTGAACTAAAGGTAAAAGGAGCTGTTGAAATGGTTGAAAACTACCACTTGATGACATCACAAGGTGGAACGGAGCATTTTGAGCTTTGGACTAATAATAAAGTTGTACTAAAAAATGTGTGACTGAAACAAAACACAACTCCAGGTCTGTTTTTGAGAAGGTAACAGCTTTAGAACATGGATTAAAGCTCAAAAGAGTGAATTTAAGTCCAAAAAACAAGTTTAAAATGAAAGATTCGGCGAAATGTTTCACTAAATTATCGGTTTATAAAGTTTCAGATTTGATTTTGGTCAAATCTATGGGAAAAATGAACGAGAAATGTTCTTCTGGAGCCGTGTCCCTGTTCAGCTCCATTATTATAACACAAAGGTTATTCTCCGTCTTTATTCTAATAGAAATCTGGGCGTAATCTCTTAAATAAATGATGTTTAGTTGTTGGCGTCTCATTTTTAAAGGGTCATGACTTTGACGTTGCGACTGGAGCCGAACGACGCGGCTCTGACACTTATAATTAGCCTGATGTATTATCGTTTAATATAAGTCTTTTATTATTCATTTGTTTTATTTATTCAATATTTTACCTTCTCATTTCTCAACGTGGCCATTAAGCGTCGAAAAGGACACTTACGATCCCGCACGTGTCGATCAAAACCGCGCCGCAGGGTTTGAGCTCGTTTTTCTTAAAGACGGAGCGGTTTTGATGAACTTTTTGGTGTTTTCTACCAAGTTATATCATTTTTTCTGCATCAAAAACATGTCTGAAGATGAATTAGATGCAGATTTAGCAGGTTTGAGTCATCTAGTGATCTCTCCCGGGCTTTATTCAAACCCTCTTTACAGTTAGCAGTACGATTCTGTACAAAGCTCCGCCCACAAGCCTGTATCTCCCAATACCTCCTCTTTAATACCCCATAGAAGTAAATACCTCCTCTTTAATACCCCACAGAGGTAAATACCTCCTCTTTAATACCCCACATAAGTAAATACCTCCTCTTTAATACTCCACAGAAGTAAATACCTCCTCTTTAATACCCCACATAAGTAAATACCTCCTCTTTAATACCCAGCAGAAGTAAATACCTCCTCTTTAATACCCCACAGGAGTAAATACCTCCTCTTTAATTCCCCATAGAAGTAAATACCTCCTCTTTAATACCCCACAGTAGTAAATACCTCCTCTTTAATACCCCACAGGAGTAAATACCTCCTCTTTAATTCCCCATAGAAGTAAATACCTCCTCTTTAATACCCCACAGTAGTAAATACCTCCTCTTTAATACCCCACAGAAGTAAATACCTCCTCTTTAATACCCCACAGAAGTAAATACCTCCTCTTTAATACCCCGCAGAAGTAAATACCTCCTCTTTAATACCCCACAGGAGTAAATACCTCCTCTTTAATTCCCCATAGAAGTAAATACCTCCTCTTTAATACCCCACAGAAGTAAATACCTCCTCTTTAACCCCTCACAGAAGTATATACCTCCTCTTTAATACCCCACAGAAGTAAATACCTCCTCTTTAATACCCCACAGAGGTAAATACTTCCTCTTTAACCCCTCACAGACATATAAATGCTCTGTTTTCACGTGCTCTTGTCTCTTTCAGATACTGGAACTCCTTGTCGAACCTCGTGGCGTCTCTGCTAAACTCCGTTCGCTCCATCGCTTCCCTGTTGCTGCTGCTCTTCCTCTTCATCATCATCTTCTCGCTCCTCGGGATGCAGCTGTTCGGCGGGAAATTCAACTTCGACGAAACGCGACGGAGCACTTTCGATAACTTCCCCCAGTCTCTGCTCACGGTGTTTCAGGTGCGACACGAGAACTGCTCCTTGTACTGTGAAAGTCGTGAGGAAAAGACGCGTTCGGACACACCTTCATTCATGTTTTTTTTTTTCTTTACGACGTTAAGATATATGGAATTATGTTTCATGTTATATCAAATCCTCCAGTAGATCCAGAACATCTTCAAAACTTTATGAAGATGTGAGTCTTTCGCCTGTGAACCTCCCTGTTTCAGTTTAGTGTGATTGACAGGTGGATTAACCAATCAGAGAAGGCCTGGTCTGTCTGTATTGGAAACATAGATCACAGGGGCTAAAAAACATGATGATTTCTGCAGAGTCGGTGAGCGATTCATCTGAGGCACATGTGTCAAACTCAAGGCCCGTGGGCCAAATGCGGCCCGCCACATCATTTTATGTGGCCCGCGACAAAGTAAATTAAAAGTTCTGACTGTCTTAAAATATCAGTTTATCAGATATACAGTTACCCAGCCATTTTTTCATATCTTTGCAAATACATATACAATATTTGTAACTTGAATAAGTATTAAATATAGAAAAGGTTAATTAACAAGATTAAAAATTAGTTGCATTTATTTTACATCACATTTGGTTACATTTAGTTACATTTATCTTACGATTACATCTGGCCCTTTGAGAGCAAACATTCTGTTGATGTGACCTCTGTGAAAATGAGTCTGACTCCTCTGATCTGAGAGAAATGTGATTTTATTTGTAAATCAGAGGCGACCAATGAGCTCCTTCGTTTCACGTGTCACTGAAATAAACAGATCTGATTGGACGATCACGTTTGAGCAGATTTGAGACGCAACGAAGGACGATTGATTTTTTACACAGACTGACATCAGTCTGGATTTGTCAGGCTCCAGTGTCCAGCCTTTACTCCGTCAAAAATATTCAGTAGAGTCGTTGAACTTTTTTTATTTGTTACATAATTCCATGTGTCTTACTTCATTTATTTGATTTTTTCTGTGTGTTTTAGTAAAAATAAAGACACTGGATGAGAGGTGCGTCCAAACTTTGACTGAAGTGTAGGTTTTATTGTTGTAGTGAGTCACGTCTTGGTAATATTAAAGTTAATATTTAAAAATAAAATAAAATGGTGAATATTAAAGTCTAAACCAGTGAAATAAAAGCAACAAAACCACATCTTATCACAGACTTTCTCACAGTCGTCAGAGGAGCCACAGTGTGTCGTGTACTGCACCGTTAATTAAAGTGGTGGAAGGTAACAAAATACAAGTAGTAAAGTACTGTACTTAAGTAGTATTTTTATGTATTTGTATATGTATGTATATATGTATATGTATTTTACTTTAGTACATTTTACAGAGGATGCTTTTTACTTTTACTTGAGTACATTTGAGAGCAGTATCTGTACTTTCTCCACTACATTTATGAATTGGACTGAAAAGTAAAAGTACTTTTCACCTGATTTGAGGAAGTATTTTTACCATGTTTGTGGAAAAATCCTGATTAAAGTTTAAGAGTTTAAGCTTCGACATAAATAAATACACAAAACTCAGAAGAAAAATGATACTTTTACTTTTGCTCCTCTTAAAGTACATTATCAAACTACTTTAATACTTTTACGTAAGTAGATTTTTTCATGTGATACTTTTGCTTTTACTTAAGGAATAAAGTTGAGTATTTTATCCACCACTGGTTAATTCAGAGTAACATGACTGAAGTTTAAGTTTGGTGTGATGTTCTTAAAAATGCAGTTTCAGACGGTAACTCCTCCCGTCTCTCGTCCTCAGATCCTCACGGGAGAGGACTGGAACTCCGTCATGTACGATGGGATCATGGCGTACGGCGGCCCGTCTTTCCCCGGGATGTTGGTCTGCATCTACTTCATCATCCTCTTCATCTGTGGAAACTGTATCCTGACATTTACACACGAGGGTTTATGTTCTCAGGCCGCTGTGCTGTTTATTGTCATGTGTAGGACTTATATAGAGGTTTTTGGACATAAAGTGTACGAAGACGCTGCATCTGTGCGGCGTCTGCAGTGATGCGGTCGATGTATCGTCTGTCGTGGTGAAGAATCAGAATCTAAATCAGAAGAAGTTTTATTGTGAACAGTGAACACAGCTCACAGACTAAGAACTTACTTCAGTGATAAAGTGGAACATAAAATCACACTGAATAAATACAAATAAGCATGCACAAAGTTAAAAAAAGATGTGTTTAAAAATAAAATAAAATACTTAGAGGTAGAAAATATATAGAAAAGCATCAGAGCAACAGTGGCACACATGGCTCATTAAGGTGGCTGGTGTTATAAAGTGTCCAGTTTACTGCAGATATTATAAGAAGGACGAGACTGTGGACACAAGAGGTCAAAGTGTTTCCTCCTCAGGGCGGCAGGGCGCTCCCTCAGAGACAGGGGGAGGAGCCCAGTCACACGGCAGGAGCTCGGAGTAGAGGAGGAGCAGCTGAGGCTCGGGCGTCTGCTCAGGATGCCTCCTGGACGCCTACACCAACGAAAATACGATATAACAACGAAAAATAAATAAATAAAAAATAAACTCAAAATAACAAAAAAATGAAATAAAATAAATAAACTCAAAATAAAATAAAATAAATAAACTCAAAATAAAATAAAATAAATAAACTCAAAATAAAATAAAATAAATAAACTCAAAATAAAATAAAATAAATAAACTCAAAATAAAATAAATAAACTCAAAATAAAATAAATAAACTCAAAATAACAAAAAAATAAAAAAAACTCAAAATAAAATAAAATAAATAAACTCAAAATAAAATAAAATAAAATAAATAAACTCAAAATAAAATAAATAAACTCAAAATAACAAGAAAAAATAAATAAACTCAAAATAACAATAAATAAATAAATAACTCAAAATAAAAAAAAAACAAAACTGAAAATAACAATAAATAAAACAAAATAAACTCAAACTAACAAAAAATAAATAAAAAATAAGAAGAAAATTTAGAAAATGAACTCATAAACATTAAGCCAGCATCATGTAGAGGGTTAATACTAACATTTAAGACCAAAATGAGTCTGACAGCAGCAGGGACGGAGAGAGAGAGACAGTTTTTCAAAGCGCCGTTAGCTTGTCCGTCATAGCTTGTCCGTCATAGCTTGTCCGTCGTAGCTTGTCCGTCGTAGCTTGTCCGTCGTAGCTTGTCCGTCGTAGCTTGCCCGTCGTATCGTTCTCGTGCCGTTAGCTTGCCGTCGTGCTCGTGCTGTTGGCGACGTGAGTTCGGTTGGCGGATCATGTCTTCGGTGAGTTACGGCTCTGTTTCATAATAATCTTTTAATGGTTGATAAATGCACTTGACTCGTGACCAGACATCCTCCTGAACGTCTTCTTGGCCATCGCCGTGGACAACCTGGCCGACGCCGAGAGCCTGACGTCTGCTCAGAAAGAGGAGGAAGAGGAGAAGGAGAGGAAGAAACTGGCCAGGTACTTTAATACATCCAGGGAAAACGAATGATCATTTTATAGACTTAACTTAGAACTTCAGAGCTTTGTCTTTGTTTTGTCTCTGTTTTAGACCCAGAATCACAGGGTACTTTACCATACAAAATGTGATGCATGTCCTAAAGCTGCACTGTGTAACTTTCTGGTGTCTGGAATGTTCCGCAGTTTGACATTAGACTCATATTTTACATTTATTCAGTTACATATGGTGGTAGAGTCAAAAGTTTGTTTATTTTCTTTAATTTTACTTCTTTTACTACAGAAGACATCAAATATTTGAAGTAAGATTTACAGAATTATGTAGTACAGCAAAAAAAGTAAAAAACAAAACCAAAAAAAAGCTAAATATTTTTCTCAACAAAGCAAAGATTGGAGACTTTGAGGATTTGAAAATAAATTTTCAAAAATATATTTAGTAGCGTTTTGAATGAGAGGGTGGGTCCAAACCTTTGACTGGGACTGGACTCTGTAAAACATGGATTCTGACTGTGAGTGGGGTCGCCTTTCCACAGATCTGAATTGTAACTTTAAAAAAAAAATAATAATAATAATGAATACATAAATAATAATAATAATAAATAAATAAATAAATAAATTTTAAAATTGAATTATGTATTGTGATCCAGTTGTTTTTTGTATTTTTCTTTTATTTTTTGCATTTTATAAAAAAATTTTGTTGGGAAAAAACAAAGTTTTTTTTTGTTTTTTTTTTGTATTTATTTATTTATTTGTATTTATTTTATTTATTTTTTTACATTTAAAAAAAATTCTCTATATCTTCTTTACTCACTTATGAATTACTGGCACTTTCCTCTGCCGTCTCCACCTCCAATAAATATCACACACGTCAAACACAGAAATATCACATGTTTTGTCTCGTTTGTGTCTTGTCACTGTTTGGATATGACGGTCACTATGTTTGTCTGTCTCACATTAAATAAAAATTTAAAAAAAGTTTGCTGTAGTGTGGAACATTCTGGGCTGTAACGTCTCCATGGATCAGTCAAGTGCTGCAGATTTAGACTTATTTTTATATGTGATTTTGTATCTATAACTATGCACCAGTGTTTCTTTATTAATTATAAATCTGATCATTTGTATGTTCACTATTATAACTATTTATTTATTCTACATTTACATGATATTATATTTATTTCGTCTTTAATTCTTATTTTCAGAATGACCAGTCCTGAAAAGAGGAATGAAAATGAGAAACCTCCTCTGGAAGAAGAGAAGAAAGAAAAGATCGAGCTCAAGTCCATCACTTCAGACGGAGAAACGAATAACGCCACAAAGGTCCTGGTCACATGACGCTCGCACTTCACTTCTATGTTTTATTTTTTTATTTTTTATGGACACCAGACACAGAAAAAATACAAATAAGAAACAAACAAAACAAAAATAAGTATGTAAGTCCATTTAAAACAATAAAAGCGAAGAACAGAAGCAGGTGTGAATATAAATGTTACCAACTAATGCTAATGCTAACGCTAACGCCCGGAGCAGGTTAAATGCAGAATGTGGAGGCTCTGCAGACACTTAAAACAGACTAATAATGACAGAAAAGATATTTGTGTTCGTGTTTTGATTCATTTATTTAGCCTTTGGAGTGGACGACGGAGCAAACATGACAACGCAGCGCTAACACGATCGCTGCGCTAACACGACCGCAGCGCTAACACGACCGCAGCGCTAACACGACCGCAGCGCTAACACGATCGCAGCGCTAACACGACCGCAGCGCTAACACGACCGCAGCGCTAACACGACCGCAGCGCTAACACAATCACTGCGCTAACACGACGACAGCGCTAACACGACGGCAGCGCTGACACGACCGCTGCGCTAACACGACCGCAGCGCTAACACGACCGCAGCGCTAACACAATCACTGCGCTAACACAACGGCAGCGCTAACACGACCGCAGCGCTAAACACGACCGCAGCGCTAACACGACCGCAGCGCTAACACGACCGCTGCGCTAACACGACCGCTGCGCTAACACGATCGCAGCGCTAACACGACCGCAGCGCTAACACAATCACTGCGCTAACACAACGGCAGCGCTAACACAACGGCAGCGCTAACACGACCGCAGCGCTAACACGACCGCTGCGCTAACACGACCGCTGCGCTAACACGATCGCTTTTTTTTTGGGCAGCGCTAGCGCGCTAACACGACCGCAGCGCTAACACGACCGCAGCGCTAACACGACCGCTGCGCTAACACGACCGCTGCGCTAACACGACCGCTGCGCTAACACGATCGCAGCGCTAACACGACCGCAGCGCTAACACGACCGCAGCGCTAACACGACCGCAGCGCTAACACGACCGCAGCGCTAACACGACCGCTAACGCAGAGTGTGTTTCTCCTGCGTAATGGTCCGTGTGCTCCGAGGTCTCGTTCCAGGCCTCGCTCTGTTTTTCGTCCTCGCTCTGTGGCACAAACTGAACCAGGAGAAAAGTAAAAGAGCTTGAGTCAGCGCAGCTCATCATCAGGACCATTAAACACGTGTGACTCTGACACTTCAGGCTCAGAAGCTCATTTATCCTCGTGCATGTTCTTTAGAGACACTTTTACTACTGTGTTTTCTGGACTGTGTGTCGCACCGGTGAAAAAATGCACAATAATGAAGAAAAACATGTAGAAGTCGCACTCGACTAAAACGGAGAAGAACAGACTCACACTGTGCAGGATCAGACTAGTATCAGTATCGACGAGAGCACTAAGTATCGGTATCGGATCAGAAATGTGTTTTATACGGCACTGACTGGAACGACTCTAGGACGATAAACGAGACCAAACGAGACGAAGACATGACTAACAATGGGGTCATTTTATATATACAGAATATACACGTTTTTATGCATGTCTCCAGTAGTACTTTTTCATTTAGTCTCTTTATTCATGAATAAAAAATATATTAATACATATCTTGAAATGTATTTTTCTTTGTACAGATCAACATGGACGATTACATTGTGGATGAAAACGAAGATAAAAATCCATATCCCGCAAATGATTACATGGGTAAAGTATTATTATTATTTATTTATTTATTCATTTATTATTTATTCATTTATTTTTATTTATATTTTTTAATTATTATTATTATTTATTTATTATTATAATTATTAATTTATTCATTTATTTATTTATGCAAGTTAAATTTGCTGTTCAAATTAGATTAATATTAAGATTAAATCCATTGTTGTTGAGGTCAGATGCAGTTATATTCAGGCACTTTACATTTTGCGTTATATCAAACCATATTTGGTGCATAATAACATAAAGTCGTTCTGTTAAAGCGTCCCTCTGTGTTTCAGGAGACGATGACGACGAGGAGCCGGAGATGCCGTCGGGCCCAGGGCCGCGGCCGCTGTCCGACATCCAGCTGAAGGAGAAGGCGGTGCCGATGCCGGAGGCCCGAGCGTTTTTTTTGTTTTCAGCCACACCAACAAGTGAGACATAACACACAGAAATATACACACGGATACACACACGGATACACACACGGATACACACACGGATACACACACGGATACACACACGGATACACACACGGATACACACACGGATACACACACGGATACACACACGGATACACGCTGCGGTCGTGAAGTGATCAGAGAAACATTTTACACTTTTAGACACAGATAAATATAGAAATGGACATAGCTAACCTGCTAGCTGCTGCGTTCCTTCTGGAAAACTACTACTATTACTGCTACAAAATCCTGCTGTAATTAGCTCTCTGCACAACAGCGCGCTCTCTGCCTCTCTGTTAGCGTCACTACTTCCTGTAGCGTCAGTACTTCCCGTTAGCGTCAGTACTTCCTGTAGCGTCCGTACTTCCTGTTAGCGTCACTACTTCCTGTCCACTTTTGTCTCTGAGGTTTTTGCAGAGCCACACGAGAATGAATAAATATTTTTAGATTAAGCAGTGGACAGGGAGCTGCAGGTGGGTCAGTGGTCAGAGGTCAAAGGTTACAGGGGTTAGTGTCAGACAGCGGACAGAGAGCTGCAGGTGGGTCAGGGGTCAGAGGTCAGAGGTTACAAGGGTTAGGGTCAGACAGTGGACAGGAAGCTGCAGGTGTCACATGTTAAACACGACACAAATAAAATAAATACTTGCTCAGAGTGTTGGGGAGAGAGACATTTGTGTGTCAATGCTAAAGCTAATGCTAATTTTGCTAATGCTAATTTTGCTAATGCTAATACTTCAGTTTGAGGTGTTCTTTAAAAATAATTATGTAGTTTTTATTTTAATTAATTTGAATATTAATAGGTTGTTTATTTATAGTTTTTATGCTTCTGATAAACGTTAGCATAAGTTCTGACAAACAACCAGCTAGCTAGCGTGCTACTCTCCACAGGACAATCTCTACCCAACTTAAAAGTAGTCTAAAAGTTTCATAAAATCCACTTCTGTTCACAATAATATAATGTTACTTATATTTCTGAATGATCCATTTGACCAAACGTCTGACCGGTCTCACTTTTCGTTTCTGCTCCTCTGTTTTCTCCAGATTCAGGGTTTTGTGTCATAAAATCGTCAACCACAACATCTTCACCAACCTCATCCTCTTCTTCATCCTGCTGTCGAGCATCAGCCTGGCAGCGGAGGACCCCGTGAAGAACGACTCCTTCAGGAACCAGGTGAGGACCTCAAACGATTCAAGTGTATACAGGTACCTCCTCTTTAATACCCCACAGAAGTAAATACCTCCTCTTTAATACCCCACAGAAGTAAATACCTCCTCTTTAATGCCCCACAGAAGTAAATACCTCCTCTTTAATTCCCCACAGAAGTAAATACCTCCTCTTTAATACCCCACAGAAGTAAATACCTCCTCTTTAATACCCCACAGAGAAGTAATACCTCCTCTTTAATGCCCCACAGAAGTAAATACCTCCTCTTTAATTCCCCACAGAAGTAAATACCTCCTCTTTAATACCCCATAGAAGTAAATACCTCCTCTTTAATACCCCATAGAAGTAAATACCTCCTCTTTAATACCCCACAGAAGTAAATACCTCCTCTTTAATACCCCATAGAAGTAAATACCTCCTCTTTAATACCCCACAGAAGCAAATACCTCCTCTTTAATACCCCACAGAAGTAAATACCTCCTCTTTAATACCCCACAGAAGTAAATACCCTCTCTCTTTAAAAACCCCATAGAAGTAAATACCTCCTCTTTAATACCCCACAGAAGTAAATACCTCCTCTTTAATACCCCACAGAAGTAAATACCTCCTCTTTAATACCCCACAGAAGTAAATACCTCCTCTTTAATACCCATAGAAAGTAAATACCTCCTCTTTAATACCCCATAGAAGTAAATACCTCCTCTTTAATACCCCACAGAAGTAAATACCTCCTCTTTAATACCCCACAGAAGTAAAATACCTCCTCTTTAATACCCCATAGAAGTAAATACCTCTCTTTAATACCCCATAGAAGTAAATACCTCCTCTTTAATACCCCACAGAAGTAAAATACCTCCTCTTTAATACCCCACAGAAGTAAATACCTCCTCTTTAATACCCCATAGAAGTAAATACCTCCTCTTTAATACCCCACAGAAGTAAATACCTCCTCTTTAATACTCCACAGAAGTAAATACCTCCTCTTTAATACCCCCACAGAAGTAAATACCTCCTCTTTAATACCCCACAGAAGTAAATACCTCCTCTTAATACCCCATAGAAGTAAATACTCCTCTTTAATACCCCATAGAAGTAAATACCTCCTCTTTAATACCCCACAGAAGTAAATACCTCCTCTTTAATACTCCACAGAAGTAAATACCTCCTCTTTAATACCCACAGAAGTAAATACCTCCTCTTTAATACCCCATAGAAGTAAATACCTCCTCTTTAATACCCCACAGAAGTAAATACCTCCTCTTTAATACCCCATAGAAGTAAATACCTCCTCTTTAATACCCCTTCTCTTCCAGATCTTGGGCTATGCAGATCACGTCTTCACCGGCCTCTTCACCATTGAGATCATTCTAAAGGTAAATCTAATTTAATTTTCCGGCTCAAAATTCCCTAAAGTCTTTGACCTTTGACCTCTTTGACCTTTGACCTCTGCGCAGATGACGGCCTATGGAGCTTTCTTGCACAAGGGTTCATTTTGCAGGAACTATTTTAATATTTTGGACCTCGTCGTCGTCAGCGTGTCCCTCATTTCGTCAGGAATACAGTAAGTTTGAATTTAGATTTTTGGTTAATCGCCACGGCAACGCTTTTTATTATGATAATAAAGACACTGTTTAGACTTCATTCAGAAAGAACAAAACGTTTATAAAGAAAGATTCCGGGTTAGTATGTTCTTATCTAAGGATATTACTTAAGTAGTAACTAATCTGAATTCATTCTTAGTAACTGTTTTGTTCATTATGAAGTAAGTCTTTATTCATGCTTTGTTACAGCTAATTAAGGTGTAGTGTAGGTCTAATTGTAAACTATTATTTTACAGTTCACTTCATATATTGTACCTATACTAAGTAATTACTCAAAGTACAATGTAATTACAATGTTATTACACGTTAAGTACAATGTAAAGTACTGTGTAAGTAACCTCTCTATAACTTTATCTCTGTTCTGATGTCGTTTCCTCGTCTCAGACCTGGAGCTGTGTTTTGTTTCATTCTCACATGTTTAACACACAAACCTGCAGATTTAGACTGAGTTCTTCTCTCAGACTGAAAACACTCTGTTCCACCTGGTGATGTCATCATGTGGTAATACAGGAAGTGCTCCACTGTGTTTTTAAACCCCACACACCTTCATTTCTAGAATCATTTGGATCGTTTCAGTCCTGGAATTGCCACTTATCTCGACTGAACTAAAGGTAAAAGGAGCTGTTAAAACTACCACTTGATGACATCACAAGTTGGAACAGAGCGTTTTGAGCTTTGCAGATGTGACAGATTAATAATAAAGTGTGACTCAAACATGTGAATGAAACAAAACACAGCTCCAGGTCTGTTTTTGAAGTGGGAACAACATTATAACATGGATTAAAGCTACAAGAGTCAACATCCAACTAAATACAATGTAATTACCATGTTATTACAGCTTATTACATTGTACAACCTGTAATAACTTGTAACCTGATTGTAAGATAAGAGTTTAACATCCAACTAAGTCCAATGTAATTACGATGTTATTACAGGTGTGCTAGATTGTACTTAATAACTATGTAATAACAGGTAATTCAACCATAATGTATAGAGCAACATCCAATTAAGTACAATGTAATTACTGTGTTATTACCGGTTGTTGCACGTTGCACAACATTGTACTTAATGAGGCAGGTGCTCTGTGTGTACTGTAGTGTAAATAAATAAATAAAGTGTTATTATTAGTTTTTGTTTAATGGATAATATGAAGTTTACTTTGACTTTTGTTTAAACTTTGGCTCTAAATATTTGCCTGAATGCTACGCTCTGTCTAACCTGCCGCACCACACTCTCCTCCTCTAACGCCTGATAGTCTAGACTTCTCGAAGTAAGTCCAAAATGGTCCATGTTAACTCCAAAACCCTCACTTCAGTGTTTAAAACGTTCACGATTTTGATTTGATTTTTCTATAGTCCGGGAGAGTTCGTTAAATGTCGTCACCAGTGTCCAACTAGCAGTGAAATTTTAAATAATCATTTTGGCATTCATTATGATTTAATTTTCCAAGTGATTTGCTTTAATAACTTTACATTTATAAATATTTTTACAACTGCAAATTCTTCTTCATGTCTGCTGATGCTAAAGTACTTTTGTATGCTAGCTTATGAGCGTATTGGGTTTATGAGCGTATGTTAGCCTATGAGTGTACGCTAGCCTATGAACGTACACTAGCCTATGGGTGTAAACTAGCCTATGAGCGAACCTTAGCCTATGAGTGTAAACTAGCCTATGAGCGAACGTTAGCCTATGAGCATACGTTAGCCTATGAGTGTAAACTAGCTTATGAGTGTACGTTAGCCTGAGTGTAAACTAGCCTATGAGCGAACCTTAGCCTATGAGTGTAAACTAGCCTATGAGCGAACCTTAGCCTATGAGTGTAAACTAGCCTATGAGCGAACGTTAGCCTATGAGCATACGTTAGCCTATGAGTGTAAACTAGCTTATGAGTGTACGTTAGCCTGAGTGTAAACTAGCCTATGAGCGAACATTAGCCTATGAGTGTACATTAGCCTATGAGAGTAAACTAGCTTATGAGTGAACGTTAGCCTGAGTGTAAACTAGCCTATGAGCGAACATTAGCCTTTGAGCGTACACTAGCCTATGAGCGCACACTAGCCTTTGAGCGTACACTAGCCTTTGAGCGTACACTAGCCTATGAGCGCACACTAGCCTTTGAGCGTACACTAGCCTATGAGCGTATGCTAGCCTATGACCATGCGTTAGCCTATGAGTGTACACTAACCTACGAGCGTACGTTAGCCTATGAACGTACATTAGCCTATGAGTCTATGTTAACCTATGAGCGGGCACTGGCCTTTGAGTGTACGTTAGCCTAACTAGCGTACACTAGCCCATGTTGTGCTACTGAAGAACTCTCCTGAGCTTTAGAAATGAGATCTGAATGCTGAACTTGGTTTTGCCCGTTAAAGGTTTGTCTGATTTGTCTTAAAATACACAACAATCAAATTAATTGTGACACATGGCTCTTTGTTTAGCTTAAATTAAAACATATTGAGTGTGAAAACAGCTTTTTCTCTTGATAATGTATTTTCTGTATAGGCTGGTCTCAGAGCTAGATGTTAGCATTAGCCAACCGGACAAATTCTGAATAGATTTACATTTTGGCTCCTAGTCCACTGTGTTTTTTAGATGTTTGTTTGACTTTTGACTCAAATTTCAACAAAAAATTTACAATTTATTTATTATATTGCTTGTTTCTTGATATTTTTTTTTTTTCAAACTTATTTATTTCCAAAAAAGCTCAAAAGCCGCTAGCACATTTTCAAACACACCTGTAGCCAAACAGACAATCTATATTAAAATTTACGACTAATAATACTACTACAACAACTACTACTACTACCACTACTACCACTACTACTACTACTATTCATGGAGTAAGCTAGCTGCCCTGGGGTGTGCTAATATACTGTATGAAGAAGTGGAATAATGAAGCTAGCAGTTATAGCGGCTAATTTGGAGCAGATTTCCATATTTGGGATTCCAACCGTGAGTATCATAGCACCACAGAGCCAATCCAGAGCGACGCTGTTAGAACGCGGTGGCTAGCAGGTTAGCTATGTCCATTTACATATACAGTCTTTGGATGTGCCGCTGTTAGCGAGTTAGCGGGTTAGCGGTTGTACCTCGTTTAGCTAGCTGCCAGTGTCACATTAATCTGACTGTAGCGGTTTGAAGATAACATCTGACTTTACCCAGTGCCTTTAACCGCCTTAAACTTTTCCTCTGTTTAAAAAACGCACAAGTTTCACCCGTTTCCTCCGTTTCCTGTTTCTGTGTGGAGCCTCTTCAGTTTTGAAAATAGCACCAGTCTCACCTTTGTGTTTGACCTACTCTTTTTAAACCTCTTTACGACGTTCTGACGGGACACGGGACATTCTGAACTGACATTAGCTCGGTGTTAGCGCTGTCGTGATGCTAAAATTTCACTAAGGAGTCGATTCGATACCGATACCGATACCGATTCCCATGTGGCCTTATATGTAAATGTGTGTGTGAGGTAGAAGAGGAAGAGGAGAGGAAGGAAGGAAGGAAGGGGAGAAAGGATGAGGAGAGAGGCTAAAGGAATGTAGAGAGAGGAGGAAAGGGGTGGGAGAGAGGTGGAAGAAGGAGGGTAAAAGCATGGGGAGGAAGAGAGAGAGGAGGGAGAGAAGAGGAGAGGAGCGAGTGAAAGGAGAGGGGTAGTGGGAGAGGAAGGAGGAGAGAGGGTGAAGCAATGGAGAGAGAGAGAGAGAGGAGGAAAGAGGAGATGAGAGAGAGAGGGAAAGGATAGTGGGAGAGGAAGGAGGTAAAAGCATGAAGAGAAAAAGAATGAAGGAGAAAAGAGGAGATGAGAGAGAGAGAGAGAGAGAGGGAGGGGAGGAGGAGAGAGAGAGAGAGGGAGGGATAGTGGAAGAGGAAGGAGGTAAAAGCATGGGGGGAAGAAAGAGAGGAGGGGGGAAGAAGAGACGAAAGAGGAGACGCTGAGGAAGGAAGGAAGGGAAGGGAGGGAGGGAGGAGGAGGGGAGGGGAGGGAGGGAGGGAAGGAGGAGGGAGGAGGAAAGAGGAGAGGGAGGAGGGATAGTGGGAGAGGAAGGAGGTAAAGGCATGGGTAGAAAAAGAGGAGGGAGGAAGAGGAGAGGAAAGAGGAGATGAGGAAGGAAGGAGGAAGGGGAGGGAGGAGAGGAGGGAGGGAGAGAGGGAGGGAGGGAGGAGAGAGGAAGAAAGAGGAGAGGGAAGGCGGAGAGAGGAGGAAAGAGGAGAGGGAGGAGGGATAGTGGGAGAGGAAGGAGGTAAAGGTATGGAGAGAAAAAGAGGAGGGAGGAAGAGGAGAGGAAATAGGAGATGAGGGAGGGAAGGAGGAAGAGGAGAGAGGGTAAAGGAATGGAGAGAGAGAGGAGGAAAAATGAGATGAGAGAGAGGGAGGCAGGGAGGAGGAGAGAGAGAAACGGAAGTGATAATGGGAGAGGAAGGAGGTAAAAGCATGAGGAGAAAGAGAGGAGGGAGGAAGAGGAGAGGAGAGAGGAGGAACAGAGGGAAGATGAGGAGAGAGAGGAAGGGAGGAGAGAGAGGAAGAAGGAGAGACGGTAAAGGAATGGAGACAGAGGAGAGGAAAGATAAGAGGGAGGAGGTGCTCCGTGTCCAGGGAGGATCGGACATTTTTTAGTATCGATGCTCAAAGTTCCTGCTCAGATTTTGTAGTTTCGAGACTCGTTTCGACATCGATTCTTGTGCTTCTCGATTCTTGTGATTCTCGAGCTTCTCGATTCTCGTGATTCTCGTTTTCCTCGACTGTCGGGCGGCGCTGGCGTCGGCTTGTCGTCAGTTCAAAATGCCGCTCGTCCCTGTAGCACTTTGAGTTCTGATCGTCTCTGTTCAGCCTGACTCTGTTTCTCTTGCAGCTCAGTTTTTCCTTTGCCTGTGTCTCATGTGTCTGTCGTCTCATGTGTTTTTACTGTTTTTACGATAAATTCTTCTGTAATCGTGTTTATTTCACTTCATTTTAAACATTATAAACCTTATTTGTTGTCGTGAGTTTCGTATTAAGTCCGTTTTTCGTGCCTTCAGTCATTTTCGTTTCACGTTTTTGCTGTTTCAGTTTGATTTTCGTTGAGTCCTGTTATTATTTCGTGTTCGCTGATGCCAAATTGTGTTTTTTTTTTGGTAGATATCGTGTTTTTTATTTTAATTGTTGTAATTTTCAGGTCCAGTGCCATAAACGTGGTGAAGATCTTGAGAGTTTTGCGAGTCCTTCGACCTCTGAGGGCCATCAACCGAGCCAAAGGGTTAAAGGTCAGACATCGGCTCCACGAACTCACGTCTTCCACCTCCATGTGTATTTTTCTTCCTCTGATCTGAAGGTTCCCGGTTCGAATCCCGCTCCCAACATGAAAAAAATGTCCCTAGTTGAGCGGTCAGATCCTTGAACCCACAGGTTGTTGGTCTGATTCCAGCTCCCACAGATGAATGCTGTTGTTGTGTCCTTTGGCAAGACACTTAACCACGTCGCCCCCAGTGTCTGTGTGAATGTGTGAGTGAATGTGTGAGTGGTTCCTCGATGTAAAAAGCTTTGAGCCTATAAAAAAATGACCATTGACCGTGTGACATTAATTTTATATGTGGAGTATAAGTTAAAAAATGCAAAATAATGAAGAAAAAATCATTTATTTCCACATATAAATCACGTCTGAGTTTAAATCGCTCTGAAGTATAAGTAGCACCAGCCAAAAGATGCTTAATAATGAAGAAACAAAAGATATATTTCAAGTCTCACTGGAGCAGGGCTGTCCAAACTAAGGCCCGGGGGCCAAATCCGGCCCTCAGACCGATTTTTATTGGCCCTCAGGTCTTCAGCTGAACTGGCCCAATTGATCAGAATCAGGACTTTTTACAGCAGATTTGAGTAATTCTACCAATAAAACCTAAATAACATCACATTTCACTGTCACTCAGAGCTAATTTTATTATTTCAAACCTTTTTTAAAGTATGAATCAAAACTGTTAAATGCAGCGTCTGAATTATCCGCTGTACTGACACTGTGACCCAACATGTCGAATATTTTTCAAGATATGTCGCTCGGTGAAAAGAGTTTGGGCCCCTCTGCTCTGGAGTCGCACCCCCGGACAAACTATGAAAAAAAGTGACACTTATCTTCCGGAAAATACTTATTTGCATTATTTATATTCTCAGATGAATTAATAAATATGATGTTTTCAAAATAAATCATCCAACCAGACACACAACACATTTTAATGGTGAAATGGGGTTAGGGTAGTTAAGTGTCTTGCCCAAGGACACAACACTAAGAACAGCCTTCACCTGTGGGATCGACTGTGCTGTTTGTTCATGTCGAGAGCGGGATTTGAACCGGGAACCTTGAGCTCAGTGGACACGGCTCTTTAATGACTCTTCTCTGTATTTAAAGTGTAATATCTCCGCTCTCGTTCTCAGCATGTTGTACACAGTGTGTTTGTCTCTCTCTTTGTCTCTCTGTCTCTCTCTTTGTCTCTCTGTCGCTCTCTTTGTCTCTCTGTCTCTGTTTCTCTCTCTCTGTCTCTTGAGTAACTCTTCTCTGTATTTAAAGTGTAATATCTCCGCTCTCGTTCTCAGCACGTCGTACAGTGTGTGTTTGTCTCTCTGTCTCTCTCTTTGTCTCTCTCTCCCTCTCTGTCTCTCTCTCTGCCTCTTTAATGACTCTTCTCTGTATTTAAAGTGTAATATCTCCGCTCTCGTTCT
>JAIEZT010000054.1:580129-595129 GCA_019594935.1 Periophthalmus modestus
TGGTCATCTCCATCTTCTTCATCATCTACATCATCATCATCGCCTTCTTCATGATGAACATCTTCGTCGGTTTCGTCATCGTCACGTTTCAGGAGCAGGGAGAGCAGGAGTACAAGAACTGTGAGCTCGACAAGAACCAGGTGAACTTTATTTAAACACTTTATTTAAAAAAGAGTTTTACATTATACGAAACAAAAAAGTACAAGAACTGTGAGCTCGACAAGAACCAGGTGAACTTTATTTAAACACTTTATTTAAAAAAGAGTTTTATATTATACAAAAAAAAAAAAAAAGTTTTTACCTCAAAGTAACATAGAACCCGACTCTCCCAAACAGAAACAATCAGAACTAAATCAAATAAAATATTATGTAAATGAGTAAATAAAAGTATATACATACATAAAAAATAAAATTAAATAATAAGTAAATGAGTAAATAAATATCAAAACAAACAAAAATGTTGATGTCAAAACTATGGATTCAAAATTACATAACTGTAAATGAATAAATACAAGATTAAACGTAGAAATGTATTAAAATTAAATGATGAATAAAAAAAGATATATATATAAATGAATGAATGTATTTTGACCTTATTACAGACATTCTGGGGATTAAAAAGCTCAAATATTTTATTTTATGTTTTTTGGCATTTTTTTTTTTTTTTGTAAAATATATACATTTTTTACAATTGTGTGTTTATATATATTTTTTTTATATTTTTCACACATTTATTTACACATATATTTTTATTCATCATTTAATTTTATATATTCCTGCATTTTTCCCTGTTTTTATTTATTAACAATTATCTACTTTTTGTTGATTTTTCTGTTAAAAAAAAAAAAATGACCTAAATAATTTGGTTCTAAAAGTTTTAAGTAGTTTAAATTATTTAATTTTTCCCACAGATAAATTTAATGACGTGAAGTCTCTTGTTTCTGACTATTTCGTTTGCATTCCTCACTTTCCTAAGGCATTCTGAACATCCTAATGACTCACCACGATGAGTTTATAAGCTCTTTTCACACCAGAGTGAAGTTTTGCTGTCAGAATCATGCTAACAACAACTAGCATGCTAACAGTGCACTTCCTGGTTTGCGGTTTGGCTTCATAAATCGATAGTCTCGAGGTCTCATTTGGACCCTAAGAGCTGCTTTTACACCACATCTGCACTGGGGCAAAACGAAAAACACAAAAACAAGCCCCTTTAAGAAAAACATCCTGACAGAGGTTTAAATTTTTTGTGTTTCTTGACGTCCACAGCGTCAGTGCGTGGAGTACGCCCTGAAGGCCCGCCCCCTGCGCCGCTACATCCCCAAAAACCCGTATCAGTACAAGGTCTGGTACGTGGTCAACTCCTCGTACTTTGAATACCTGATGTTCACCCTCATCCTCCTCAACACCATCTGTCTGGCCATGCAGGTGAGTCACGCGTCTCAAAAACACGCCGTTCCACCTTGTGATGTCATCAGCCCTGGAATGATCAATTATGAAAGGTAAAAGGAGCTGTTCACCTGAAAAGTCCCACTTCATGACATCACAAGGTGGAACAGAGCATTCTGAGCTTTGGAAATGTAACAGTCTAATAATAAAGTTATACTCAAACATGTGAATGAAACACAACTCCAGGTCTGTTTTTGAGGAGGGAACAACATTATAACACGAATTAAAGCTACAAGAGTCTTTTTTGTGTAATATTGGAGCTTTAATCATAATTTGGACTCTTTTGTCATTCCCCCTTTGTTTTGTTTTTGAAAGAAATATCCAACAATTCCGATTTACGATTGTCAAACCATTAAAAGTTTGGGATCGGCTCCACAAACTTGTCACATTACTGTCATATTCTTATGTCTTATGGGGTGAGGGTTGGATAATGCCTCCACTTTCT
Source organism: Periophthalmus modestus (assembly GCA_019594935.1). Taxonomy (NCBI): domain Eukaryota; kingdom Metazoa; phylum Chordata; class Actinopteri; order Gobiiformes; family Gobiidae; genus Periophthalmus; species Periophthalmus modestus. The sequence goes on from JAIEZT010000054.1 coordinate 582,021, forward strand.
GGAGATATTATGAAAAAGTCTTTTATTTAAACAGAGGAATAACACCGGCAAAAATGGTCCTGGGGAGGTGGTCCTTAGGAGGCTGTTCTCAGGAGGCGGTCCTTAGGAGGCGGTCCTTAAGAGGCTGTTTTCAGGAGGCGGTTCTCAGGAGGCGGTCCTGGGGAGGCAGTCCTTGGGAAGCGGTCCTCGGGAGGCGGTCCTCGGGAGGCGGTCCTCGGGAGGCGGTCCTCGGGAGGCGGTCCTGGAGAGGCGGTCTTTAGGAGGCGGTCCTGGGGAGGTGGTCTTTAGGAGGCGGTCCTCAGGAAGCGGTCCTCAGGAGGCGGTCCTGGGGAGGCGGTCCTCGGGAGGCGGTCCTCGGGAGGCGGTCCTGGGGAGGCGGTCCTGGGGAGGCGGGCCTCGGGAGGCTGTTCTCGGGAGGCGGTCCTGGGGAGGCGGTCTTTAGGAGGTGGTCCTGGGGAGGCGGTCTTTAGGAGGCAGTCTTTAGGAGGCGGTCCTCGGGAGGCGGTCCTCGGGAGGCGGTCCTCGGGAGGCGGTCCTGGGGAGGCGGTCTTTAGGAGGCAGTTCTCAGGAGGTGGTCCTGGGGAGGCGGTCTTTAGGAGGCGTCCTGGGGGGCGGGCGGTCTTTAGGAGGCGGTCCTGGGGAGGCGGTCTTTAGGAGGCGGTCCTGGGGAAGCGGTCTTTAGGAGGTGGTCCTGGGGAGGCGGTCTTTAGGAGGCGGTCCTCGGGAGGCGGTCCTCGGGAGGCGGTCCTGGGGAGGTGGTCCTGGGGAGGCGGAGCTCAGTTTCAAACGGTGGACTCCAGATCGTTCGTTGTGACTTTTCCAGATCCTTTTTAACCTGAATGTTTGTGTCTCCGTCGTTCCGCAGCATCATGGTCAGACCAAAAGCTTCAACGACGCCATGAACATCCTGAACATGCTCTTCACGGGACTCTTCACTGTCGAGATGATCCTCAAACTCATCGCTTTCAAACCCAGGGTAAGTTTAAACTCCAAACACACAAACATCGTCTGTTTTCTGTCACATGAGTCACTGCTGTCGTGTTTATCTCTGAAATGTGATGTTTTTTATTTTCATTTGGAAGAATTTAACCGTAAACCAAATTTGGAGCAGTAAAGATCTGTTTTTTTCATATTTTTACATTTAATTTAATCAAGACGTGATGTAATTAAAGGAACTGTATGTAACATTTTCATTTTAAATTACTTAAACTTTACCTAAGATAGTTTAAATCAAATATAAATAAATGTAATACTGATTTATTCTTTACAAAAACATCAGACACATTTATTTATGTTTTAATTGATGTTTTCTTTATCCAATCAGAAAGCAGAACGAGCGTCACATGACTTTCTCATTTGCGTTGCCAGTTTCAAAGCTGAAATCCAGCTGGTTTAAACCTAAAATGCCTCTGTCTGATCTGAACGGACTTAAACTCCAGTCAGGACTCGGTGCTAGTGCAGCCTCCGCAGCTGAATGTGGAGGTTCTGAGGACGAGCGTGTGACCTTCTGCAGGTTAAAGCTCTCACACAGATAAAGTCCGTGTCTCAGTTCGTCGGCTGCGTTTTTGAAGTTCACTTTCGTCACTTCCGGTCGTGACAAAACCTCATTTCACTCACCTGACGACTGCAATCGACAAATGTGCGTTTCCATGGAGATCAGCCGTGAACGAAGCGTCCGAGCAGACGTCACGCACTTTTATATCCCATCATGCACCACTGCGTCACTTCTACAGGAGAAATAAGGCATATTTTCTTAAAGTTACAAAATACGAGCTACGATTGAGGAAAAGAAATCACCTTGAACATTATATTTATCTATTGAGATTCAAAGAGAAAGATTAATTCCTGACTTCATTCAGTCACGACGACACTTTGACTCTTCGTCTATGAAATAATAAAGAATTAAAAATAAAACTGATTATTTCGGAGTTCATTTCACACGTTTAGCTCATTACTCAACGATGTCACGGTTGCTAGGCGACGTAACGTAAACGCACAGACAGAGGTTGAAGTTCGCTCCGTGACGTCGGCCTGGCACATTTCGACTCGGCCTTTGCGGTCGACAGAGGAGAACCCTTCATCGGCCGGGTACTTCGAACGGTACTTTGAACTGTACTTTGAATGGTACTTCGAATGGTACTTCGAATGGTACTTCAAACGGTACTTCGAACGGTACTTCGAACTGTACCTTGAACTGTACTTTTTATGGCACTTTTGTGGTACTTTTTATGGTACTTCCAACGGTACTTTGAACTGCACTTCGAAAGGTCCTTCCCACGGTAATTCCAACGGTACTTCGAACGGTACTTCGAACGGTACTTCGAACGGTACTTCGAATGGTACTTCGAATGGTACTTTGAATGGTACTTTTAATGGTACTTCAAACGGTATTTCCAGCAGTATTTCGAATGGCACTTCCAACGGTACTTTGAATGGTACTTCAAACAGTACTTCGAACAGCACTTCAAACGGTACTTCCAACAGTACTTTCAACGGTACTTCGAACTGTACTTTGAATGGTACTTTGAACAGTACTTCCAACGGTACTTTGAACGGTACTTTGAACGGTACTTTGAATGGTACTTCAAACAGTACTTCGAACAGCACTTCAAACGGTCCTGCGAATGATATTTCAAACTGTACTTCCAACGGTACTTCCAACAGTACTTCCAAGGGTACTTCGAATGGTACTTTAAACAATACTTCGAAGTGTCCAGCCGTCGAATTGAGCCACGGCCGTAGATTTTAAACCTTTAAACCCTCACACGACACACACATAAACACATACAGTTCCTTTAAAGTCATTTTCTTGTTTTCTTTAGTAAAATGTCGATGTTTCTCAGTTTTTCCTGAAGCGGCGACACCAGAAAACGCCGAGCTGAAGACCTCACTCATGTTTTTTCCACTTTTCAGCAGGTTTTGGAGCCTCCTGGACGAGTCACGATGTTTGAATTCACATTTTGTTGTTTTTTTTAATCTTCGGTCTGTTATATTCTGCTCGTTTAACTGTAGAAGTGTAATAGCCTCTAATAGCTCTGCCCTTAACAAACGTGTCACTACTAACAAACATTATCCCCTGATTTACATTAACGCCTCAAGTGCGACTCGTTTGATTGACAGGTCGTGTTTAGTGTCAGAGGTGTTTACGAGCGAGTCCCATTGTGTCAGAGGATAATTATTATGTTTCCGCTGGAGTTTAAAGGCTGTGGAAGTCTTACATTTCAGATCACGAGTCTTCTATACGACTCCTGAACGTCCGATTTAGACACTTATAATAATGAATAAAATACAGAGCTGTGCAGAAAAGCTCCCACAGACTGTGTAAAGAAATGGACACGGCTCAGATGAAGCTCGTCGAGGCTCGTGCAGAACACCGGCCCCTCGTTTACCAGAAATAACACGGAACAGGCGAAATCCGAAGTATCAGCTTTTTTATAACAAATATTCTACAAGTTTCTTGTCTGTAAAACCCGTCACCACAGACTTTATACGTGTTTAAACTCTCAAGGTTCAAACCTGGTTTAGTCCTGGTTGAGTCCTGGTTCAGTCCTGGTTTAGTCCTAGTTTAGTCCTGGTTTAGTCCTGGTTTAGTCCTGGTTCAGTCCTGGTTCAGTCCTGGTTTAGTCCCGGTTTAGTCCTGGTTTAGTCCTAGTTTGCCTTTGTCCTTTAGCTGACCAGGACAGAACACGTCGCACGTTCTTACACTGTAAGAAATCACGCAAAATTGTACGAAAAAAACCTGCCAATCAGCGAGACCAGGACAGGTGAACCGTGATGTAACGAGGGACAAAGCCGCCTCCAGTACAAATGTGTCGACCACTAACTGTGACCAGAAGGTAGAAAACAACAGTGAAATAAAAAACCCTGGATCATGTGGAGGCTTAATACGAACATTTAAGAGCAAAACGACGAGTCTGACGGCAGCAGAGTCGCGTTTGCTAAGTCCATTTGTCTGTACAGTCTGTGGCAGCTACAGCATAAACTCTTAAACTGTTCAATAAAACTACAAAACAGCATTAGCTTGTTTCTGTTAGCGCTCAAACAGTCACTTTAACATAATGAGGCTTTAGTTTTTTCACTGTTCAACTGCTTAAGATGAAGACTTTTATTTACAAATCGATATCAAATGGAAGTAAGTTCTGCTGATTACACAGAAAAATGGTTTATATCTGCATTAAATCAATAAAATAATCGCTTACCTCAAACCTAATGGACTTTTGGATCAGGAAGTGAAATAATCCGCCATTTTTTCCATAGACTTTTTGAAGAAAATGACTCGAAACATGTTTTTGCTCTTGAACTCTGTCTAAACTGCAAAGGTATCATTTAATTTTGTGGGTATATTTGAGCTAGCGACATTTTGTATGGTTTATTTATTAAAATCTGGTCATTTTTACCTCTTTTATCCTCTTTTCTACAAGTCTATGAGGAAAATGAATGGAGAATTTTACTTTACCAGCAGAACCTACCCATAAAATCTCTATTACAAATCCATTTTTTAACATATTCAGGACATTATAAGGTGCGTTCACACTTCGTCCTGGTTTGGGCCCATTTCAGTCCTAATGTAGACCTGGTTTGGTCCTTTCCTGGTCTAATTTTTAGGTTTCGTGCGAGTGTGAACGCACCTTTATAAACCTGCAGCAGTTTCCAAAGAGCTGCACATCAGTTCGTAATAAATAAGCTAATTTAACATAATATAATGAAATGAGTTCAGCTGTAGCATTCACGAATAAGAAGAAAAAATATAAAAAAAACTGTAAAACCAAGTAAGAATCACGTTAGCATTGTGAGCTAGCTTGTAGGCTATACTGGATGTTGTGTTCCTGCTAACCTGACCTAATCCTTCTCTTCTCCCGGCCCATCCCGCCTCGTGTAGGGATACTTTAGTGACCCCTGGAATGTGTTTGATTTCCTCATCGTAATTGGCAGCATTATAGACGTCATTCTGAGTGAGATCAACGTAAGTACCACGCCCCATCCCTCTCTCCTCCTCTTCCTCTTCCTCTCCTGTCTGTCTGGTATCAGTTCTTCCTTTTGCGCTGTCTCTCTCTCCTCTATCAGTTTATCTTTTTTCAACTTTCTCTCTCTCTCGTTCCATCCTACAATCCAAGATGGCTACCAATGGGCGGCGCCACGGTTGCAAACGTGGCGTGTTCTTCTCGTAGACAGCAGGGGGCAGGATTTAGCTTTGAAAATCTTCGTTTTTTTTTGATGATTGTGATGCTTCCACTAACCGAAACTAACCAACTGATCAATCACCTTATCCGCATTTTGCATTACAGCGACCCCCTTTTTGTTTTAGCATTAGCATGAGCGGCGTCTGCTGCGTCCCGACCTTCCAATGTCCTTTTAAAAATATTCATGTATATATAATGTTTTTTTCTCTCTTCTCTCCTTTGGTTTCTTTCACCATTTATTTTCCATTTTTCATTTTTGTTCTATCTGTTCTGTTCTTTTTTTCCACCCAACCCAGCATTATTTTGTTGATGCATGGAACACATTTGATGCCTTAATAGTTGTGGGTAGCATTGTTGACATAGCGATCACTGAGGTCAACGTAAGTAGTCCAAAACCCCTCCTCTCCTCCCTCCTTATCCCTCGTTCCTTCCTTTGCGTGGCTTGTTGCTTTGACATTTCTCTCTCCGTCTCTCCCACACGCAAACCGACGGGCCGAGCGCTGATACCGTCTCGCCAACGATTAGGAAACCGCACGAAACACCGACGTTAGCGACGCCGCCATTTTGGAAAAAAAAAGGAAAGAAAAACCAGATGTTAACTAGAAATGCGAAGGGTTTACTTACTTTTATTAGACTGGGAAATTGGGATCTTTAAATTTAGACTCTGTTTTACTTAAAGCTACAGTGTGTAACTTTTTCCATAGAAACAGAAAGTTAAAACCATCGTATTTTCTGGAGTATAAATAATGAAGAAAAAAACTAATATTTCACATATAAGTCGCACTTTTTTCATAGTTTGACTCATACTCAGACGCGATTTATATGTGAAATATATAAATAGTCTGAAAAATACTGTAGATTTTAGGTTTTATGCCAAAAAGTGGAATATTATAGCAAAAGGAACCACATTCTCATGGAAACAAGCAGGATAAGCTCTCCTTCAGTCTGCTTTTCTGGCTAAAAAGTTACATACTGTGGCTTTAACAGATTATTTTATGAGGAAAAATGTGATTAGCCTGATCAGCAACTTGTAAATCGGTAGAATCCAGAACATTTTACAGATTCTAAACATCTTTAGTCCAAAAACAGATCAAATTAATGCCCTAATGTAGCTTTTTTTTACAGATAAATTGGTTATATCTTATTATTTGGCCGTTCGCTGGAAACTGTAGCGTTCGGTGATTTAATTCAACACAAATTTGTTTCTATAGCACATTTAAAACAACTTGAGATGAACAAAGTGCTTCACATAAAAATCAAGAAAAAACAAGTCTACAGTGTTAAACCAGGGAGAAGAGGTGGTTTTTTAGTCTAGTCTTCAGCCCAATTCATCATAAGCAGAACTTTTAACAGCAAATTAAACTATTTCTACGACTATTTCCTCAAACATCACATTGCAGTTTGATACAGACCTAAAATAAATGTGTTTCAGGCCTTATTAACACACAGCGGCTCTGTCTTAAACTGTGGTAACGACTGAGAGGATCTGACAGGCAGAGGGCGCTGTTCCGCATTTAAACACAATTATTAACGAGTTGATGGAGACCTGACCCATGTCCTGCTAAACTGACAGAGTAGCAGAAAATACGCACTTCTAAACTCTTATTTCACAGTACCAGGGGGTCGCAGGTTCGATTCCCAGACCTGAGTTTGGTTTAAAAATGTCTCCTGGATGCGGCTGTAACGTCAAACTAAAAGTCACATTGTGAACAACAGCAGCCCACGACCCTCACTGTCACCGTCCACGTCACGACTTCCAGTTTTATCTCTGTGAGGTTTTTGCAGAGTCACACTAAAGTGAATAAATATGGTGGCGTTCTGGTGTAAGGAAACACGCCACATTTCCTCTGGTTGTTTATTTCCTGAGCACGAGGGGCTGCGGTCGACCGTAACTCATCGAAACAACAGCGAAACAACCGCAACTCACTAGAGCCCGTCTCCAAAACTGAGCGATAACCGACCGATGGAGGCTTTACATCGTCTCGTCGCCATAGCAACGGCACATAAAAAAGCAGATACGTAAAAAACAGCAACACATGAACAGTTAGAAGAACAATAAAAGGAGTCAACTTTGAACCAAACACAAAATATCAGATCGTTACCGACTTTAAAGACGAGGCAGTGGACAGAGAGCTGCAGGTGGGTCAGAGGTCAGGGGTCAGAGGTCAGAGGGTCAACAGCTTAAACACCACACAAATAAAAATAATACTTCACCAGAGACACTTTTATGCTCAGGAAGAGACATGTTTGTCCCTCAATGCTAACGCTAATGCTAATTTTGAGGCGTAATAAATATTAAAAAACACCACAAACTGAAGAATTCCACATATAAAAATAATTAGATAGTCTTTATTTTAATGGTTTTTATTTTAATAGGTTACAATTTTAATGAACGTGACTGTTAGCTTGGCGGCGCAGTGAGCTAGCTAGCGTGTAAAGCAGATGCTAAATTGCAAAGAATACATTTCCCCAAAGAGATAATGCAAAAGATATTTAATTAAAACCAATCACATACAGCTTAGGACGGGCTGGTCAGGCTAATAACTGGAAATCATAATTAATATTTACAAATCTGTAAATGTAAGTGTAAATCGTGTGCGTTTTTTCGTACTTTCGTCATCTTCAGATCGGTATCGCAGCCTCGGCCCGGTGCGCATCAGACACTATTGCATTTGCCAATAGAAACCTGCATTTGATTTTGGTTCACATCCTGATCTCAAATCAATGCCTCGAGGGGAGAGGTCTCCTGGCATGTTGGGACTTGTATAGCATGACTGCATTTAAGGTGCTCTATCGACGGCCTGGCGATGTCTCTGCATGTCCTTCTTTTGTCATGCTTAAAAAGTCGTTTTAAATTCACCGATATTCACTGTAAATAGTCGTAGCTGGAGCGGTGCAGCGGTGGTGTTGTACAGTCGTCTGGCAAAGGCGTTTTTTACTCGCACAAGAGGAACAATGCCATCCGCAAATGGGTTTAGTCAGCGTGCGTAAAATATATGTAAATGTATGTATGAAGTCGTTTAGTGTAGGCGAGGAGGAGCCTGTGGTCAACAGTGAGGATGAATGTGAGTGAATGGAGCCCAGGCACGAGTCAAGTGAACACAGCGGAGGGGAGATGGGAGTTTTTACTCGCAGGTGGGTCGAGTAGCGAAAAGCCCACTTCATCGATTGGTGCCACAGCCTTCGACAAACAAACTGGCACACGGCGTTGTACATTTTAACTGTAAAGCTGGAATCTGTGTAGGAAGAAGTGGAAATGAGAGTGCGCCGGCTTTTGCTTTAGCCGCTCCATGAGCCGGTGTAGTGAGAGCAGCTCAGGGCAACAGTCGGCTGTGCATCTCCATCTCAAAACCACGATCCACTACTTTGAACATAGTGAGGTACAGATCTTAGCCAAAGAAAAAAAATGGTTTAAGAGGGGAGTTCAAGAAGATATTTTTGTTAGGAAAGACAATCCATCTTTGAAAAGGCATGTGGCACTAGACTAGGCCTGTCACGATAATCACAACTTTGACTTAATAATAATAATGTATGATAAATGGACTATATTTTTGGGACTTTTTCTTTGCAAAAGTGGGGGGATTTTTGCCATTTTTACGTAAATGATAAGATTTGAGCTGTAGAAGTTAGAATAAATAACCGCTATAGCTATTTAAGGGTTCATTCTGCCATTTTAATGATACTGTTTTAAAATGGGTTCACGGGGATTTTCCTGCTTTGAGTCAGTGGCGTTAAGTAGTTTATCGCAATTATCACAATTGTCAATTATCGCAGTTCGTCTCTGTAGCCACATATGTTATTCTTCAAAAGGTGTTATCGTGACAGGCCTGGCTTAGACCTGGCTTTATCTTCTGTTTACAACTCCACCTCAGACCTAAATCAAAATGAGGAAAGCAATAGTGCTAGTGCTAGCCAGTATGCTAATAACCACTATGCTACTAGGAGCCCTTGCCTCAGGTGGAGGAGTTCAAGTATCTCGGGGTCTTGTTCACGAGTGAGGGGCAGATATAGCGTGAGACTGACAGGTGGATCAGTGCAGTGTCTGCAGTGATGTGTCGCTGTATCAGACCATCGTGGTGAAGACGGGGCTGAGTCGAAAGGCAAAGCTCTCGATTTACCTCAATCTACGTTCCTACCCTCACCTATGGTCATGACTCTGGGTCATGACCAAAAGGACAAGATCAAAGATACAAGCGGCCGAAATGAGTTTCCTCCGCAGAGTGGCTGGGCGCACCCTTAGAGACAGGGTGAGGAGCTCAGTCACACAGGAGGAGCTCGGAGTAGAGCCGCTGCTCCTCCACGTTGAGAGGAACCAGCTGAGGCTCGGGCATCTGCTCAGGATGCCTCCTGTCCGCCTGGAGGAGACCCGGGGAAGACCCAGGACACGCTGGAGGGACTATGTCTCTCGACTGGCCTGGGAATGCCTTGGGGTCCCATCAGAGGAGCTGGAGGACGTGTCTGGGGTGAGGGAAGTCTGGGAGTCCTGCTTAGACTGCTACGACCCGGCCCCGGATAATAAGAAGGACATGGATGGATGGATGGATGGATGGATGGATGGATGGCTAATAGGAGTGAGAGCACTCATTAGGGACCTGAACGATTTAGCAAAATATGACTGAAGCACAGTTCACACTTAGACTTAGTCGACAAATAGAAACTGTAAACAGACAGGTGTTAGCTTCAGTGTAGTTAGCTCCTCCTCACGCCGACAATCACATTTTACCAGCTCATTATTCGAAACTGTGGGCTCCATACAAACACAAAAACTCCATGAGTGTTGTTCTGTCTCTTAAAGACCCAGGCCGTAGATAAGCACCTTTAGCTCATCTATACAACAGCATTTTGGTTTGACGTTTGCCTTTAATTGGTTTTGATTGATTTGGTTGATTGTTTTGATTGGTTTGCAGAATGACTCTCTAACCAATAGGCATGCCCCAAGTCTGTTTTCTGATCTTTCTAATTTGGGTGACCATCCGGCACCCAAGGGACTCTTTTTTCCTCTTGTTTAATAGGTTGAATGTCCTTATATTTTGTGATTGAAGTCGTCAGTAGTCTTATTTCAGCCTGCGACCGCTTCCTGTTTGAATGACATATCGATCTTTGCAATTAGAGAAGTGGCAATGCTAGCAGTTGCCAACGAAACGTCTTTGTGCTTTGCGTTTTGAAAAATGGCGGCTTATGTGTTTTTACTTTGCCTGTAGTTGTATCCAGGTCTATCTCTCTCAAAACGTTGTATTATTATGTAGATTAGATGTAAATGGTCCACACTTTGGTGACGCATTATTTTAACTACACTTGATTCATCGTGCCTGCCTCGATAAGGGCGCGACGCTGTGAGAAGATAAAAGACCGTTTGTGTCTTATATTGTAGTTAAAGAGGCACTGCGGAACTTTTCAGGTGGAGTGGAAGGATGTTATTGCTTTGTCTTGAGTGTTCCACAGAATGGCATTATTAAAATCACTCCGAGTGTTTTTTAGCGCTCAAAACTATCTTGAAAAACGTGCATTTGTGTAGTTACAAGGGTCGCCTCTACACAGATCTGACCTGTAACTTAACCTCGCACCGTTCTCGTCTCAACGGCGATCACAGACTGTATAAAAAAGTGGATTAACTGAGTGTGACGTCTCCATTAGCTCCAGTCAAATGAAGCTAATTGAGGCTAGCAGTTATAGCGGCTAATTTGGAGCCGAGTTTCATATTTGGAATTTCAACCACGAGTATCATAGCAACCAAAGAGCCAATCAGGAGCGAGGCTGTTGAAGCTAATGCCCTTTCCTTAGCAGGGACTGGGTGACTAGCAACGCTGTTAATCAAATCTGTTGCTAACGCTAACGGGAGCAACATCAGAGAAAGAAGGCGCCGGATTTGTCTGTTATTAATGTTCATATCTTAATTTACGGACGCAATAGCGAAATAAAAACCCCGAACATTTAAGACCAAAATGACGAGTCTGACAGCAGCAGTTACAGAGAGAGGAGACAGTTTTTCAATAGAAAGTGAATTGGAGCCAGAATCGATGCTCACTTCCTGTTTGTAACGCGGCGGCTAGCGGGTTACAGCCCATGACGGACAAACAGTAGAGAAGTTTAACATCAAACTGTGGAACATTCTGGGCGAAGTAATTACATCTCCATGGCGACACGCAGGCAGAAAAGTTCCGTAGTGCAGCTTTTAAGCACAATGTGATCACAGATGTCGTTTCTCTCGCTGCGTTGTTCTTAACGAGGTCGGTGCAGTGAGTGAAGTGCAGCGTACATAAAACGTGCGGCCATTTTGTTCTTTTCCGCTTCCTCCTGATATGATTTAATTAATTTATTTTTGAATGACGTAGACGTAGACTCAGTAGAAGTAGTTTTGCTGTGAGCGATGTGATGCGAGCGATGCCAGTATGGACTGCATCTCGGGAATGCCTCTTCTCTCTTCCTCCTCCTCCTCTTCCTCCTCTTCCTCCTCCTCTTCCTGCTCTTTCTCCGATCTCAAATGTTGTTTTTTTTATATATATTTTGGTTATGAATGTTTCTCTCCTCTGTATTCTTTGGTGTGTGGTGCCGCTTGCCCACCGGAAATGCAAGCTGGGTAACATGGGTCTCAAAGTATATCGAAATTACTATAATACTACCACTACTACTACTCGAAACAGTACTTTAAAATGTACTTTCTGACTGATTCTAGTGTTGATGACCCATGTTATCCACAGACTCCTTCAGATTTTGCTTGGAGACTTTGAAATGGATTTGTTTCTAATGTCTGCGTTTCAACAGAATACCTCACTGCACTTCAGTTTCACATTAAAAAGATGTAATAAGACAGGAACTAATTAGTAATAAACATTAATTAATCATTTTTAAAACCCCAAGGTTAAACTTTAGTCCTAACAAAGCGAACGTAGACAGTCAGTCGAAAGTTTGGACATGTCTGCTCATTCATTTAAAGTGTTTTTTTCTTTATTTTTACTACTTTTTACATTTTATTTATGCACAGAAAGCATCAAATATATGAAGTAAGATGTATGGAAGTATGTAGTAAAGACAAAAAGTGAAATAATTTTACTAAATATGTTTCGACAAAGCAAAAGGTGGGAGGAATTGAAAGTGACATATGAAAAAAAAAAGTCCTTTGTTATTTTTGTCTTTACTACATAATCCTTGTATGTTACTTCATATATTTGACGTTGTTTGTGTAAAAAAAAATGTAGAAAGTTGTAAAAATAAAAGAAAAAAACACTGAATAAGAGGGCGTGGCCAAACTTTGACTGATCGTGTAACTAAACCAAACTTAAAACTGAAATTTTGTCAGTGGAAATACTTAAAAATACACTAAAATGCACTTTAAACTATTGATAACTTAAAAAAAAAATCTATAAACCATTATAAACTTTATTTTCGTCACCTTTTCGCTTCATTTCCTTCCTCCTTCTTTCGTTTCCTACCTCCTTCCTTTCTTCCTAGCTGTACTTTCTCTGTGTCCTTCATCGGTTTTGTCCCATCGACTTTTCTCCAACATGTTTTCAATACCATCCACACGGCTACAGTTATCTCTAAATTAGCATATCAATACGACGATTTATTATGTTATTCCATGTTATTGTCGCCATAGCGATTGCGTAGCGCCCTGTTAAATGCTTCTCTGATCCAATCATTTATATTTGATCTTAAATACCGATATTATTTTAGCGTTTCCTTCTAAGAGCGGAGCTAACGAGCCGTCAAATCACATCAGAAGCGTTTTAACAGGGTCTGTGGCAGCGCAGAGTGAACAGATTCAGTTACGAGTCAGTCTATCACTATTACGCAATCGCCGCAGTACCAGTAACGACCAGCATGTGGCGCTGTTCTGTTATCTCGTTCATCTACGTAGCTTAGATTTACAAAAAAAAACATCTTCAGTCCAGAGATGTTTTGCGTAAGTTAAGCTCAAGATGAAAAAGA
>JAIEZT010000054.1:600129-630129 GCA_019594935.1 Periophthalmus modestus
TAAACCAGGACTAAACCAGGACTAAACTAGGACTAAACTAGGACTAAACCAGGACTAAACCAGGACTAAACCAGGACTAAACCAGACCTGAGTCTGGTCTTTTTGACAGAAGCTGCTTCTCTCCTCAGTGCTGCAGTAGATGGAGTCATAGCGCCCTCTTCTGGTGTTTTCTTCATAAACAGATTTATCAAAAGTGCAGCTGAAGATCTGGAGCTGCTCCTGACGGGACGTCCCGGAGCCTCAACTGTAACGCTAACAACAACCAGCATGCTGACGCGCACTTCCTGGTTATCAGCAGTGGTCTGAAGTATTTTTATCATAGTTTGAGACCTGCTGAAAACGCCGAGGGTTTAATCTAACACGATCAGAATTTGAACAAAACTAAAATATACAAATAAAAAGAGAGACAAAAAAAAGATTCAATTGTTTCTGTTCAAAATTCAGCTCAAATCTGTCAAAATCTCCACTTTTGAAACTTTATACGACTCAAAATCTGTGAGAAATACTTTTACTTTTTACTCTTTAAGTACATTTTTAAACGGGTACTGTAATACTTTTACTTAAGTAGATTTTTTTATGTGATACTTTTAGTTAAGTAAAAAAACTGAGCACTTTTTCTACCAGTGATTGTTATGTTTCCACAATATATCTGCACTGGGATAGTGAGAATAATAATAGTAGTAATAGTAATAAAAATAATGATAATAATAAATAAATAAATACATCAAATAAGATTAATAAGTAAATTAATTATAATGATAATAATAGTAATAATAAAATAAATGAATAAAATAATTAACAAATAAATAAATAATAATAAAATAATAATAATAATAATAATAATAATAAATTAAAATAAAAAAATAAAATTAAATAATTGAAGTAGAATAATCCTAAACCCCAGAATGAGCCTGTTTCACCTCCGCTTCAGTGACGTTGTTTCAGTCGTGTTTTTAAATGTGTGTGAATGCTAGCTGGAGGTACTTGCTGTCTGTTGCTGGTCCTTTATACCTGGCGTCCTGCTTGGCCCGTCCCCTGCAAACCTGCAAAAGCCGCTTCTGTTTTGGGTGTTTTAGTGCTTCCTCACTGGTGCCATCGTCGTCATCATCACAGTCACGAAAAGCCCCGCCCCCTCACCTCACTGTCGTTTGGTCTGTGTTCTACTGTTTTTATGATTCAAACTCTTCCTCCTCCTCCCTCTCTCTCTCTCTCTCTCTCTGTTTCACATAATTACTGTGCCTCTTCCTCCTCTTCACTTTTGTAATGGTGGTGTAACAGTGCCCTCTGTGGTCAGGTTGTGGTATTACATGACGAGCACTCCTTCACAGAAAGTGTCGAGTTCCTCATGAAACAGTGGAGTTTAGGGCGGCCATGTCTGTTTGTGATTCAAAAGGAGGAATAAACCTGAGACGTAATAAAACAGAAATATAATGAACTCTTCACCAAATCTATAAATGACACTGTTTGAATTTGACTTTTTGGCAAAACTCTGGGGGCGTTCATATTTGCAGTCACCACATTAAACCAGGACTAAACCAGGACTAAACCGGGACTAAACCGGGACTAAACCGGAACTAAATCAGGATTAAGACAGGACTAAACCAGGACTAAACAGGGACTAAACCGGGACTAAACCAGGACTAAACCGGGACTAAACCAGGATTAAACTAGGACTAAACCTGGACTAGACCAGGTCTAAACCAGGATTAAAACAGGACTAAACCAGGACTAGACCAGGATTAAGACAGGACTAAACCAGGACTAAACCAGGACTAAACCAGGACTAAACCGGGACTAAACCGGGAATAGACCAGGTCTAAACCAGGACTAAACCAGGACTAAACCGGGACTAGACCAGGTCTAAACCAGGACTAAACCAGGATTAAACCAAGATTAAGACGGGACTAAACCAGGACTGAACCAGGACTAAACAAGAACTAAACCAGGACTGAACCAGGACTAAACCAGGACTAAGACAGGACTAGAACTAAAAGAGAATGAGACCAGGACTAAGATGGGACTAGAACTAAACCAGGACTGAGACAGGACTAGAACAGGACCAGAACTAGACCAAGACTGAACCAGGACTAAACCAGGTCTAAAAAGTCTGTATCAAGACTCAAACCAGGACAAATGTGAACGTGCCGCCAGACGCCATGTTTCAGTCATATATTGATCAAAAAACGACTTTCACTACGACAAATCCATGAAAAACATTAGCATTAGCATTAGCATCATCATTATCGTTGCGAGTTCAGATCCAGACGTGTGCCGTCCCAGGCCGCACTGCCCCGTGTGGAGAACGACGCTCTCTTTTCAGGAGTGCTCTGTGTCTTTTTGGGATTAGCATAAACAATGAACGTCCTCTCGGAAAACTCAAACGGCAACAAACAGTGTCACGCTTTTGTGCGATTAAAACGGGTTTAGCTCGGAGAAAAATGTCCTCTGTTACCGTGGCAATGGAGAGATTAGAAAGTCTGAAGCTGTTTTATTATCATTTCATTTTTTGGATGGGTTTGGAGCCAGTATTCCAGCCTAAATAAATGAGAAATATTCCAAAGGTTAATTAGCATACAAGCTAAACTGGGTCATTCGTATTAGCCAAAAGCACAGTTAGCACGCAATAAAACCTGCAGATTACTAACTGTAATTTAGCTGAAACCCTACTACTTTTTTTACATTTCAAACTTTCAGACGGGGATTTAAGAGAGTGTTTTTATCATTTACAAAATACAGAATATTTCAAAATGAACCGGATCATTTATATTGGCTAAAACTCGTTAGCAAACCACAAAATCTGCACATTAATAACTAGAATTTAACCACTCACACATTCACTCACACATTCACACAGCAGAGTGCACAGACACTGAGGGTGAGATGGGTAAGTGTCCTGCCCAAGGACACAACAGCAGCATTCATCTGTGGGAGCTGGAATCGCACCGACAACCTGTGGGTCACTGGACAAACTCTCTACTACTGTCTCATAGACTGTGTGAATGCTAAAGCTAACCTGCTAGCCGCCGATTTCCAAACAAGAAATCAGCGGCTAGCAGGACCAGGGCTAAACCAGGACAAAACCAGGACTAAACCGGGACTAAACCAGGACTAAACCGGGGCTAAACCAGGACTAAAACAAGGACTAAACCAGGACTAAACCAGGGCTAAACCAAGGCTAAACCAGGACTAAACCAGGACTAAACCAAGGCTAAACTGGGACTAAACCAGGGCTAAACCAGGGCTAAACCAGGGCTAAACCAGGACTAAACCAGGACTAAACCAGGACTAAACCAAGACTAAACCAGAACTGAACAAGGACTAAACCAGGACAAAACCAGGACTAAACCAGGACTAAACCAGGACTAAACCAGGACTAAACCAGGACAAAACCAGGACTAAACCCGGACTAAACCAGGTCTAAACCAGGTCTAAACCAGGACTAAACCTGGACTAAACCGGGTCTAAACCGGGACTAAACCGGAACTAAACCAGGACTAAACCAGGTCTAAACCAGGTCTAGGTCAGGACTAAACCAGGACTAAACCGCTCCCTGCTAAACCAGCAATGCGGACGTGAATGGACGTTAACTTCAACAGCCTCGCTCCTGATTGGCTCTTTTGTTGCTATGATACCCGTGGTCTGAAAAGCTCCAGATTAGCCGCTGTCGCTGCTTTAGCCTCGACGAGCTTCGTTTGACTGGAGCCGAAAGCTGCGTCGTGCAAGATTTTGAATTTAACTGTTAAAAAGTAGCTCGACAAACATCATTAAATCTAATTAACTGACATAAACGGGACAGACGGTTGCTCTGTTCAAACACAGAAATAGAAGCAGCTCTTCTCAATATTATCCGTAAATGTGTTTTTTGTTTCGTCTCTTTTTGTCCCTGGGAAGCAGCAGCCGCGGGAACATAAATAAATACATTTGTTTGAGTGAAATGACTGAATATTTCATCATGGGGCTGTGTTCTGTGGAGGTTAGCGGGCACAAAACGCAGCGGCGCTAAAGCTAACACCTTTATAATGCGCTAAATGAAGCTAATTACAGTTTACAAAGAGCTGCTGATGCTAGTTTTGGTTTTGGTTTGTGTAATGTCAAACTGAAGTGTTTTACAGTTTCATTGACAGAACTGAAATTGCGTAATGTGAAAATTAGTTTCAGTTTATTTGAAATCATGAGCCAAATTTGAAAGTCAGATTTAACTGACTCAGAGTTATGTAAGTCTTTAAACGAGAAATACACATTTAATACGAGTTTAGACCAGGACTAGACCAGGACTAGACCAGGACTAAACCAGGACTAAACCAGGACTAAACCAGGACTAAACCAGGTCTAAACCAGGACTAAACCAGGTCTAAACCAGGACTAAACCAGGACTAAAGCAGGACTAAAGCAGGACTAAACCAGGACTAAACCAGGACTAAACCAGGACCAAGCCAGGACTAAACCAGGACCAAGCCAGGACTAAACCAGGACTAAACCAGGACCAAGCCAGGACTAAACCAGGACTAAACCAGGTCTAGACCAGGACTAAACCAGGACTAAACCAGGACTAAACCAGGTCTAGACCAGGACTAAACCAGGACTAAACCAGGACTAAACCAGGACTAAATCAGGACTAAACCAGGTCTAGACCAGGTCTAAACCAGGACTAAACCAGGACCGAACCAGGATTAAACCAGGACTAAACCAGGACTTAACCAGGACTAAACCAGGACTAAACCAGGCCTAGACCAGGCCTAGACCAGGACTAAACCAGGATTAAACCAGGACTAAGACAGGACTAAACCAGGACTAGACCAGGACTGAACCAAATCTCCATAGAAAGTACAGAACATGTTTAATTGTACTAAATAATTTGGGAGCTTTAGTTACTTAAACATTAGAACACTCTAACACTCTGACTGGATGGTTGGCGGTTCAATCCCCGCTCCCTCTATTCCATATTGTAGTTGTGTCCTTGGGCAAAACACTTCATCCTCGTTGCCTTCAGTACTTCACTTACACCTTTTCAAAACGTGCAGTAATAATAAATTGATCGAACGCTGTTAGTGTCTATATTTGTACCATATTTTTCAGGTTTTGAACAAACAAATGTCTACACCTGAATGAAAACTGTGTCGTTTCATGAGATTTGCAAAATTTACACATATAAAATCAATAAAAAGTCAGTATGACGTGACATACAACATAATGTTAATTAGCATTGTCACGATGCTAACATTTCAAAGTTGATTTCGATGCTAACAAATAGATTTTAAAAGCTAAAACGCAAGATAAAACAATTCCAGAAAGGTCCAACTAGGTTTTAACTAGTTTATGTCACTTTTTCAGTATTGATCCCGGCTCAAATGAGTATCTAGTTTCGCTTCTAGTGTTAGCATCGATTAGCTTCTTATTTCAGATACTTTTGACGACCCTATTATCAGTTTACAATATTCCACAACAATACAAAAACAATAACTTTATTAAAACAACAGAAGTAACAACATAAAAGTGAAAATATAATACTAAACCTGCTAAATAACGAAATTGCTGTTTGTTGCCAGGTGAGTTTCCCTGAGGTCAAAAATCAGCATGACTGCCCGATTCTCTCCCTGATCTCCTAACAGTAAATTTTGATGGGATTTTGTCGGACGCAAACTGACGATCTGTTTGTGTATGTTCCGCTGATGTGAGCGTGTGTGCTGCGTTTCACTCCTACGGGTGAAATGACGCAGATAACTAAAACTACGGTCACACTTTAGCTTAGGGACCACATGCTAATTGGTAAGTGGCACTTGGTATGCTAGCTAGAGATTGTTTTGCTTTGCTTTAAGTTAGCATTTAGCATTTTCAAGGTTATGGTTTATGTACGCTAGCATATGAAATTCCTCTTTGGCAGAAGACTTACGCATTAAGAAGCGCTCTGCTGTAAATGCTAACGGACGTCTAATTAAAGCTGCACTGTGTAACTTTTCAGGTAGCGGGTTAGCCACTTGCTAGCCTCCATGTGATAACGTTTTACCTGAAATATCCCACAATAACGGCATTAAACATAGCTAGCCAAACAAAACAAATTGAACACGTTACAGATCTGACTTGTAGCTTAGCTTAGTGCTACCTGCTTGTCGTTTAATGCCATATTGTGGAACATTTCAGGCAAAGCATTGACATTGCTGTGGAGACAAGCTACACAGTGCGTCTTTAATAGTCTGAATAGGAAGAATACTCAATAGTAAAATATATAAAAATGGCAAAATATAGCCGTTAAGAAAAAAAATAGCATTGGTATGTGTTCAGCTAATTAGCTTGGGAGTAGCTTAGCCGTTTCTTGCTAGTTACCCATTGATACGTGGTCCCTAAGCTAACGTGTTGCCAGATTGTGACTCAAAAACACTGTATTCTGGCTCATGATGTAACTGTATGTGTGTGTGTGGGTGTTTCCCTTTGCGTCCTGTGTTTTTTTTTGCTAAAAACACCAAACCCCACCAAAAGGGACTGCAGAATTCTGAAGAGAACGCCAGGATCTCCATCACCTTCTTCCGTCTGTTCCGCGTGATGAGGCTGGTCAAGCTGCTGTCGCGGGGGGAGGGGATACGGACCCTGCTGTGGACTTTCATCAAATCCTTTCAAGTGAGGGGAGAGCCGGACACTACATGCTACGTGCTACGCTAGGGCTACAGGGCAGACGAGCTAACAGCGGCTAAGCTAGTCTCCTTTCCTCACTTCTTCCCTTTTTTCCACTTTCTTTTTTAATATATTTCAGTGATTAGATGGATATATGTAGGGAGGAAGACAGAAATATCTCCTATTTATAACTTTAAATCCAACAACAAACAAGGAAAACAGTTGTGCTAGCCAGTATGCTAATAGCGAGTATGCTAATAGCAAGTATGCTAATAGCGAGTATGCTAATAGACATGGGAGCATCTATTGGGGCCTGAACCATTAGTGTAGCTCATTAGACCTAGCTAACAAACCAAAACTGTAAACAAAAAGGTGTGTTAGCTTTAGCGTAGTTAGCTCCTCCTTTCAGACAGATATAAGGCAGTGTCCAGCAGTAATCTGACCAATTAGCTATACTACTTTTTATTTTTTAGTTTAGTTTCAACTTGTTCATGGCAAAAAGCAGAAAAAAACTAACTTACTTTACAAACAATTTAGTAAACAATTTCAAAATTCCTATTTAGCTAATCTGATTTAACTATTTGAATGACATTTTGCTGTCACTAAGTCTGAAGGTCTGTCAAATTATCTCAAAGGTTTCTGTTCTATATATCAGAAGAAATAGGACAGGATAATAGGATTTAAACTACTGTATTTCCCGGACTATACATCACTCTGGAGTATAAGTCGCACTAGCCAAAAAATGCAGCGCGCTAACGTAGCACATTTATATTTATTCAGCTACATGAAGACGTGTCTAGTTTGTTAATGGAAGATATTAATTATTAAGTATTATATTAATTTATAAGTTGTACTCCCGGACAAACTATGAAAAAAGTGCGACTTATAGTCCGGAAAATACGCTAGTTTTTGACCTTTTTACCTACGTTCTTGGTCTATTTGACGTCAAACTAACCTCTATGGATTATCTAACGTCATAAATGAACTGCAGCCTGCTCATACATGTCAAAATCGTACAGTTGTAGACATAGTTTAGTTCTGGTATTTGTGCTAAGGAGGCTAACGAAGGGGAAGAGGTGAGGAAACGGGTTCGCTTGGTCGTTTCAGAAAGACGCTAGCAGCAGTTTGAATTTTGAGGCAGAGAATTCCTATCAAATCAGTTCTGAATCCCTTCTTTCTTTGCTCTCTTCCTCTCCAAACATCTAACTCCTCTCTCTCTCCATCTCCTTTAGACATAAGCGCTAGATAAGTCCGAACAGCACTGCACCAAAACATGAAATCATTTGATAGAGAGTCGCAGAAATACGACACAGTCTGCTCTCTCCCTTGTGTTAGCTGTTAGAACGGCCATTTTGTATTTTCACAAAGTCTGAAAAGGTTCCTATATTATGTCAGACTGAAAACACTGTATTATTTACCACTGTTCAGCTTTGTGAGTGTGTTTGCAGGTGCTGTGTTAGCTCCCTCTGCTGGAAGAAAAACGCAATGACAGCTAAAGCCCGCCGCGCACTACAGGATCATTGCCCCATTTCAGATCCTTTTTATGCAGTTTTTAATCTGCATCGTTCCTCGTGTGCGGGGTAATTGGTGATCGTAAAAATATCACCACGGCAACAGCCAATAAAACAGATCGTCAGGGGCAGACGGAGCGACGGACACAGAGACGGAAGATACAAACTCAGGAAAGACTGGAAATAATTTAAAGACGAGTTTATGACTCTCGTAAAGTGTTAAACTGCAGTGTTCTCTACCTTCTCTCCTCTCTCCCTCCACTCTATTCTCTCTTTTCTCACTTCTCTCCCTTCCTCTCTCCTTCCTCCCTCTCTCTCCTTCCTCTCTCCCTCCCTCCTCTTTTCTCTCTCCTCTCTCCTCCTTTCTCTCTCTTTCTCCTCTCTTTTCCTCTTGCCTCTCCTCTCCTCTCTCCTATCCTCCTCTCTCCCTCCCTTCTATTCTCTCTCTCCTCTCTTCTCTTCTCTCTCTCTCTCCTCCTCTCCTCTTCTCTCCAACTCTTCTCTCCTCCTCTCTCCCTTGTCTCTCTTTCCTTTCTCCCTCCCTCCTCTTCTCTCTCTCCTCTCTTTTCTCTTCCTCCTCTCTCCTCCTTTTTTCTCTCTCCCTCCTTTCTCTCTCTCTCTCTCTTCCGCCTGTCTCCCTCCTCTCTCCTCCTCCCCTCTTCTCTCTCACTCTTCTCTCCTCCTCTCTCCCTTGTTTCTCTTTCCTCTCTCCTCCTCTCTCTCTCCTCTTCTCCTTTCTCCCCTCTCTCCTCCTCCCCTCTTCTCTCTCACTCTTCTCTCGCCCTCTCTCCCTTGTCTCTTTCCTCTCTCGTCCTCTCTCTCTTGTCTCTCTTTCCGCTCTCTCTCTCCTCTCTCCTCCTTTTGTCCTCTTTCTTCTCCCTTTCCCTCCTCCTCTCTCTCTCCCTCCCTCTTCTCTCTCATTCTTCTCTCCTCCTCTCTCCCTTGTCTCTCCTCCTCTCTCTCTCCTCTCTCTCTCCTCCTTTATCTCTCCTCCTTTTTCTTTTACCTGCCTCCAGCTCTGCTCTTCACTTTTAGCTTGTGGCGTTCCGTCTCTTCGTTGCCATATCCCACTGCAGACTCTTTAAAATCTCATCCGATTCTCCTCGTCTGTAATCTTCACTTTTTGTCATGGATTTAAAAATATTTTAAAACTGAAATCTCGTGTGGCGCGGCGGCGAGCGGCGAGCGGCGAGCGGCGTGCGGCGTGCGGCGTGCGGCGAGCGGCGTGCGGCGAGCGGCGTGCGGCGTGCGGCGAGCGGCGTGCGGCGTGCGGCGTGCGGCGAGCGGCGTGCGGCGAGCGGCGTGCGGCGTGCGGCGTGCGGCGTGCGGCGAGCGGCGTGCGGCGAGCGGCGTGCGGCGAGCGGCGTGCGGCGTGCGGCGGCGTGCGGCGGCGAGCGGCGTGCGGCGAGCGTGAGGTTTTACAAATGAATTCATCTTATCCCTGAGGAAACATCAGCACTAAACTCTTACAATGAGGTTAACTCTGAATAATTCGATCTTTCTCTATTAAAAACCTCTTATAACCGCGAGGACCCAGGATAAGGCCTGATATTGATTCTCTGTGTTTTTAAAAAGAATAATATGGGAACTTTAAAACCGTTAGCTCCATGTAACATCATTCGATCCTGACGTTGGCCTATTCTTCCAGACACAAGGGAAACGTTAGCCAGGAGCTCAGTCTTTTTCATTTTAAACACATCTACACAGACTGATTTTCTGGCTAATTCAGAGAGCAGAATGAACATGAGATTTTACTCCTGCGTCAGATGATTTTTCTCTGCCTGTTTTTGGTGTTTGTGCCATGTGGGCGGGGCCTGGTCACTATCAATGTCAAATAAACAGTAATTTACATTGTACCAAATGACATAGTTTGTTTAAAATTATGTGAATTCTGAATATTAGATCAGATTAGATTTACTCTGAATATTTTGGGATGGATGGAGTTGATGTATTTATTTATTAGGGGTTTTTTTTTGTTTTTTGTTTTTTTTTACTTACATATATTTAAAGGTACACTATGGAACTTTTCTGGTAGAGGGTCTGCCACTGGCTTGTCTCTATGGACATGTTACAGCTCTGCCTGGAATGTTCCTCAGCGTGGCATTAAACTGGTCTGGTCTTGTGTTTTTTAACTACAGTACAGTTGTTTGGACCTGTAACTTGTGGTTGAGGAGACTGTCCATCACAAAAGTTCCATAGTTTAGCTTTAAATAACTACTTGTCGACGTTGCCAGACAAGTTAAAATAAGTCAAAAGTCCAATATTACGCAAAATTAACTTAAAATGTGAGGTTTTAGTCATGTTCTAACGCTGTTTTCTCCTCAAAAACAGACCTGGAGTGGTGTTTATTATTAATCTGTAACATCTCCAAAGCTCAAAGTGCTCCGTTCCACCTTGTGATGTCATAAAGTGGTAGTTTTTAAGTTCACAAGCCTAAAATGTATCTTCTGTTCTGTCTTTTTCTCACTCGAAATTAGCGAAAGAATCCTATTGCATGGAAACTCTGTACATACTATAACCTTATTAAACCCGGGAATCAAACCCTGGACCTTTCCGTTACATGGCAGCCTTAACCACTGCACCACCGTGTACTATGCCATAAAGTGATAGTTTTCACGTTAACAGCTCCTTTTAGCTTTAGTTCAGTAGATAAGCGAAGTTAAGTTCTGGAAATGAAGGTGTGTGGAGTTTAAAAACACTTCCTGTATTAGCACTCGATGACATCACAAAGTGGAACGGAGCGTTTTCAGTCCGAGCGAAGAACTCTAGCCTAAACACGCAGCAACAAAACACAACTCGAGGTCTGTGTGCGACGAGGAAACGACATTAGAACGAGCGACACGTCTCAAAACAAGATGAATATTCAGAATCCAAATCATTTTAACTTTTAACAAACTGGATTTTCGTGTTTTAGCTCGATTCTGTTGATAATGGCCGACGCCTCGCCTCTGTGTGAAACGACCAAACCACAGTGAACCGTTCTAACTTGTGCCTCTTCTCTTCAGGCTCTGCCCTACGTAGCTCTTCTTATAGTGATGCTTTTCTTCATATATGCTGTTATTGGGATGCAGGTAAGCTAACGCCGCGCCGCTGTATCTCGTCTTGGTGTGTTTCCTCTTTTGTAGCTGGCCTCCTTCCTGTGTCTTTCCTCATTGTGAGTCGTGAATATAATTATTTTCTCCAACACTTTTACACTTTAGTTTGTGGTGTGTTTTCTGAAAGAGGGGGTTGCGCGAAATCGGCTTTTTGGAGCGTTCTGCCGTCTATTTCCTCGTCGATAACACGCTTGAAGTGGTTTTATATGTCGCCCGGGCAGGTTTGAGTAATCTAGCGATCTCTCCCGGCGCTATTAGAGCTTTATGATTCATTTAACATTTAAATTTGTTGTTTTGGGCGAATTTAGATGTTGTCCATGCTCGTTTAAGTAATCTAGTGATCTCTCCCAGTACGATTTGAACCCTCTCTACAGTTAGCAGTACGAGCTTGTACGAGGCTCCGCCCACAAGACTACGTCAGGGGAACAGAGACTTAAAAAACAAACCTGAAAAAAATTAAACATTTAAATACGTTGTTTTCGGCAAATTTAGATGTCGATCATGCATGTTTGAGCAATCTAGCGATCTCTCCCAGTACAGTTCGTTAGCAGTACGAGCTTGTGCAAGGCTCCGCCTACAAGCCTACGTCACCCATGCTCCCACACGACTATTTTTCATAAATATACGATGCAATTTGCCGTAGTTTCATTAGCAGGATGCACGGCGATTGTGTTGTGGTAGCGCTCTGAAGGGGGAGTGACTTAGCACGGAGAGCAAAGGGAGGTGGGACGTAAAAAACACAACTGAAAACTAATTAAATATGTTGTTTTAGGTGATTTTAGACGTCATCCATGCATGTTTGAGTAAGCTAGCGATCTCTCCCGGCACTATTTGAACCCTCCTTACTGTTAGCTTGTCCAATGCCTTTAGCGCTCTGAAGGTGGAGTGACTTAGCACAGAGAGCAAAGGGAGTAGGGACGTAAAAAACACAACTGAAAACTAATTAAACATTTAAATATGTTGTTTTTGGCTAATTTAGATGTTACCTACGCATGTTTGACTAATCTCGCGATCTCCCCCGGTACGATGTGAACCCTCTGTACGGTTAGCAGTACGAGCTTGTACAAGGCTCCGCCCACAAGCCTACATCAAGGGAGCATGGACATCAAAAATGAAACTGAAACACATTCAACATGTTAATATGTCATTTTGGGTGAATTTATGATTTTCAGAACAATAGAAGGAAACATGTCGATCTAAATGTGCTAGCGTTAGCCGTTAAACCGCGTAGTAGCGTAGTACCTCCTCTTTAAGTGGTTGTTTGGCTTGAAGCTGTTGGTTTTGAATATTACTGGACTAAATGCGTTTCTGTATAATGTTTACGGTTTGTCGTTTTTCTCGTGACTTCCTCGCGTCTCTCTCCAGATGTTTGGTAAAATAGCTCTCCGGGACAACACTCAGATCAACAGGAACAATAATTTCCAGACGTTTCCTCAGGCAGTGCTGCTGTTGTTCAGGTGAGGCCCTTTACTTTTCACTTCTGTATTTGCACAAGCACAATTTAAACACCGAATAAAAGGAAGGTCAAAGGTTTGAAATCCGCCCTGAACCATGTGGTACTGTGGTTTTTTTTATGCTTTTACCTTTGTGGAGAGTCTGGTCATTCAAGCTCTTTGGATTGAAATGAAAAAAACCTGTTAGCCGCCGCGTTCGAGACAGGAAGTGAGCATGGACGCACTTCCTGCTCCATCGACTCTGTCCCTGCTGCTGTCAGACTCATTTTGGTCTTAAATGTTCAGATTATTTTGAGTTTATTATTTTTATTTATTTATTTTTTGTTAGAGTTTATTTGAAACATTTTTGTTATTTTGAGTTTTGAATTAATTTATTTATTTTTTGTTATTTTGAGTTTTTTTTTTTTTTTTTTTTTGTTATTTTGAGTTTGTTTTTTAAGTTATTTTCAGGGTGTTTTTGAGCGTTTTGGGTTTTTTTTTTTTTTTTTTGAGGTTTTGTTTTATTTTGTTTTTTGATATTTTGAGGGTTTGTTTTTTTTAAGTTATTTTGAGTTTTTGGGGGGGATTTTTTTTTTTTTTTTTTTTTTTTTTTTTGTTTTTTGAGTTATTTTTATTTTAATCTTTTTTTTATTTTTTGTTATTTTGAGGGTGTTTTGAGGTTTGTTTTTTTTGTTATTTTGAGGGATAAAAAACCCCCAAAAAACTCTCAAACTAACTTTAAAAAATACAAAATTAACTCAGAATAACAAAAAATAAATAAATAGATAAATAAAAATACAAAATTCTCAAAATAATAAAAAATAACTTAGGATCATGTAGAGGGTTAATACAAACATTTAAGATCAAAATGACTGTTTGCATTGCGGCGGCTAACAGGTTAGCTCTGTCCATTTATATATACAGTCTATGCTAGCAGGTTAGCTCTGTCCATTTATATATACAGTCTATGCTAGCAGGTTAGCTCTGTCCATTTATATATACAGTCTATGCTAGCAGGTTAGCTCTGTCCATTTATATAAAAACAGTCTATGCTAGCAGGTTAGCTCTGTCCATTTATATATACAGTCTATGCTAGCAGGTTAGCTCTGTCCATTTATATAAACAGTCTATGCTAGCAGGTTAGCTCTGTCCATTTATATATACAGTCTATGCTAGCAGGTTAGCTCTGTCCATTTATATAAACAGTCTATGCTAGCAGGTTAGCTCTGTCCATTTATATATACAGTCTATGCTAGCAGGTTAGCTCTGTCCATTTATATAAACAGTCTATGCTAGCAGGTTAGCTCTGTCCATTTATATAAACAGTGTAACTTTGGTGACAGGTCGGCTCTTTGAATAGTTTTGAATCCTTGCCACACACTTGGTTCTCCCGGTGCCTGTGAGCTCGTGTGCGCCCCCTTGTGTTACAGATGTGCGACGGGCGAGGCGTGGCAGGAGATCATGCTCGCCTGCTCTCGGATGCGTCCGTGCGAAAAGGGCTCCACCCACGAGCACAACAGCACGCATCACGAGGACTGCGGCAGCCAGTTCGCCATCATCTACTTCGTCAGCTTCTACATGCTCTGTGCCTTTCTCGTGAGTCGCACCCAACACGCCGTTTAAAGATGTAAAACTGACTCTCGTGAGGTTCAGACATGTTTCCTCCTCAAAAACACACCTGGAGTTGTGTTTTGTTTCAGTAAGTCTTTATTATCAGTCTGTAACATCCCCAAAGCTCAAAATGCTCTGGTCCACCTTGTGATGTCATCAAGTGGTAGAGGAGGAGAGGAGACAAGAGGAGGAGAGGAGACAAGAAGAGGAGAGGAGACAAGAGGAGGAGAGGAGACAAGAGGAGGAGAGGAGACAAGAAGAGGAGAGGAGACACAAGAGGAGGAGAGGAGGAGGACAAGAGAGAGGAGAGGAGACAAGAGGAGGAGAGGGGGAGGAAAGGAGACAAGAGGAGGAGAGGAGACAAGAGGAGGAGAGGAGACAAGAGGAGGAGAGGAGGACACAAGAGGAGGAGAGGAGACAAGAGGAGGAGAGGGGGAGGAAAGGAGAGAAGAGGAGGACGGGGGGAGGAAAGGAGACAAGAGGAGGAGAGGAGACAAGAGGAGGAGAGGAGAGGAGGAGGAGAAGACAAGAGGAGGAGAGGAGACACAAGAGGAGAGGAGGACAGAGGAGAGGAGGAGAGGAGGAGGAGACAAGAGGGGGACAGGGGGGGGGAAAGGAGGAAGGAGAGGAGGGGAGGAGACAAGAGGTGGACGGGGGGAGAAAGGAGAGGAGGAGAGGAGACAAGAGGAGGGAGGAGAGACAAGAGCAGGAGAGGAGACAAGAGGAGGACAGGGGGGAGGAAAGGAGAGGACACAAGAGGAGAGAGGAGACAAGAGGAGGAGAGGAGGACACAAGAGGAGGACAGGGGGAGGAAAGGAGAGGAGACAAGAGGAGGACAGGGGGAGGAAAGGAGAGGACACAAGAGGAGGAGAGGAGACAAGAGGAGGACAGGGGGAGGAAAGGAGAGGAGACAGGAGGAGAGGAGACAAGAGGAGGAGAGGAGACAAGAGGAGGAGAGGAGACAAGAGGAGGCGAGAAGACAAGAGGAGGCCAGAAGACAAGAGGGGGAGAGGAGACAAGAGGAGACAAGAGGAGGAGAGGAGACAAGAGGAGGAGAGGAGACAAGAGGAGGAGAGGAGTGGAGAGTTAACACCTCCTTTTCGCTTCAGTTCAGTAGTTGAGCAAAAGGTTTGTTCAGGACTAAAATGATGCAGATGATTCTAGTGAAGGTTTAAAAACACAGTGGAGCACTTCCTGTATCACCACATGATGACATCACAAGGTGGAAGAGAATGTTTTCAGTTTAAATCTGCAGGTTTGTGTGTTAGACCTGGAGCTGTGTTTCATTAACACATGTTTGTTTGTGACGAGGAAACATTAGAACAGATCAGAAAACAGTGTCACATGTGCCCTTTTTATGCTAACTATGCTAATGCTAATGCTAATGCTAATGCTGTTTCTGCTGCAGATTATCAACCTGTTTGTGGCGGTCATCATGGACAACTTCGACTATCTCACTCGTGACTGGTCGATCCTGGGGCCTCATCATCTGGACGAGTTTAAGAGAATCTGGGCCGAGTACGACCCGGAGGCCAAGTCAGTCTGACACAGATTTAAACGACTTTTGACACGTGAAAGTTTGTCGATTTAAAGTGAAAGTAACCTCCTCCTCGTCTGCTTTAGGGGCAGGATTAAACACCTGGATGTAGTGACTCTGCTCCGGAGAATCCAGCCTCCTCTTGGATTTGGAAAACTGTGTCCTCATCGAGTGGCCTGCAAGGTACGAAAACACATCGAGCTGTCAAACTTTTACTTTAGGTCCTGTAAGTCCTGATTTAGACTCGATTTGGTCTCGTTTTAGTCCTGATTTAGACTCGGTTTGGTCTGGTTTTAGTCCTGATTTAGTCTCGGTTTGGTCTCGTTTTAGTCCTGATTTAGTCTCGGTTTGGTCTCGTTTTAGTCCTGATTTAGTCTCGATTTGGTCTGGTTTTAGTCCTGATTTAGTCTCGGTTTGGTCTGGTTTTAGTCCTGATTTAGACTCGGTTTGGTGTCGTTTTAGTCCTGATTTAGACTCGGTTTGGTCTGGTTTTAGTCCTGATTTAGACTCGGTTTGGTCTGGTTTTAGTCCTGATTTAGACTCGGTTTGGTGTCGTTTTAGTCCTGATTTAGACTCGGTTTGGTCTGGTTTTAGTCCTGATTTAGACTCGGTTTGGTCTGGTTTTAGTCCTGATTTAGACTCGGTTTGGTCTGGTTTTAGTCCTGATTTAGACTCGGTTTGGTGTCGTTTTAGTCCTGATTTAGACTCGGTTTGGTCTGGTTTTAGTCCTGATTTAGACTCTGTTTGGTCTGGTTTTAGTCCTGATTTAGACTCGGTGTGGTCTTGTTTTAGTCCTGATTTAGACTCGGTTTGGTCTCGTTTTAGTCCTGATTTAGTCTCGGTTTGGTCTGGTTTTAGTCCTGATTTAGACTCGGTTTGGTCTCGTTTTAGTCCTGATTTAGTCTCGGTTTGGTCTGGTTTTAGTCCTGATTTAGACTCGTTTTGGTCTCGTTTTAGTCCCGATTTAGACTCGTTTTAGTCCTGATTTAGTCTCGGTTTGGTCTGGTTTTAGTCCTGATTTAGTCTCGGTTTGGTCTGGTTTTAGTCCTGATTTAGACTCGTTTTGGTCTCGTTTTAGTCCCGATTTAGACTCGGTTTGGTCTCGTTTTAGTCCTGATTTAGACTCTGTTTGGTCTGGTTTTAGTCCTGATTTAGACTCAGTTTGGTCTCGTTTTAGTCCAGGTTTAGAGTTTTTTAGAGATTTAGAGATTTTTAGTTATTTTGAGTTTGTTTTTTGTTTTGTTTTTTGGGGGTTTTTTTGAGCATTTTTCTGCTCTGGTCTGTGTACTTGTACTTCATACGTGAGTACTTCTGACCGTGTACTTCCTCGTTGTGTTTTCAGCGGCTCGTTTCGATGAACATGCCCCTGAACAGCGACGGCACCGTGATGTTTAACGCCACGCTGTTCGCCCTGGTCAGAACGGCTCTCAGGATCAAGACCGAAGGTAACGGAGAGTAACACGAGTGCGGCGTACGACAAAAAGTACTCAGCACATTATGAGGGCTCAACACATTATTGTACTGCACGAACACACAGCAGCTTCAAATCACAATATTAACCCTGATTTGAGCTGTTTTTATCATTTTGTTGTAGATTTTTTGTGTTTTTTGAACTTTTATTACAGTATGATGAACTTATTTCAATATATAGAACTGTAAGTACCGTATTTTCTGGACTATACGTCGCTCTGGAGTATAAGTCGCACCAAAAAATACAAAAAATATATATATAAGTCACACTTTTGGGGAAATTTATTTAACAAAATCCATACATTTTATAATAATAATTAAAAAAAATGGAAGGACAGGCTGAATATCAGTACAGCACGCTAACGCTAATGCTAATGCTAACGCTAACACATTTATATTTATTCAGCTGAAGCACAGACAGAACTGAACACGTGTCTGGTTCGTTAACGTCAGATATTAACAGTTAATCACAAACTAAAGCAGAAAAAACAAGCAACAAGTCCGTCACAAGTTTCTCTTTCGCTCCAAACTTTCTTTCTGCTGCTTTATTACCGTTTTTTGCTGTATGTTTTACGATTTGCAGCTTGTAATCTGCAGAATTCGCTTTCGTTCAGTCTTTTTCAGATGTTTTTTAAATTACCGTAATGTTGAAATGTTAAATGTTCAGTGTCAGAGGAGGAGTAGATACTGGTACGAGCCTAGAGCGCCCCCGTGTGGTTCAGTGTAATATTGGAGATGTGACATTATATATTTGAATAATTTCACATTTAAGTCGTATCTGAGGATAAGTCGCACCTCAGACAAACTATGAACAAAAGTGACACTTCCATTCTGAAAAATACGGTAATTAAAATTTAGCTCACTTAGCCTTATTTTATTCTTTTTTAATCTTTTCTTTAACTTTAAATGCTATTTTCAAGTATGGAAACTACACATTTTGAACATGTTTGTGCAGGAAACCTTGAACAGGCCAATGAGGAGCTGAGGGCCATCGTGAAGAAGATCTGGAAAAGAACCAGCATGAAACTCCTCGATCAAGTGGTGCCCCCTGCTGGAGGTACGACACACTGCAGCTCTTATTTATGCAGACATATTTAAGAAGGAAGATTTCATTATTTGTTTTTACTACTTTCTACATTTTAAATACACACAGAAAACATCAGATATATGAAGTAAGATTTATGGAATTATTTGGTAAAGAAAAAAGTTAAATAGCTCTGCAATTTTTTTTTATTTATTATTTTTTTATATATATTAAAATCTTCTCCACAGTTTCCACCTTTGCTTTGTCAAAAATGATTTTAGTTATTTAATGTTTTTTCTTTGCTACATAATTCCATATATCTTCATTTTTCAGTAATTTAAATAATAAAAGTTAAATGAGAGATTGTGTCCAAACTTTTGACTGGTGCTGTATCTATACTTTTTTTTTTTCTTTCTTCCAGATGACGAGGTTACAGTCGGGAAGTTCTACGCTACGTTCCTCATTCAGGAATATTTCCGGAAGTTCAAGAAGAGGAAAGAACAGGGGCTGGTGGCCAAGGTGCCTCCCAAAACGGCCCTTTCTCTGCAGGTAGAGCCACATTTCAGACACGATACTGTACGTGACTCAGGATTAAAGGAGACGGGGAAGTGACCGTCGAGTCGATCACTTCCTGTTTGGAGCGCGGCGGCGAGCGGGTTAGCCATGTCCACTTATGTACAGGCTGTGGTCTGGATGCTGTGGGGTTCAGCACTCGTGTATCTTCCTTTTAGATAAAGTTTAACTGATAAAACTGCGCTCGCTCCAGCCCTCGTCACATTAAACATAACAATTTACCTAAATCTCACACCTGTCACGCAGCTGAATTAGACTCAAATGCAACACAAAGACTGCAGGCAAATGTCTTAAGTTTAACGGAAAGTGTCCTACAAACTCAGAATATTG
Source organism: Periophthalmus modestus (assembly GCA_019594935.1). Taxonomy (NCBI): domain Eukaryota; kingdom Metazoa; phylum Chordata; class Actinopteri; order Gobiiformes; family Gobiidae; genus Periophthalmus; species Periophthalmus modestus. The sequence continues at coordinate 619,320 of JAIEZT010000054.1, forward strand.
TAAATCAGGCAAACAACAACTGAGGAATTATGTCTTATTTAAAACACAAACCTCATCCAACACTGGGAATTTAAACAGGGGGGCTGGAGAAATCAGCTCAGGAACAGGGAAAAAACCGCAGGTACAGAGCGGCAGAAATGCAAACGACAGATTATTTCAGACGAGCTCGAGAGTTGCACTTTACTGGTCAACGATCTGAGGAGGATATAAACCCGACCCTGGGCTGATGGGTAAAATAAGAGGCAGCTGCACCAAAAACAGGGAGGTGACAAAAGAAGGACCGGAACATGGAGCCAGACGGGAAAAACCAACAGGCAGAACTATTACAACACCGTTTTTAACTATGCAAAGAGTTTATGTATTTCTATGTGTTTTTATTTATGTATTTTTCCCTCATTTTTAATAATAGACAAATCCACAAATGTTGAGTTTTATTGTAGAGATCTATAACGCCTCTACTCACACTTTTGATTATTATATTTTTTTGTCCTGTAAATGTCCATAACACACCTGTGTAAGTGAAAGGTTTTCCAGGTTTTTTTAAATATAATTTCAAAACGTAAAACTGTGGTGAAAAGTGGAAAAAAATAACTTCACATTAGTCAGTTTTAATGAGTGAAGACGTTTTGCTGCTCGTCGAAGTTTCTTCTTCACTTCTGCTCAAATATCAAAACTAAACCACTGTGTGTCTAAAACTGTTTGTGAGATTTTGATTTTAAATTCCAAAAACTATATGAGCCACAGTTTATGATGATTAGATAATTCACTGAGGTTAGTTTGAAGTTTGAAGTCAAATAGACCAAGAAAGGAGGTAAATCGGTTAAAAACTAGTATAAATCCTGATCCGTTTCTTCTGATATATAGAATAAAAACCTTTGAGATCATTTTAAAGCCTTCAGACTATAGCAGACACACACAAAGTACAAATCTCTGAAATAAAAATAATGATGTGTGTCCTGTCAGCGTGAACAAGCAATACTACATTTCACCAGGAGATGGCAGCAGATCCTCTCGCTGACTTTTATCGCAAACTGGATAAAGAAAGTTTAAAGAAATTTGAACCTTTGCTAAGAAAATGCTGAGTTTATTTGGGTCGACGTGTTTGTGTGAGACATTCTCGGTCATGAACTTGAACAAGAAACGTGTGAGGACGAGACTGACTCTGACCTGCATCAAAACCAGCGTCTTTGAGCCGGACGGGGCCGATTTATCACAGTCCACATCTCAGCTTCACCCTTCACATTAGTGCAGGAAAGTTATTTGTCAGCTTTCTGAATACATTTTTAAATCTCAGTGAATTTATTTTATCGTGACCACAATAAACCACAGATTAAATGTTCAGTTTTTCATATTTATAACCTGTGTCATTTTGTTTTTGAAAGGTGAACGCCGTTTGCAATAAAAAGATAAAAAATAAGAATGAAATAGTTTTTTTGCTTTTAATATTAATGGGTCAAAGAAAGTCTGGCCAAAAAGTTGGGACACCCCTGGACTATAGCAACTGATTAGATAACAGCAAAATGTCACTCAAACAGCTAAATCGGACGAGCTAAACGGGTCGTTCTGGTCAGATTCCTCCTGGACACTGTCTTACATCTGTCTGAAGGAGGCGCTAACGACACTGAAGCTAACACACCTGTTTGTTTCAGTTTGTTTGCCGTCTCGGTCTAAATAAATGTGCCTGAGTCATGTTTAGCATAATCATTCAGGCCCTTAATGGATGCTCTCACTCTTATTAGCATACTGGCTAGAGCATTTGTTTTTGGGGCTGAGGATGGAGCTATAAACAGGAGATAAATTATGTCTAAAGCCTCGATTTCTGTTCAAAGATGGATTGTCTTTCCAAAATGACGTCTTTAACTTCTCTACACTTCACCGTCTTCAAATCAGCGGCTTTGAGATCGAGATCACACCGTGTGGTAACGATTTTTCCACTTGTTCTCGTAGGCGGGCCTGCGGACGCTCCACGACATCGGGCCGGAGATTCGGAGGGCAATCTCGGGGGACCTGGCCGTGGAGGAGGAGCTGGACAAGGGGCTGAAGGAGGCCGTGTCCGCCGCCTCGGAGGATGACATCTTCAGGGTAAAGGTTGGATACACACCCCCCACTCACTCTCCCCCCAGAGAGAGAGAAAACCCCCCGAGCCCGGCCGCCACCGCCCCATTCGCTCACCCGCACGTGCTCGGGCGCTTCTGCATGGACCCGCGGTGACGCTCCGGGCCGACGGAACGACCTGAGCCTGCAGAGCCACCGCCAAGTTCATTAAACAAGCTTTGTCCATGTTAGCTGCTGTTTCTTTCAGCTCCACCATGTTTCGCTTTGTTTTATTTCTACATTCACAAACTGCAGGGTTAGGGCGATATTAAAATTTGGTGTCACAACCAAAATAATCACGATAATTATTAAAGTTTTGGACAGTTTCTGAATATGAATAATTGTGTAGTTCCATGTTTAAAGATCTGTTATAGTCTTGTACTTTGTCGTCAGTGAGAAAAACTACAATCTAGCGGAGAATATTCTGGATTAACAGGGCCGTCGACAGAAATTTGGGGGCCCCGGGGCAAGAAGTCTCACATGGGCCCCCCTCTAATACAAATTAATAGGAAGAGCGTCCAATTCTGGGCCCCTAAACCCGGGATAACAGACCCATTTGTGTCCCCTGTAGATAAGTAGTTTTTTCTGCACATTCTGGTGATTTAGCGTCGATTATCTTTGTTGGCGATTATCACGATTATATAAAAAGTCCCACGAACAATTATTGTCCGACCCTTTTTATCACAATTAACGATATTCATGTTTATTGTCCCATCAAATAACATTATTATGTGAATGAAGGATTTAGCTGTTGAGAGTTCAAAGAGATTAGTTTATATTAAGATCGTTTAGGTTGTTTTCATCCCTGCTCACTAGCGCCTCACAGTGGTCACGTGATCTCGCTTTGACGTGTCTGACCAGCTGATTTAAACCGGTTTCGGCGCTGTCTTCTACCGGTGGAGGCAGGACGACAGCGCCATCTTCAGTTCGACCTTTTCAGGACGGAATCGCAGGTGTGTGACAGTGAAAAGGCCCCCTCGTCCCGGTTTAACGTCCCGTGGGCACATTTCTGAGTTTCGTATTGCCTCCTTAAACTAGCGATTAATCCCGGCAGGTGATAGGATCGACAAGAGATTCAACGCCGCCATTATGCGCTACTGCTGTGTCGCTGAGCAAGACATTTAGACGAACATCTTTGCATCTATCTTCAGATTCATAATTCTTGATTTCGTGCCTGGCTTATCCATGTATATTTTGCTGCAGCTCTGAAAACAGCGAGTTTCCGTGTTCTTCTGCGTGTTCTAACGAGCGTATCTCCGTCCCGTCTGTCCCGTAGCGCTCAGGGGGGCTGTTCGGGAACCACGTCAACTACTACCAGAGCGACGGCCGCGCCTCTTTCCCCCAAACCTTCACCACGCAGAGACCGCTGCACATCAGCCAGAAGGGGTCGCCCTGCGAGGGGGAGAGCCCGTCCCACGAGAAGCTGATGGACTCCACCACCTTCACCCCGTCGTCCTACTCCTCCTCCGGCTCCAACGCCAACATCAACAACGCCAACAACACGGGCATGGTCCCGGGCACGGGCAGCCGCTTCCCCAGCCCGACCATCAGCACCGTGGACGGGCACACGGGGCAGCCGCTCACCCCCATCCTGCTCCCGCGCTCCGCCTGGTGCTTCCCGCCAAAGAGGTGAGGCTACGTCTGGTCTGTTCATCGTTAAGTCAGTATCTAAATGTACTTACCGTATTTTCCAGACTATAAATTGCACTTTTTTTCACACAGACTTAAACTCAGGTACGATTTATATGTGAAATATGTTTTTTTTCTTCATTATTATGCATTTTTTGGCTGGTGCGACTTATACTCAGGAAAATACGGCATTCTTCTTCACATTTTCTCCTTGGTTCGTTCGTTCTCTCCTAAATCAGCTCAACAGTGGGTGGAGACGTTTAGTTACAAAACCAAACATCCCATTTACGTGTTTATTAAATCAGGTTAAACTCTAAAGGTGCCATTTTTCATTTAAAATCGCAGTATAACGTTTGGTAGGTGGTATTTTCTGACTGTTCCATAGACTGTTTAAATAAATGGACGTCGCTAACCTGCTAGCCGCCGCCGCGTTCTTAACAGGAAGTGATCATGGCGCACTTCCCGCTCCGTCGACTCATTGAAAATCGCTCACAGCAAAACTACTTCTACTGAGTCTACGTCTACGTCATTCAAAAATAAATAAATTAAATCATATCAGGAGGAAGCGGAAAAGAACAAAATGGCCGCACGTTTTATGTACGCTGCACTTCACTCCCTGCACCGACCTCGTTAAGAACAACGCAGTGAGAGAAACGACATCTGTGATCACATTGTGCTTAAAAGCTGCACCACGGAACTTTTCTGCCTGCGTGTCGCCATGGAGATGTAATTACTTCGCCCAGAATGTTCCACAGTTTGATGTTAAACTTATCTACTGTTTGTCCGTCATGGGCTGTACATATAAATGGACAAAGCTAACCCGCTAGCCGCCGCGTTACAAACAGGAAGTGAGCATCGATTCTGGCTCCAATTCACTTTTTATTGAAAAACTCTGTCCCTGCTGCTGTCAGACTCGTCATTTTTGGTGTTAAATGTTCGTATTAACCCTCTACATGATCCTGGGCTTCATTTTTTGGAGTTAATATTTTTAAGTTTCTTTTTTTTTTTTTTTTTTTTTTAGTTTTTGAGAAGCTTTTTTTCTTTTTATTTTTTTTTTTTTTTTTTTTTTTTTTTTTAGTTTTTTTTTATTTATTTTTTTGTTATTTTGAGGTTTTTTGTTTTTTTTTATTGTTATCTTGAGTTTTTTTTTGTTTTTGATAAACCGTCTCCTCTCTCTGTCCCTGCTGCCGTCAGACTCGACTCATTTTGGTCTTAAATGTTCGTATTAACCCTCTACATGATCCTGGAGTTTTTGTTTCACTTTTTTATCTCTAAATCATGAACATTAAAAACAGACAAATCAGGCGGCCTCTTTCCCCGAGGTCACTCCCGTTAGCGTTAGCAACAGGTTTTCCCGCCCGTTTTCCCTGTTAAACCAGCGGTGTGGGCGGGAAGGGACGTTACCTTCGACATCCTCGCTCCTGATTGGCTCTTTGGTTGCTATGATACTCGTGTTCAGAAGTACAAATATGAAACTCGGCTCTTTAGCCGCTGTGTCCTGCTTTAGCCTCGATTAGCTTGTGGGTGACGTCCACTTCTTTACACAGTCTATGTTTATAACCCATCAGTTTATGTATTTTTTATTTTATTTCGTCTACGAGCAAAACCGTTTTCCACTTTCCAGAACTAAACGTCTGTGTTCACTGTTGAGCTCCGCAGGATCTTTAAACCTTTAAACTCCTTTATGTTGAATCTCTTTTATAACAGTGTCTTTACTCCTCTTTCACACTTCATTTCATTCTTTCTTTTCCCACTTTTCCCTCCTTCTTGAATGTGGCCGAGCAGGACGTGTTTTTATGACTCCCTCATGCGGTACGTGACCAGGGACGATCGTCTGTGCTACGGCTCAAACTCTGCAAAGATCATGCACAAAAACCATCGCCGGTTAAGTGCCATAGCAACGCCGTCGCTATGCACCTTAACCCTTTAGCTGCTAATACGGCTAACGAAGCTAACGAAGCTAACTGTGCTAAATGAAGGCCTGCATGGGACTCAGACTGATGCTGGTGTTTGGGTGTCGCTCTCCAGGAAACGGTTTTAAAGTTTCGGTTCAAGTTTAGAACAATCCAATGATGTAATGACACTTATTCGATGCGTTTCCATAGCAACAAATAACAGATAACACGTTTTTAGATCATTTAATGTTGTTCTGAAGCCACATTATGTAACATTTGAACCTAAAAACAGACGGAGATGTGTTTGGTTCTGAGCGAGCGGCATCTCCACAGACCCGACTCGTACTTGACCTGGAGAAGGGCCGTTGGAGTAAAAGTATTCAGAGTTACTTTTTCAGAGTACAGTTACTTTTTCAGAGTACAGTTACTTTTATATTTGGTGGTATTCAGAGTACAGTTACTTTTATATTTGGTGGTATTTAGAGTACAGTTACTTTTTTAATTTGTAGTATTCAGAGTACAGTTACTTTTTTTTGCATTGGCAGTATTACTTTTAGAGTAGTACGAGTACAGTTACTTTTTCAGAGTACAATTACTTTTATATTTGGTGGTGTTCAGAGTACAGTTACTTGTTCAGAGTACAGTTACTTGTTGAGAGTACAGTTACTTTTCATTTGGAGTACACAGTGAGACGAACCTGAACCTGTTTTGTCTTTACTGTATAATTTAAACTCGTAGTAAAAGTACTTTAAGTATTCAGAATATTCAGACCGCAGTACTCCGACTGGATGTGTTCATTCAGGTACTCAGTACTCTGTAACTAAATACATTTTCAGAGTATTTGTCCCATCACCGATCACCACGGAGACGAACCTCACGTGTGACTTTAACTTTGATGGAATGATGCAGAAAGTTACATAATGTGGCTTTAAAGTCTTTTATTGAAGTTTAAGTCGTTTCCTCCTCAAAAACAGACCTGGAGTCGTGGTTTTTTCACACTTTATTATGAGTCTGTACATCTCCAAAGCTCAAAACGCTCTGTTCCACCTCGTGATGTCATGAGGTGGTATTTCTCCAGTGGAACAGACTCAGCTCCAGGTTCGTGCGACGAGGCGACGGCGTCAGATCAGAAACACGTCACAGCTCGTGTCGTACTTTCAGTCTCTGCACTCGGGTTTTACAGAGACTTCCATCTGTTTCTGGACTGAAATCGTGAGTCCAACTCGTCTCGTTTATATTTAGACTGAGTTTCTTTAGAGTTTCCAGTTTCAGCTCCTCTTCTGTCCCTGATCAGACGAGAGCGGCTTCGTTTATATAACGAATATTTAAAAATAAACTTTATCTCAGGATTAAAAGTGTTTTTATGTTTAAAGGTTCGATATGACACAAAACTGAGTCGTGTGAGGTTTAAGTCGTTTTCTCAGGATGTTTCCTCCTCAAACACAGACCTGGAGTCGTGTTTGTTTCATTCACATGTTTGAGTCACACTTATCCTCAGTCTGTTCCACCTTGTGATGTCATCAAGTGGTAGTTTTCAAGTTAACAGCTCAGATTAAAGAGAGAGGAAGAGATGAGAGGAGGAGACAAGAGGAGGAGAGGAGACAAGAGGAGGAGAGAAGAGACAAGAGGAGGAGAGGAGAGGAGAGGAGGAGAGGAGGAGAGGAGACAAGAGGAGACAGGAGGAGAGGAGACAAGAGGAGGAGAGAAGGAGAGGAGGAGACAAGAGGAGGAGAGGAGACAAGAGGAGGAGAGAAGGAGGAAAAGAGATGAGACGAGAGGAGGAGAGGAGAGGAGACGAGGGGAGGAGACAAGAGGAGGCGAGAAAGAGGAAAGGAGAGGAGATGAGGAGAGGAGATGAGAGGAGGAGGAGAGGAGATGAGGAGAGGAGTTTTCAGGTGAACAGCTCCTTTTCCCTTTACCAGAGATTGGGCTGAAATGATCCAGATGATTCTAGTGAAGGTGTTTGTGGAGTTTAAAAACACAGTGGAGCACTTCCTGTATCACCACACGATGACATCACGAGGTGGGACAGAGTGTTTTCAGTTTGAGAGAAGAGGGTTTGTGTGTTAAACATGTGAATGAAACAAAACGAGGAGGAAACGACATTAGATCAACATAGATCAGAAAACAGCGTAACACGGGCCTTTAAAGAAGGCACTATGTCACTTTTCTGGTGAAGGGTCTGTTGCCATGGAGATGTTGTTGCTTTGTTTGGAATGTCCCGCAGTGTGGCATTAAAGCTATCGATCTTTCACGTACAGAAGACATTTATTTGGTGCGTTGGAGTCTGAAAGTTTTAGTCCAAACTGCGAAACATTTCAGGTAAAGTAAAAACGGGTCAGACCCTGTTAGAAAAGTTCCACAGTGCATCTTTAAACACGTCGTTTAGAGGCTGGAGGTGGATCTTCGCTCGTCTTTGTTAAAGTGGCAGCTGTCACTTTTGCTTCTGCCGCTGCTGTTCATCCTTCGCTTCAAAAATCTGCTTCTCAAACTCTTTCCCTGTTGATGCTTTGGCTTGTGAGCTCTCCTCTTGTTCATGCGCTGACGTTAAAGCAACACCGTGGAACTTTTATCTGTAACCCCGCCCCCCTCGAACCCTCAGCCCAAAGTCCAGACCTGCTCACTCCAGATTAATGTGAATTCAAAACATTTTCACCAGTGTTTGGTTCAGTCGCATGATTTTTGGTGTTTACAGGAGCCATTTTGAGGACTTTCAGAGAGAGAGGAGGGACAGAGAGAGAGACAGAGAGAGAGGAGAGACAGAGAGAGAGAGAGAGAGAGAGAGAGAGAGAGAGAGAGAGAGAGAGAGAGAGAGAGAGGAGAGAGAGAGAGAGAGAGAGAGAGAGAGAGAGAGAGAGAGAGAGAGAGAGAGAAACAGAGAGAGGAGAGACAGAGAGAAAAACAGAGAGAGAGAAGGGACAGAGACAGAGAGAAAGACAGAGAGAGAAACAGAGAGAGAGAGAGACAGAGAGAGAGAGAGAAAAACAGAGAGAGAGGAGAGACAGAGAGAGAGAGGAGAGAGAGAGAGAAAAACAGAGAGAGGAGAGACAGAGAGAGAAAGGAGAGAGAGAGGGGGAGAGACAGACAGCGAGAGACAGACAGAGAAAGAGAGAGATATAGAGAGAGAGAGACAGCGCAACGAAGAAAGGAGAGAGAGACAGAGAGGAGAGAGAGAGAATAGAGAGACACAGAGAGAGAGAGAGACAAAGAAAGAAGAGGGAGACAGAGAGGAGAGAGAAATAGAGAGACAGAGAGAGAGACATAGAGAGAAACAGAGAGAGAGAGACAGAGAGAGAGAGACAGTGAGAGGAGAGAGAGAACTTTTCAGATCCACAAGTGAAGTCATTTCCATCGCAGCTAAACACTGTCTTTAAAGTGTAAGAAAAGGTTCCACAGTGTGGCTTTAGCCGGTTCTCTCCTTGGCGCTCGCTGACTCGTTGCCGCTGACTCGTTCCGTTGCCGTGTCTCATCCTGTGTATATCTTTGTGTATTTGTTGTCCGTGTGTATGTTCATTTTCTGTGTGTTTGTGTGTGTTTTGTGTGTGTGTTGCATTCGTAGCTCGGACTCTAGCGACAGCCGCCTGCCAATCATCCGCAGAGGGGAGGGGTCAATGGAGGAGACGTACGACGAGAGCTACGCCGACGACAGGGAGTACCCGGAGGACACCCGCTCCCTCTCCTCTGACATGTAGGCGTGTCACGATAACTGTTTCAGCCGGCGAGCGGTTTTATCTGTGCTACTGCGGAACATCTTTACACCAGAGAAAAACGCGAAACGGACGAGAGCTTTTAAGCACTTCCTGTTGGTTTTCGCTAATTATTCACTCAAAGTTTGCGTTAATCGTTATCGTCTTGAATTCGACGCTAACTTCGCCACCGATCGTTTATTCATCCGTATTTACCCAGGACAGTCCCGCTAACGCTGTTGCGACATAGCTAACCTGCTAGCCGCTACGTTCCAAACAGGAAGTGATCGTCAAATCTGGCCTCTAATTCACTTTCTATTGAAAAACTGTCGCACTGGCAACGCTCACAGCAAAACTAATTCTACTGAGTCTACATCATTCAAAAATAAATAAATAAAATCAGGATAAAGCCGCTAGCTGTTCCAAACAAGAAGTGATCACCAATTCTGGCTCCAATTCACTTTCTATTGTCATTTTGGTCTTAAATGTTCGTATTAACCCTCGACATGATCCTGGGGTTTTTATTTCACTATTTTATCTCTAAATCATGATGAACATTAACAACAGACAAATCAGGCGCCTTCTTTCCCCGAGGTCGCTCCTGTTAGCGTTAGCAACAGGTTTGATTGACAGCGTTGCTAAGCGCCTGCTCCCTGTTAAACCAGTGGTGTGGACGAGAAGGGGCGTTATCTTCAACAACCTCGCTCCTGATTGGCTCTTTGATGATACTATGATACTCGCGGTTGGAATTTCAAATACAGAACTAACCGCTAGCTACCACAGCTTTAGCCTCGATTAGCTTCATTTGGAGCCGACGCTGTGGGTGAGTCAGTCTATGGTCTCGATCCACCAACTGTTCGGAGGTTTGACCAATCACAGCGCAGCAAACAGAAGTGAAGCGCCCAAACAAACCGAAACAAACACGATGATGTGTTTAAACCTGTTTTTGCTTTGCGCATTTGTGCTTTTCTCTCAACAAAAGTTCAATTTATCGGCTCATCACGCTGTTACGCCGCTTCGACCAATCAGATTCAACGATTCCACCTTTTTCCCGATCGCCGTTCCAGACTGATGTGTGGAACTCACAGTGCGGCAGGTTAAATCGAGGCTCTAAAAAATCAGTTTTCACCTTTTTTTTATAACTTATGTTTTATTTTGAAAGGGTTTTACTGGAGTAGTCGTGCGCGTGTTATATTCTCACTGTTCTGTTTTATTTTGAAAGGGTTCTGCTGGAGTAGTCGTGCGTGTTATATTCTCACTGCTCTGTTTTATTTTGAAAGGGTTTTGCTGGAGTAGTAGTGCGTGTTATATTCTCACTGCTCTGTTTTATTTTGAAAGGGTTTTGCTGGTTTAGATTCATTATATCAGTGGAAAAAAACAGTTTCGATATTATTATTTTCTCTCTTATCTCTCGTATCGCTCTTTAAATCGCCTTTATCGTGACAGGCCTACAGTCGTGCTCTGTCTGAACCATCTGCAGCCGTGTGGTTTTATCTGTGTGCAGCT
>JAIEZT010000054.1:635129-692629 GCA_019594935.1 Periophthalmus modestus
GAATACTTCAGTTTGTGGTGTTTTAATACTGATTATGCCTCAAAATTATTATCAGTACTAGCACTAGCATTAGCGTTAGCATGTCTCTTTCTAAACACATAAGTATCTAACCCCCTAACCTCTGACCTCTGACCCCTAACCCACCTGCAGCTCCCTGTCCACTGCCTCATCTTTAAATATGTATTCATTTTAGCAAGATTCAGCAAAAACAGAAATAAAACTGGACAGGAAGTACTGACGCTGACAGGAAGTAGAGATGCTAACAGGAAGTAGCTAATGGTGAGGTAGAGGGCGCTACTGTGCACAGAGTCTATTACACTGATAACGAAACGTCCCCTTCCCCCGAAATATGAGACATGTAAACAAGCTGCACATAGTAACCGTCCATTGGCAGATACACATTAAGTTACTGCGTTTAAAGCTCCACTACGTAACTTTTCTGGTCCATCACCTGCTTGAAAATGTTCTAGCTTTGCCTGGAATATTCACACAGTCTGGTATAATCGTATTGTATTGCCAAAAAATACTTGGTTTTGGTGGGGTCAGCTATTTGTCGCCATGGAGATTTCTAACTTTTATGCCATTCTGTGGAACTTTCTAGGCAAAACAACATTTCCAACAGAAGATTTGGGACGCTCCACTTACAAACGTCCACAGTCCCCCTTTAGACGTCCTCATACATTTGAATACCTGTACTTTACGCCCGTTTAAATCGAATATAATCCTGATTTTGTGGTGGGAATGGGTTTTAAAGGAGGCGCATGAATGAACACACTGCCATACTCTGCTTCCTGTGCCAGTAACACACTTCTGACATTAATATGCAAATGAAATGTGAATGTTCCATAATGTAGTTTTAGTGACGTTTCAAATATCATGTGAACGAGGGATGAAGCTGTTGTCGGGATTTGAAGGAGAAATAACAGTTACGTAACACTATTGGATCTCTTTTAGACTTGACTCCTCATATATCCGCTCATATCAATCATCACATGCGGTATTTTCATTTAGTCGGCTACACCACAAGCTAACAAGCTAACAGGCTAACAGGCTAACAACAAAAACACATTATTTTTTATAGATTGTTATTGCTACGTTCCAGATCACAACACGACATTTAAACTGAGTTGGCTACACCACAAGCTAACACGCTAATGCCAAAAACACATGATTGTCTATGGACTATTGTTGCTAGGAATGTTCCACAGTATTGCATTAAGCGTATTTATTTTATTGTATTCACTTCTGAGCATTCTTGGAGAAATAACTGACTGTAACTTGACTCTTATCACAAGCTAACAGGCTAACAAGAAAAACACATGATTTTCTAAGGAATTGTTATTGCTAGGTTCCAGATCACAACATTTAAACTGAGTTGGCTACACCACAAGCTAACACGCTAATGCCAAAAACACATGATTGTCTATGGATTATTATTACGAGGAATGTTCCACGGTATTGCATTAAGCATATTTATTTTAATGTATTCAATTGCGAGTGTTTTTGGAGAAATAACAGTTACATAACACTCTTGGATCACAAGCTAACAAGCTAATAGGCTAATGCCAAAAAACACATGATTTTCTATGGACTATTATTGCTAGGTTGCAGATCACAAAACAACATTTAAATTGAGTTGGCTACACCACAAGCTAACAAGCTAACAAGCTAACAGCAAAAACACATGATTTACTATGGATCATTATTGCTAGTTTCCAGATCACAACACAACATTTAAACTGAGTTGGAGGGCAGGAAAACTTTTTTTTTCTACATAATGCAATCAATAAATATAAGGTAAACCGCCTCGTTAAGTAACCATAGTAACTGAATTAATATCAACGCAGACAACTGGACGCTCAAAGTACAATATGTAGTAAAAAGTACTTTATTTAAATACAACATGTACTTCAAATTACATTATATGGATCAGGGACGACCGTTTCGAAAGATTCTTGAAAAGTTGTTTTTTGAACAACATGCACTTGCAATACATTCTATGGATCAGGGACGACCGTTTCGAAAGATTAGCTCTGCTCGCTAGCTCACTGCGTCTCAAAGCTAACAGTAACTTTTATTAGAATCGGAAAACGCAAAATAAACAACCTTTTTCAAGTTCAAATTAATTAAAGTAAAGACTACTACCTGATATTTTTATATATATAGAACACTTCTGTTTGTGTTGTTTATTAAAATTAGCATTAGCGTTAGCATTGAGGCACAAACGCCTCTTTCTAAACAAAGTGTCCTCTGCTTAAATGTTCATATTATGCTCCCTGTCCACTGCCTCATCTTTAAAAATGTATTAATTTTAGCGTAACTCAGCAACAAACCTCAGAGAGATAAAACTGGACAGGAAGTAGTGACACTAACAGTGAGGCAGAGGGCGCTGCTGTGCACAGAGACTAAAAAATATTGTCAGATCATTTTAAAATCATATTTAACCTGTCGCCCTGATCCTTTATAGAGTATTACATTTGTATTTTCTCACCTCAAATCCAGGTTTAGTTTTGTCTCTTTCTGTTCAGCTGGTCTGAGAGCCCCCGTGTGGCGTGGAGTGGTACTGCAGACGTGTTGGGGTGCGATACCTGCTGCGTCCCACGAGATATGCAAAAACAATGCAATAATAAGACTGTGTGATGGTCCTGTGGTGGTGTGTCTATACTTGAATCAGGTACATTACAGTGTGATATACTCAATATTTAAGTATTTATTTTTAAACGTGTGCTGGGATGTCCATGTTCAACTTTAAAGCTGCACTGTGTAACATTTCTGGTGCAGGGTTCACCACCTGCTTGGCTCCTTGGAGATGTTATTGCTTTGCCTGGAATGTGCCGCAGTACTGCATTAAGACTTGACGCTTCATATCGACCCGTTTCAATCATCACTTACTAATAATTTGATATAGTTGGCCACAAGCTAATGACAAAAACACATGATTTTCAACATTTAAACTGAGCTGAAATGTTCCGCAGTATTGCATTAAACCTTGACGCTTCACATCGGCCCATTTAAATCATCTTAACATTTTGATTTCGTAGGCTAACACCACAAGCTAACAGGCTAATGACAAAAACACATGATTTTCTATGGGCTAAAATCGCTAGGTTCCAGATGACAAAATTACAGTTGTTAGAGTTTGAGGGCAGTTTAAATTTGTATTGCTTTGCCTGAAATGTTCCGCAGTATTGCTTTAAGCCTTGACGCTTCACATCGGCCCATGTCAGTCATCATAGTATTTTGATTTCGTAGGCTAACCCCACAAGCTAACAGGCTAATGACAAAAAATACATGATTTTCTCTGGACTATTACTGCTAAGAATGTTCCACAGTATCGCATTAATCGCATTTATTTAGCGTATTCATGTTTTTACGAGCGTTTTTGTTGTTAAAACGCCTCGTAAAGCCTCTCCACAGATCCGAACTGTAACTCCTTCAGGTTGCGTTGCGCTTGTCCAAATCCAGGTAAGTTTAACGTCTCGCTGTGGAACATTCCAGGCAAAGCTGTGACTTAACATCTCCACGGAGACGAGCAGGTGGCAGGACCGTCCGTCAGAAATGTCCCACGGTGCGGCTTTAACTTCCTTGCATGTGAAGACGAGAAAAGTCGGTGATATTTGTGAAGTTTAACCCGATCTTGGTGTATTTAAGCGGCGAAAACATCTGGGGCTTGTGTGTCTGTTCTGTTTGGTTAGGGCTGCATGGGTCTAACACTGACGTATCTGTTGAAAATGAACTTAAAGTAGCTATTTTCTGACGTTTTCATGCAAAGGAAGCTGTTTTTCATATAAACGTGGACAGGTAGAGTTTTGGAGGATCATTTTGTGTTCTGCTTTTGGTTCAGTTGTTCTAACCCTGTTTCCTTCCTCAAAAACAAACCTGGAGGTGTGTTTTTGTTTGAGTCACTCTTAATTATTATTCTGTAACATCTCCAAAGCTCAAAATGCTCAGTTCCACCTTGTGATGTCATCAGGTGGTAGTTTTCAAGTGAACAGCTCCTTTTACCTTTAGTTCAGTCGAGATAAGTGGCTATTCCAGGTCTGAAATCATCCAAATGATTCTAAAAAATGAAGGTGTGTGGAGTTTAAAAACACATTCGAGCACTTCCTGTACTACCACTTGATGACATCACAAGGTGGAACACAGTGTTTTCAGCGTAAATCTGCAGGTTTGTTTGTGTGAATGAAACAAAACACAACTCCAGGTCTGTTTGTGACGAGGAAACAACATTAGAACAGATCAGAAAATAGCGTAATGTGGCCGCTTTAAATCTGTTCCTGGTTTGTTTTAACGCAGAAGGACCAAATTTATGTAATACTGAAATATTTAAATTACTACAGATTTAAACCTTATAGTACGACATCCCACTATTGTTTCTGACGACAATCGAGACGCAGGACTTTGGCTTTTTGGGTCAAAACCATAGACTGTATAAAGAAGTGGACGTCACCGCAGTGTTCAGCTCCAGTCAAATGAAGCTAATCGAGGCTAGCAGTTATAGCGGCTAATCTGGAGCCGACTTCCATATTTAAATTTCCGAGTATCATAGCAACCAAAGAGCCAATCGGGAGCGAGGCTGTTGAGTGTAACGCCCCTTCATGCCCGCAAAACTGAGTTAGAAGCTGGCACATAGCAACGCTGTCAATCAAACCTGTTGCTAACGCTAGCGGGGGCGGCTTTGGGAAAAGAAGTCGCCTGATTCGTCTGTTATTAATGTTCAAATCTTGATTTACGGACAAAATAATGAAATAAAAAATAAAAAAAGATCATGTAGAGGGTTAATACGAACATTTAAGACCAAAATGACGCACTTCCTGTTTGGAACGTGGCGGCGGCTAGCAGGTTAGCTACGTCCTTTTATATATACAGTCTATGGTGAAAAGTGAATGTGCTTTTGAACGGTGTTATTGACGAGGGCTTTATTTAAGATGGTGAAATATTAGCATAACCGCGTCTAATACGTGCATGAGTTTGGATCATATGTGAATGAACTCTCACCACGAGCCAATGATTGTATATTTTTCTATATGAATATAGTAAGTACACAGATATAAAGTATTTAATCCCGGGAATGTTAAGAAAAAGGGCAAGTTTTATTTGAGATTGTTGACATTTTGGAGGTAAAAACGACGTCGGCCTACTGATCTGGAGTCAGTACGAAATAATCATCCCGAGAGTTTAAAGTATTTTTGACTAAATGTTTATATTTCCATAGATTTCAGTGAAATTAAAGGCGGATTTGACGAGGGGTAAGACGGAGAAATGGAAACAGGGCTATGGCTTGAGTCAAAAGAAACTACACACCACGATATAGGACTGTATGATACAAGAACAAGTCATATTCATGCGAACGCCGCTGTAAATCCGATTATTATATTTGAGTACTACATTAAATATACAGTAACAGTATCTTTGCGATGTTTTGAGACTAGGTTTAAGTTTTTACGCTGAGACTTCTGACCAGGGGTGGCGCTAGCGAGGGGCTCGAGGGGGGACTGACCTCCCCTAGAATGTCCGATGCAAAAATCCCCATAGCTCCCAAAAGATTTTCGCCCCACTTTTATAGCACTCGAATCAAAATGTTCAAACTACGGAGACCAAAATGAGACTACAATAAAAAAAAAAAATTAAAAGTCACTACGGGGCTAACTACTAGCTTAAAACAGTGACGCAAACATGATAGGGGGTGGAGGCTACGCTCAAAGACAAGATATTAACATTTTAATGAGCGCCCACATCGAAAACCTGTCCAAAATAAACTAAAATGTGTGGCGCCGCCCTGCTGGTGACATGGCAAATCACATTAGCATCATTTAGCTTGACAATTTAAGATAAAACTACCAAGAAGACATTTTTAAACCAAAAAATAGCCCAAATTCCACATTGAAAACCTTAGCATCCTCGTTTAGCTCCTCTAACCAAACATGTCTGGCGCCGCCCTGCTGGTGACACGGCAATTAATACTCGTGTAATTTTACTTTACAATTTAAGATAAAATTACCCAGAAGACATTTTAAAATAGAAATAGCCCAAATTCCAAAGTGAAAACCTGAGCCACCCCCGTTAACCAAAAATATCTGGCGCTAACCAAAAATGTCTGGCGCCGCCCTGCTGGTCACACAAGTCCACATTATCATTTCACAATTTAAGATAAAACAACCAAGAAAACATTTTAAAACAAGAACTAGACCAAATGACGCCAGTACGAGGCTGAATTATAACAGAATTTGAGAAATCACAATAATTTCCAATCGAATGTGCAGCGTATTATTGTATTATATAATGCAAAAACAGATATTTATATATTTTCTTTACCATTATAAACACATTGTATTTACGTGTCAAATTTAACAGTCTGTATATGTGACTATATAAACATATCTTAAAGTCACATTTTCAAATTATTTTCAGCTATTTCCGTTGAATGAAAAACTATAGCTTTATTGCAACTGATACTTTGCAGTGACGTCACACTGGGGGCGTTCTACATGTATGTCTATGGCGTAATGTTGAGCAGTTGCCATGGTGACACGCATTAGCTTGCCAGGTTTAGATGGATGAAAAAAAAAAATCACGAAAACAACACATTTTCCTGGTCTTGTTTTGGATTTTCAACAAAAAGGTGAGAGTGACCGACTGAAAAACTGTTGGCTAATGCTAATGCTAATGCTAACACTAGCTTGTACTGTACGTTCACGCGTGAGAGACTTGTTTAACAGCACAAATCAGCTCACCTGTTGTACTTCAGCTCTTTCTGGTCAGATTGCGTTAAAACAAAGCTCAGATTAGAGTCTAACGCAGTCGCAGAGCTTCAGACAGAGCAGTGCCTACAGTTAGCATCACACCCCGATCAGCTGCAAAGTATCAATTGATGATTACAGTTAAAAAAATATTGCAAACACTTTTATTGCACAGCTCTATAGTCTATTTTCCTTGTAGCCAAACGCACATAAACGTCACATTTTAAACCTGGGTGCTTTTCGTTCGACGGCATTCGTAACGTTCTTCTGTAGCACTCGTGTAAACTTCAAATTATTTCGACTTTTTTAGCAACGCGACGCCAAAACGACCGCTCCAACCACGCCATGTAGCTACAGCGTTCTCTTCCAAAAGTGTTTGGACAACTTGAATCATATCTTTGTAGAAACACTGTACCCGGAGGCTCACCGTAAAGCAACGAGAATGGATCCTGAGGCAGAACACGGCTGAATATTTGACGGAAGTTAAAGCTCAATTACGTAGCTTTTCTGTCGGAGCGATACACCGCCCGTTTGTCTTTATGGATGTGTTATTTCTTTGCCTGGGAAGTTCCACAGTATGACGTTAAACAGCGCTGTACCTCAGTTTTAGCGTCTTAAAAACATAAGGGAAAAAAATTATTTACATCATTTGCAGCCGCTAACAACAGCTAGCATGCTAACAACAAGAACTAGCATGCTAACAGCCTCACTTCCCGGTTTGCTAATGATAAAAATGTGTAATAATGAGATAGAGGCGGTGCACAGGTCTCGTTTTGACCTTACAACTAAAAACATCTGATTTTTAGTGTCTTAAAAACAATCGTTTGCAGCCGCTAACAACAGCTAGCATGCTAACAACAACAGCTAGCATGCTAACAGCCTCACTTCCTGGTTTGCTGATGATAAAAATGTGTAATAATGAGATAGAGGCGGCGCACAGGTCTCGTTTTGACCTGACACCATTCCAGGAAAACTAAAAACATCTCCATGGAAACAAAAAACATTTACCAGAAAAGTTACGCAATGCATCTTTACCGGTTCAAAGTCTTCTCCCGACGTTGACGCTCTGGGACAGACTTCTGAACTTTGAGCTGAAACTCCAGACTCGTTCAGCCGTGTTCTGACGTTTTAAGAAGAGAAACGGCGGAACTTTTCTGCTTCTATCAGAGTTTATTTGAAAGTGTTGAGACAGACGGATGTACAGAAACTTTTACCAGCTTCAGTCGAACATCATCAAACGTTTAAATATAAAATGGTGGATTGTGGGGTTTCGGCTGAAGCTCCACGTGAATCACTTTTATTTACTCAATTTCTGTCTCTGCACTGCTCCAGATATTTCTATTTTCTTGTAAAGTATTTGTCGACGCTTAATTCTGACTGTAGTATTTAAAGAGACTATTTTGAATATACATTTATCTTAACTTTTGGAAACGAGCAGAAAGATAAAGAACGGAAGAAGTATTATAATGAATATTTTGTATATGGGAATATGGGAAAGACAGTCTATGTACATGTATGAGGGCTATGTATGAGGTCTATGTACATGTATGAGGCCTGTGTACATGTATGAGGCCTGTGTACATGTATGAGGGCTATGTATGAGGTCTATGTACATGTATGAGGCCTGTGTACATGTATGAGGGCTATGTACATGTATGAGGTCTATGTACATGTGTCAGGGCTATGTACATGTATGAGGGCTATGTACATAGACCTCATACATGTACATAGACCTTTTACGTGTATGAGGTCTATGTACATCTTTGAAGTCTATGTACATGAGGGCTATGTACATGTATCAGGTCTATGTACATAGACCTCATACATGTACATAGACCTCTTACGTGTATGAGATCTGTGTACATGTATGAGATCTGTGTACATGTATGAGGCCTGTGTACATGTATGAGGCCTGTGTACATGTATGAGGTCTATGTACATGTATGAGGCCTGTGTACATGTATGAGGCCTGTGTACATGTATGAGGTCTGTGTACATGTATGAGGCCTGTGTACATGTATGAGGCCTGTGTACATGTATGAGGGCTATGTACATAGACCTCTTGCGTGTATGAGATCTGTGTACATGTATGAGGTCTATGTACATGTATGAGGCCTGTGTACATGTATGAGGTCTATGTACATGTATGAGGTCTGTGTACATGATGAGGTCTGTGTACATGTATGAGGCCTGTGTACATGTATGAGGTCTGTGTACATGTATGAGGCCTGTGTACATGTATGAGGCCTGTGTACATGTACATGTATGAGGCCTGTGTACATGTATGAGGTCTGTGTACATGTATGAGGCCTGTGTACATGTATGAGGCCTGTGTACATGTATGAGGTCTGTGTACATGTATGAGGCCTGTGTACATGTATGAGGTCTGTGTACATGTATGAGGTCTGTGTACATGTATGAGGTCTGTGTACATGTATGAGGCCTGTGTACATGTATGAGGTCTGTGTACATGTATGAGGTCTGTGTACATGTATGAGGTCTGGCTGGATGTGACTGGAGGAAGCGTGTGCAATTCATAAACTTGTATTGGCATTTTGAACGTATCGATTAGCTTAGCGGTTGACAAGTTTCATTTATTCTCAATTTGTTTGTTACCTCGGTTACAGAGCAGATTTGACAAACTGAATAATCAAACTTGACCAGCTTCATTAAAGCCGCTGTACCTGATTTTTACAGTTTTTAAAACATGAAAAACAAAACTAGCTCATTTTAAACGGTTTTCAGTCGTCCAGAGTTACTCCTCACTTTACCTTATGCATCAGAACATCCTAATTACTCACCGAGATGAGTTTATAAGCACTTTTTGCTCAAATACATGGGATAAAATCAGGTACAGAGTCTTTAAATAAATATATAAAGAGGTTATATAACTATTACTAAACTTACACAAGGGGAGGAGTTCAAATATATGAATGTATTTCTTAAAGAGACAGTGCACTCATTCAAAAAAAAAAAAATAACAGAAATTAAAATAAGTCTGAACTATAGTATAAATAAATAAAAATGTAGAGTTAAAACTTAACCAAAATCCATATATTTGTAATGTAACATATAACCTCTTTATAAAGAATATATTACAATTTAAATAATGTGATCACGTTTTCAAAATTAGACGTTTGTTTTATATAAAAAGTCCAAAATTCTGGGTTTGGTTGCATGTTTTTTAAGAGCATGGCTGGTTTGAGAGAAGCAGGAGATCAGCACCGAGGCCTTTTAGCCCCTCGTTTAAACGTAGACTTAGATTTAAAATAGTTAGAAAGCCTCCCCCGTTTCCGTAGTAGCAAAACACAATAATTAACAGGATTTTGAATAATTTTTAAGCTCACTTTGTTGCGCGTTTAATCCATCGACCAGTTCGACACAAAGATTATTGGGGTGAAGTTGGTGCTAGCGGAGTTTAAATTTTAGCGATTTGTAAAAAAGGAAATTATTTTTGGAAATTCTAAAGACGTTTTGTGAGATATTAACGGATTCTTCAGCAACTTTTTGACAATTTATATTTATTTTAGGTATTAATTCTAAGATAAACGATCATATCCACACATGTAAATCTAGACTTTAGAGACTTCACAAAAACACAAAATTGGCGAGTTTTACCATCGTTTTAAAGCTGCGCCCTTTGCCTGTGTTTGTCTCACTGGTTTCGGATTGAAATCGTGCAACAAATCGATTGAAATAAGTCGGATATTTTCATTTCTCTCTCGTTTACATATCACCGCGACTGTCTGAACCACAGAACGTCTCAGACCTCCAGTTCTTTTCGATTCGCTCCAGACCGGCGCTGAAATAGCAGTTTTTTTTCCGTCTTTTTCCGTTTTAATTTGGTGTTTGATGAAGACGTGGGTTTGCCTCTTCAGCAGCGTGCATGCACTCATCGAGATATGCAGCCTCTACTGCCCCTGCGGCACTAGAAACATAACGACGTTTTGTAGACGTGATATTTGAGTACGAGGGGCCGCCGCGGTGGGCCCCTACACTGTTGTTTGTATAAATTTCTTTCGTCACTCGCTCGGCGTGAGTGTTTAAAGCCATCGGCGCGACTGTGTGCGTGTAGTTTCTGACAGCACTGCGGGGGTCAGAGGTCACATTCTGTTACTGCTGTAGCTTCGGAGGCAGGCGGCCATTTTGACTTGAGTTCTTCGACATAAGCCACTCCCCCTCGCTTTTCGGAGGGATTTCATTGGTCCTGAGGTTCCAGTGCGACTGCATGGTCTCTCACGGTTTCTCCTCTTTCTTTTTCTAAAGGAGAGATGTTGATTATTTTGACTCATTCATTTCTTCATTTTAGATTTTAGAAAGAGAAAGAAACAGTAAATAAATCTCAAATATGAATCCAATCACTTTTCTACGCCTATTTTCAATAAAAAGTTGAAGAAAAACCAAATAAAAAGTTGATTTGTAAATAGGTCATGTACAGTTTGTATCTGTAAGTTGTCAGAGTGTGTCTTGCTTATAACGCACGCTACCAGTAAATAAAAAAGGAAAAAGTATATTTAGACTGTATGGTCCCTTGAAAGCAACTTTTAAATGAATATCTGATGTATATTACTGTAACATTGCATTTTTATCTGAGGAATGATGTTATTAAAAAATGCAAATAAACGGCATTTCCTACTGTTGTGTTTCTTTCACTTTCGTTCTTAAGGACTCGAGGCGACACAAAGTGATAATTCAAAGTGTTTTACAGAAGAAGAAAAACGATAAAATCACAAAACGACAACTCAAAACATAAATAATCATCTTGAAATTAACCTTAAAGGAGAAAAGTGCAGAATAAACCCCTTTTCAGTCAAATGCTCGGCTAAAAAGAAGCGTTCAGACGGTTTTAGCTGCAGAAAACTGAAGCAGGGCCGTCGGCAGGAATTTGGGGGCCCGGGGCGAGAAGAGCCCCCCCACATGGGCCCCTTCTCATTTTAATTATCGTATTTTCCAGAATATAAGTCGCACCAGTCAAAAAATGCATAAAAATGAAGAAAAAAAACATATATAAGTCGCACTGGACGATAAGACGCAGTTTTAGGGGAAATTTATTTGACCGAATTCGAGACGAAGAACAGACATTTAACAATAATACCAATAAATAAATAAAATGTCGAACACCACAATAACCTAACACATTTATATTTATTCAGCTGAAGCACAGACAGAACTGACACGTGTCGGGTTTGTTAACGTCAGATATTAAGTTAATCACAAACTAAAGCAGAAAAAACAAGTTTACTCTGGATCTCAGTCCAAAGAAATCACAAAAAAACACTGAATTCTTCATCCTCGTGTCGAAGATGAACAACTCCACCTGCTCCAGAGGAAGATGAAGCTCTGCACCGTGTAGGAGACACTGGTACAAGCCTGGAGCGCCCCCGTGTGGTTCAGTGTGACAATAACAAAGATGGTTATTACATATTTAATAACGTCACATATAAGTCGCCTCCAGGACAAACTATTTAAAAAGTGACACTTATAGTCCAGAAAATACAGTGGTAGGGGTTTGAGTTCTGGGGTCCGGGACATCAGCCCCTGTGTCCCCCCCCGTCGACTCCCCTGGATGAACTCTCACATTTGTATTTGACCCTCTTGGCAGTGGCAGAGTGGTTAACGTTCTCACAGCTGCAGTGAAACCGTCTCAAAGCTTCACTGTCAGTATCTGTAGAGTCCATCACCGTCTTGTCTCCATGGAGATAGATGGAGATGTCTTTCCTCAGTCTGGAAAGTTCCACAGTTTGGCATAACTTCGAGCAGAGGGACAGTTCAGATCTGTGGAGAGGTGACTCTACTCACAAAATGGACTCCTGTAGCTTTAAGTTATGCTCTAATGATGTTTCCTCCTCAAAAACAGCCCTGGAGTTGTGTTTTTTGTTTGTTTCATTCACATGTTTGAGTCACACTTTATTATCAGTCTGTTAGTGTCACGATCCCCGTCTGTCCTGCCTCGTGTTTGTCCTTTTTCCCTCCCTCACCTGTCCGAGCCTGGAGCTGGGCGGAGTTCCTGGCTCCTCCCCCTCCACACCTGTAATCCATCAACATCAATCACTCCGGCAGTGCATAAGAGGAGCCAGGACTCTGCACTCGGGGTCAGATCGTCTGATTGTCTTCGTGTTTACACCTCGGTCCTGGGACCAGCTCCGGACCCTGCCTCCCTGCTCCGGTACTGTTTCCCTCGTATTCGTCTCTGCGCGTCACCCTGCCCCCGCCCCTGCACCCCGCTCCCTGCACCCCGCTCCCCGCACCCCGCACCCCGCTCCCCGCACCCCGCACCCCGCTCCCTGCTCCTCGTCAGATCAACTGTCATCGCTTATTTGTTCACCCTTGTAAAAAAAACACTGTTCAACACCTTCCGAGTTCTGCATTTTTGGTCCCTCCGTCAGACAAACGCTCTGTTCCACCTTGTGATGTCATCAAGTGGGAGTTTTCAAGTGAACAGCTCAGACTGAAGAGACAAGAGGAGGAAAAAAGAGGAGGAAAAAAGAGCGAGTGAACGTCTCCTTTTACCTTTAGTTCAGTAGAGGCTGAAATGATCCAAGTGATTCTAGTGAAAGTGGAGTTTAAAAACACAGTGGAGCACTTCCACATGATGACATCACAAGGTGGAGTGTTTTGAGAGACTAAATCTGCAGGTTTGTTTGTGTGTTAAACATGTGCGAACGAAAAAAAACCCAGCTCCAGGTCTGTTTTTGAGGAGGAAACATTAAAACAGATCAGAAAACAGAGTAACATGGGCCGTTTAAGGTAAAATGGGCCATTTAAGGTAAAATGGGCCGTTTAAGGTAAACTGGGCCATTTAAAGTCTCACATTTTGAGCATTAAAAACAGCAGCATTTGTAAGAACTTTAAATATGAAGGTAAAAGTAATAATATTCAGTTCTATCTCACAAAATAAAGCGGTTTTAGTCAGATGTATTTTATCTCATGTTTTTACGCACGTTCAGAATACTGCCCTCTGATTGGCCAATGCATCAGGATACGTCACATTTAATTCAGTTTTAAGCATTTTATAACTAAACCCATGTTCAAACTCTTCTTCATATCAGTGTCTGTGTCTGATGATGCTGTAAAAAAAAAACCCGCCTGGTACCACGTGACGCGCGGGGCAGGAGGGGAACACCTCTCCACGCGCACACGCCCTCAGCCTGCCCCGGGACAGCTCCACAGAGGCGCGGAGGTCCACGGAGATCCACACAGGTCCACGGAGGTCCATACAGGTCCACACAGGTCCACGGAGGTCCACACAGGTCCACGATGACATCAGGGCTTCGGGTAAACCTCGTGCCGAACTTCTAACGCGGAGAAAGTTACGAAAATTGCGCAAAAATGGGGGGAAGACGCAGAGCTGCACCTGGACGCGGCGAGGACTTCACCTTCGTCAGCCCCGTGGTCAAATACCTGCTTTTCATGTTCAACTTTCTGTTCTGGGTGAGTGTAAACCTCCTCACACCTCCTCACACCACCTCCTCACCTCCTCACGCCTCCTCACGCCTCCTCACACCTCCTCACCCTCCTCACACCTCCTCACACCTCCTCACACCTCCTCACACCTCCTCACGCCTCCTCACGCCTCCTCACACCTCCTCACACCTCCTCACACCTCCTCACACCTCCTCACGCCTCCTCTCACCTCCTCTCACCTCCTCACGCCTCCTCACACCTCCTCACACCTCCTCACACCTCCTCTCACCTCCTCACACCTCCTCACGGGGCGTTAAAGGCGCAGAGCTCGTGCGTAAACGTGGATGTTGTTTGTTAAAGTTCAAGCCGCGTTTATTTGCGTAAAGTTACAGTTTAACCTGGAAACGTGAAAAGTGAAACAAGAGCAGGTCGTTGAGGAAAGTCCCGTGTGATCTGTGACAGTCACAGCAGCGCAGACTCTTAAAGACACAGTGCGGAACTTTTCAGGTGGAGGCTCTGTCTGATTTGACTTTTTCCTGTTGTCTGACATAAAACTCATATATTTCACATTTATTATATCATAGTTTGTTTTTATTGCTGGAAAATGTCATATAAAGTGAAACTTGCGCTTTGTTTAGAGTTTAATGTCATACTGCGGAACATTTTGAGTAAAGAAACATCATCTCCATGGAGACGAGCAGCTGGTGGAGGCTCAGACAGAACAGATCTAGTGTTTTATGTCGTGAGACGTGTCTGAACAGGAGAAAAGATCAAAGAGGAAGTTAAAAAAACAACAATGAAACAGAAACAAACAAATGAGAAGTGTCCCACAGCGCCCCCTGTCCTCAGACCCTCCTCCTGCACTGTCCCACAGCGCCCCCTGTCCTCAGACCCTCCTCCTGCACTGTCCCACAGCGCCCCCTGTCCTCAGACCCTCCTCCTGCACTGTCCCACAGCGCCCCCTGTCCTCAGACCCTCCTCCTGCACTGTCCCACAGCGCCCCCTGTCCTCAGACCCTCCTCCTGCACCGTCCCACAGCGCCCCCTGTCCTCAGACCCTCCTCCTGCACCGTCCCACAGCGCCCCCTGTCCTCAGACCCTCCTCCTGCACCGTCCCACAGCGCCCCCTGTCCCAGACCCTCCTCCTGCACTGTCCCACAGCGCCCCCGTCCTCAGACCCTCCTCCTGCACTGTCCACAGCGCCCCCCTGTCCTCAGAGAACCCTCCTCCTGCACTGTCCCACAGCGCCCCCTGTCCTCAGACCCTCCTCCTGCACTGTCCCACAGCTGTCCCACAGCGCCCCCTGTCCTCAGACCCTCCTCCTGCACTGTCCCACAGCGCCCCCTGTCCTCAGACCGTCCTGGCAAAGAAAAACTTAAAAAAAAAACATGGGAAAAAGAGAAACTTTGAGGAAAACCAGAGTGAAGGAGAGATCCACTAAACCGGGACTAAACCGGGACTAAACCAGGGACTAACCGGAACTAAACCAGGACTAAACCGGGACTAAACAGGGACCAAACAGGGACCAAACCGGGACTAAACCGGAACTAAACCGGGACTAAACCGGAACTAAACCAGGACTTAACCGGAACTAAACCAGGACTAAACCGGGACTAAACAGGGACCAAACCGGGACTAAACCGGGTCTAAACCGTGACTAAACCGGGACTAAACCGGAACTAAACCGGGACTAAACCGGGTCTAAACCGGGACTAAACCGGGACTAAACCGGGACTAAACCGGGACTAAACCGGAACTAAACCGGGACTAAACCAGGACTAAACCGGGACTAAACCGGAACTAAACCGGGACTAAACCGGGACTAAACCAGGACTAAACCGGGTCCCTGGGAGGTTTTCTGAAGGTCTGGGACTTTTACTTGAGTACATTTGAGAGCAGTATCTGTACTTTTACTCCACTACATTCATGAACAGAACTGAAAAGTAAAAAGTACTTTTCGTCTGATTTGAGGAAGTATTTTTACCATGTTTGTGGAAACATCCTGAGTAAAGTTGAAGAGTTTAAGCTTCCACAGAAGTACACACGAGTTCATAAGAAAAATGAAGAAATAGATTCATGTTGTTCCTGTTGAGCTAAATATGAATCATCCACATTTACAAATACTTCAACTTTTTACTCTTTAAATACATTTTTGAGCAAAATGAACATTCTGTTAAAATAAACCCTCCTCCTCAGCAGCTCAGATGATGAAAGTACTTTTACTTTTCAGTCCTGTTCAAAAATGTAGTGGAGTAGAAAGTACTCCACTACATTTTTTAAAAGACTACTCAAATGTACTCGAGTAAAAGTAAAAAGTATCCACTGTAGACACACTTAAGTAAAGTACACATACATAAAATATTACTTAAGTACATTATTAAGTATTAATAATTATACTATATGAATAATGACTAGTCTGAAAAAACACAGTCCCTCACTATGTCTGCGTCCTGATTGGCTGAGGGACTGTAGACCATTGTGTTCTGCGTCCTGATTGGCTGTGGGACTGTAGACCATTGTGTTCTGCGTCCTGATTGGCTGAGGGGCTGTAGACCATTGTGTTCTGCGTCCTGATTGGCTGAGGGGCTGTAGACCATTGTGTTCTGCGTCCTGATTGGCTGAGGGACTGTAGACCATTGTGTTCTGCGTCCTGATTGGCTGAGGGACTGTAGACCATTGTGTTCTGCGTCCTGATTGGCTGAGGGACTGTAGACCATTGTGTTCTGCGTCCTGATTGGCTGAGGGACTGTAGACCATTGTGTTCTGCGTCCTGATTGGCTGAGGGACTGTAGACCATTGTCCATCAGTCTCCTCCGTGTCTCCTGTACAGTACAGAATGTGTCAGACAAATTTACATAAATGTTGGATCAGTGTGACTCTGAAGTGCTGTATGTTTGCAAGTTTTCTCCCCGACAAAACCCACAATGTCGATGAAACGTTCTGCACCGACAAAGGCACCGACGAAGGTTTGAACTTTGTGTTTAAACAAGAGAGAAATGTGAGAAAATGTTAAGCCTGTGTGAGAAAAGTGTATAAAGTGTGTGGTGAGGGGTTTTACAGACAAGAAACAGAGAGAATAATGTAAAAAATAAATCTGATTTTGTATATTGTGGGTTATTTTTAGAACATAACCCCCGAGATAAACGAGGGACCTCTGTGTTTCTCTGAACAGAGTCGTTCTGTTGCATTAGTTCAGATTATCGGCTGAACCACCTCAAGGTCCAGGTCTGTGGTTTGTGGTCAGCTGATCTGAGGATTTAAGCTGTTTTCTGTGTTTCATGTTTCAGATTCTGACGTGTTTTAGTGGATAAAACCTGAGCTAAATATTTATTATACTTGTACCTCAGTGATGAGAAAGTTTGTGGACAAAATTTAGAAAAGAGAAGCACAAAAAAATACATGAAGTGTCTCTGAGCAGCTCCAGAATCCAACAGTCGTCAGAGCAGCAGGTTCATGTGAAACATGTTTAATATACAAGAGACACATCAGGAAAAAGACCTGGACTGGTCCTGGTTTAGTCCTGGTTTAGACCTGGTTTAGTCCTGGTTCAGTCCTGGTTTAGACCTGGTTTAGTCCAGGTTTAGTCCTGCTTTAGTCCCGGTTTAGTCCCGGTTTAGTCCCGGTTTAGTCCTGTTTTAGTCCTGGTTTAGTCCTGGTTTAGTCCTGCTTTAGTCCTGGTTTAGTCCAGGTTTAGTCCAGGTTTAGTCCTGGTTTAGACCTGGTTTAGACCTGGTTTAGTCCTGGTTTAGTCCTGGTTTAGTCCTGGTTTAGTCCTGGTTTAGTCCTGCTTTAGTCCTGGTTTAGTCCTGCTTTAGTCCTGCTTTAGTCCAGGTTTAGACCTGGTTTAGTCCTGGTTTAGACCTGGTTTAGACCTGCTTTAGTCCTGGTTTAGACCTGGTTTAGTCCTGGTTTAGTCCTGGTTTAGACCTGGTTTAGTCCTGTTTTAGTCCTGTTTTAGTCCTGCTTTAGTCCTGGTTTAGTCCAGGTTTTAGACCTGGTTTAGTCCTGGTTTAGACCTGGGTTTAGTCCTGGTTCAGTCCTGGTTAGACCTGGTTTAGTCCAGGTTTAGTCCTGCTTTAGTCCCGGTTTAGTCCCGTTTAGTCCCGGTTTAGTCCTGTTTTAGTCCTGGTTTAGTCCTGGTTTAGTCCTGCTTTAGTCCTGGTTTAGTCCAGGTTTAGTCCAGGTTTAGTCCTGGTTTAGACCTGGTTTAGTCCTGGTTTAGTCCTGGTTTAGACCTGGTTTAGTCCTGGTTTAGTCCTGCTTTAGTCCTGGTTTAGTCCTGCTTTAGTCCTGCTTTAGTCCTGGTTTAGTCCTGGTTTAGTCCTGGTTTAGTCCTGCTTTAGTCCTGCTTTAGTCCTGGTTTAGTCCTGGTTTAGTCCTGCTTTAGACCTGGTTTAGTCCTGCTTTAGTCCTGCTTTAGTCCTGCTTTAGTCCTGTTTTAGTCCTGGTTTAGTCCTGGTTTAGTCCTGCTTTAGTCCTGCTTTAGTCCTGGGTTAGTCCTGCTTTAGACCTGGTTTAGTCCTGGTTTAGTCCTGGTTTAGTCCTGCTTTAGTCCTGGTTTAGTCCTGGTTTAGTCCTGGTTTAGACCTGGTTTAGACCTGGTTTAGTCCTGGTTTAGTCCAGGTTTAGTCCTGGTTTAGTCCAGGTTTAGACCTGGTTTAGTCTGGTTTAGACCTGGTTTAGACCTGGTTTAGACCTGGTTTAGTCCTGGTTTAGTCCTGGTTTAGACCTGGTTTAGTCCTGTTTTAGTCCTGGTTTAGTCCTGCTTTAGTCCTGGTTTAGTCCAGGTTTAGACCTGGTTTAGTCCTGGTTTAGACCTGGTTTAGACCTGCTTTAGTCCTGGTTTAGACCTGGTTTAGTCCTGGTTTAGACCTGTTTTAGTCCTGGTTTAGTCCTGCTTTAGTCCTGTTTTAGTCCTGGTTTAGTCCTGCTTTAGTCCTGCTTTAGTCCTGGTTTAGTCCTGCTTTAGTCCTGGTTTAGTCCAGGTTTAGTCCTGCTTTAGTCCTGGTTTAGTCCTGGTTTAGTCCTGCTTTAGTCCTGGTTTAGTCCAGGTTTAGTCCTGCTTTAGTCCTGGTTTAGTCCTGGTTTAGTCCTGCTTTAGTCCTGGTTTAGTCCTGGTTTAGTCCTGCTTTAGTCCTGGTTTAGACCTGGTTTAGTCCTGGTTTAGTCCTGGTTTAGTCCTGGTTTAGACCTGGTTTAGTCCTGGTTTAGTCCTGGTTTAGACCTGGTTTAGTCCTGGTTTAGTCCTGGTTTAGTCCTGGTTTAGTCCTGCTTTAGTCCTGGTTTAGTCCTGGTTTAGTCCTGCTTTAGTCCTGGTTTAGACCTGGTTTAGTCCTGGTTTAGTCCTGGTTTAGTCCTGGTTTAGACCTGGTTTAGTCCTGGTTTAGTCCTGGTTTAGTCTTGGTTTAGACCTGGTTTAGTCCTGGTTTAGTCCTGGTTTAGTCCTGCTTTAGTCCTGGTTTAGTCCTGGTTTAGTCCTGCTTTAGTCCTGGTTTAGACCTGGTTTAGTCCTGGTTTAGTCCTGGTTTAGTCCTGGTTTAGACCTGGTTTAGTCCTGGTTTAGTCCTGGTTTAGTCTTGGTTTAGACCTGGTTTAGTCCTGGTTTAGTCCTGGGTTTAGTCCTGCTTAGTCCTGGTTTAGTCCTGCTTTAGTCCTGGTTTAGTCCTGGTTTAGTCCTGCTTTAGTCCTGCTTTAGTCCTGGTTTAGTCCTGGTTTAGTCCTGCTTTAGTCCTGCTTTAGTCCTGGTCTTTTCCTCGCTCTGGGGAGGATGTACGTCGTTGTCTCGGTGCAGGGTCAGACTCGGTCTCAGACTCTGTTCAGACTCGACTCTTTTCTCGGTGGAATGTTCTTTGAGGAGTGATGCCTTCAGGGCCGATTCTCTCCGTCCGGACGCTCCAGAGTAAATATCATGTGTCCTACACGTTTGAAACTTCTTCCTGCTCCTTTTCCACCTTAAATAAGAAAAAAAAACGTGAAATGTGCCTTAAGTGAACTGGATACTTTATATACTGACGTCATGTGTTTGTTAATCTGCTAAAAAAAACTGAAAAAAAAATAGAAGAAATATCGAATTATCTGGGACGTCCTGTGGCTGTGCTTCCTGTTGGAGAGTTTTCACACTCCTTTGTCTGAAATGTTCCACAGTGTGGCATTAAACCAAACTATCCACCATTTATTTCAGTTATTATGAGTTTTATGACTCAAAAACACTGTGAGCTCGCCTCTCCACAGATCTGACCTGTAACTAGTGGTGTAGCGTGACTGTTAGCATTGAGGCAGTGCGCTGCTAGCACAGCGCGAACTCGAGTTCAACACAAGAACATCATTTTTGAACTCTGTCTAAACATATGAGGCAAATGTCCCACAATGCAACAGGATTCTGTGTGAAAATACAGGGAGATGATGAGTGTTTGTGTCACTGTGCACAAACGTCCTGGAAAGTCCTGGAAAGTCCTGGAAAAGTCCGGGGAAAGTCTGGGGAAAGTCCTGGGAATGTCCTGGAAAAATGTTTCTAAAAAGCGTGGGACCCCTGTTTCAGGACGATTCAAACAGCAGCTTCATTTTGATCATTTTCAGTCGCACATTTCAGCTTTTTTCCTGTTAAATTCAAGGCGTCAGACTGTTAGGTTAAAGTGAACTGTTTCCCAGGGCCCGGTGCAGGTCGGGGCCCCTCACACAGTCTGTGAAGGGTATTTTTTAGTGTATCTTGTAGTGCGGGGCCCCCTGAGGTGACATGCAGCCGGGCCCAGGCTGCGCCCCTGGAGCAGGTGCATTGTGGGCCGTGAGCGGGTGAATAGGGCCTTTCTCTGTGGAGGACACCTGATCCGTGTGGGCGGGGCGTGGGACGACTCACCTGCAGCGTCGAGACAAAAGGTCTTTACTGCAGCGGGGCCACGGGACAGACACTGACATGCCTCCAGCTTTACCTGTGTTAGATCTGAAGAGTGACAGCTCCACAAACAGCTGTGTGATGTCAGGGCGCGGCACAGAGTCATGACCCTCTGACGAAACGCCGTGTTTAATCAGAGAATCTGCTGAAGTCAGACACAGGCACAGTCCTGTCGCCATGGTGACAAACAAATCAAAACTAAATATTAAAAAAGATTCACCAACGTTTAGTCCAATTTAAACTTTAGATACAGGTTTATTTATGTGGCAGCTCTGCTTCAAGCACTTCAGCCGTTTAGTCCTGGTTTAGTCCTGGTTTAGACCCGGTTTAGACCCGGTTTAGACCCGGTTTAGACCTGGTTTAGTCCTGGTTTAGTCCTGGTTTAGACCCGGTTTAGACCTGGTTTAGTCCTGGTTTAGTCCTGGTTTAGTCCTGGTTTAGACCTGGTTTAGTCCTGGTTTAGTCCTGGTTTAGTTCTGGTTTAGACCTGGTTTAGACCTGGTTTAGTCCTGGTTTAGTCCTGGTTCAGTCCTGGTTCAGTCCCGGTTTAGTCCCGGTTTAGACCCGGTTTAGCCCTGGTTTAGTCCTGGTTTAGACCTGGTGTAGTCCTGGTTTAGTCCTGGTTTAGTCCTGGTTTAGACCTGGTGTAGTCTTGGTTTAGTCCTGGTTTAGTCCTGGTTTAGACCTGGTGTAGTCCTGGTTTAGTCCTGGTTTAGACCTGGTTTAGACCTGGTGTAGTCCTGGTTTAGTCCTGGTTTAGACCTGGTTTAGACCTGGTTTAGACCTGGTTTAGTTCTGGTTTAGTCCTGGTTTAGTCCCGGTTTAGTCCCGGTTTAGCCCTGGTTTAGTCCTGGTTTAGTTCTGGTTTAGTCCCGGTTTAGTCCCGGTTTAGCCCTGGTTTAGTCCTGGTTTAGTCCTGGTTTAGTCCTGGTTTAGACCTGGTTTAGACCTGGTTTAGACCTGGTTTAGTCCTGGTTTAGTCCTGGTTTAGTCCTGGTTTAGACCTGGTTTAGTCCTGGTTTAGCCCTGGTTTAGCCCTGGTTTAGTCCTGGTTTAGCCCTGGTTTAGTCCTGGTTTAGACCTGGTTTAGACCTGGTTTAGTCCTGGTTTAGTCCTGGTTTAGCCCTGGTTTAGTCCTGGTTTAGTCCTGGTTTAGCCCTGGTTTAGTCCTGGTTTAGACCTGGTTTAGACCTGGTTTAGACCTGGTTTAGCCCTGGTTTAGCCCTGGTTTAGTCCTGGTTTAGCCCTGGTTTAGTCCTGGTTTAGACCTGGTTTAGACCTGGTTTAGCCCTGGTTTAGTTCTGGTTTAGTCCTGGTTTAGTCCTGGTTTAGTCCTGGTTTAGTCCTGGTTTAGTCCTGGTTTAGTCCTGGTTTAGTTCTGGTTTAGTTCTGGTGCTTGTTTCTTTTTTGTTTCTACACTTTTATATTTGACATTTTTGTCTCATAAACTGATCATATCTTAAATAAAAGTCTTTCTGTTTCAGATCATTTCTCTGGTGATGGTGGCGATCGGAGTTTACGCCCGGATGATGAAACACACAGGTGACTCACGTTTTATCTCAAATACTTTTACCCTCCCAAAACATGTTACACAGATGTAGTTTGTATTTTCCGTCTTCTTCTTCTGCTGTTTTCATCTGAGCCTCGGGTCTTTAGTTTGTGTCATGCACCAATGTCTGTAATAGTGGCGCCATCTGCTGGTGAACTGAGGAACGAAGCATTTTATGTTTGAAAAATAGAGCAGCGAGAAGTGAGACCGAATCAGGACTACGACGAAATCTGAACCAGGACTAAACCAGGACTAAACCAGGTCTAAACCAGGTCTAAACCAGGTCTAAACCGGGACTAAACCAGGTCTAAACCAGGTCTAAACCAGGTCTAAACCGGGACTAAACCAGGTCTAAACCAGGACTAAACCAGGACTAAACCAGGACTAAACCAGGACTAAACCAGGACTAAACCAGGTCTAAACCGGGACTAAACCGGGTCTAAACCAGGACTAAACCAGGACTAAACCAGGTCTAAACCAGGACTAAACCAGGACTAAACCAGGACTAAACCGGGTCTAAACCAGGACTAAACCAGGACTAAACCAGGTCTAAACCGGGACTAAACCGGGTCTAAACCAGGACTAAACCAGGTCTAAACCAGGACTAAACCAGGTCTAAACCAGGACTAAACCAGGACTAAACCAGGACTAAACCAGGTCTAAACCAGGACTAAACCAGGACTAAACCAGGACTAAACCAGGTCTAAACCAGGACTAAACCAGGTCTAAACCAGGACTAAACCAGGACTAAACCAGGACTAAACCAGGTCTAAACCAGGTCTAAACCAGGACTAAACCAGGACTAAACCAGGACTAAACCAGGACTAAACCAGGACTAAACCAGAACTAAACCAGGCCTAAACCAGGCCTAAACCAGGACTAAACCAGGACTAAACCAGGACTAAACCAGGTCTAAACCAGGACTAAACCAGGTCTAAACCAGGACTAAACCAGGACTAAACCAGGACTAAGCCAGGTCTAAACCAGGTCTAAACCAGGACTAAACCAGGACTAAATCAGGTCTAAAATAGGACTAAACCAGGACTAAACCAGGTCTAAACCAGGACTAAACCAGAACTAAACCAGGCCTAAACCAGGACTAAACCAGGACTAAACCAGAACTAAACCCTGTTCTCTTCTGTTACCCTCTGTTCTCTTCTTCTCCTGTTCTTATTCTCCTGTTCCTCTGTCCCTCTGTTCTCTCGTTCCTGTGTTCTCCTCTGTTCCCTCTGTTCCTCTGTTCTCCTCTGTTCTTCTGTTCTCCTCTGTTCTCCTCTGTTCTTCTGTTCTCCTCTGTTCTTCTCTGTTCCTCTGTTCTTCTCTGTCCCTCTGTTCTCCTCTGTTCTTCTCTGTCCCTCTGTTCTCCTCTGTTCCTCTGTTCTCTCGTTCCTCTGTTCTCCTCTGTTCTCCTCTGTTCCTCTGTTCTCCTCTGTTCTCCTCTGTTCTTCTCTGTCCCTCTGTTCTCCTTTGTTCCTCTGTTCCCCTCTGTTCCTCTGTTCCCCTCTGTTCTCCTCTGTTCTCCTCTGTTCCTCTGTTCTCCTCTGTTCCTCTGTTCTCCTCTGTTCCTCTGTTCTCCTCTGTTCCTCTGTTCTCCTCTGTTCCCTCGTTCCTCTGTTCTCCTCTGTTCTCTCCTCCTCTGTTCCTCTGTTCTCCTCTGTCTCCTCTGTTTCTCCTCTGTGTTCCTCTGTTCTCTGTTCCTCTGTTCCCCTCTGTTCCTCTGTTCCTCTGTTCTCCTCTGTTTCTCCTCCTCTGTTCTCCTCTGTTCCTCTGTTCTCCTCTCCTCCTCTGTTCTCCTCTGTTGTTCCTCTGTTCTCCTCTGTTCCTCTGTTCCTCTGTTCTCCTCTGTTCTCCTCTGTCTTCTCTGTTCCTCTGTTCTCCTCTGTTCCCTCGTTCCTCCTCTGTTTCTCTGTTCCTCTGTTCCTCTGTGTTCCTCTGTTCCTCTGTTCTCCTCTGTTCCTCTGTCTGTTTTTCCTCTGTTCTCTGTTCCCTCTGTTCCTCTGTTCTTCCTCTGTTCTCCTCTGTTCCTCTGTTTCTCTGTTCCTCTGTTCTCCTCTGTTCCTCTGTTCCTCTTGTCTCCTCTGTTCCTCTGTTCTCCTCTTGTTCTCCTCTGTTCTCCTCTGTTTCTTCTGTGTCCCTCTGTTCTCCTCTGTTCTCCTCTGTTCTCCTCTGTTTCTGTTCTCCTCTGTTCCTCTGTTCTCCTCTGTTCCTCTGTTCTCTGTTCCTCTGTTCTCCTCTGTTCTCCTCTGTTCTTCTCTGTCCCTCTGTTCTCCTCTGTTCCTCTGTTCTCCTCTGTTCCTCTGTTCTCCTCTGTTCCTCTGTTCTCCTCTGTTCCTCTGTTTCTCCTCTGTTCCTCTGTTCTCCTCTGTTCTCCTCTGTTCTCTGTCCCTCTGTTTCTGTTCCTCTGTTCCTCTGTTCCTCTGTTTCCTCTGTTCCTCTGTCTTCCTCCTCTGTTCCTCGTTTCCTCCTGTTCTCCTCTGTTCTCCTCTGTTCTTCTCTGTCCCTCTGTTCTCTGCCCTTATTCCCTCGTTCCTCTGTTCTCCTCTGTTCTCCTCTGTTCCTCTGTCCTTCTTATTCCCTCGTTCCTCTGTTCTCCTCTGTTCTCCTCTGTTCTCTTCTGTTCTTCTCTGTCCCTCTGTTCCTCTGTTCTCCTCTGTTCCTCTGTTCCCTCGTTCCTCTGTTCCTCTGTTCTCCTCTGTTCTCCTCTGTTCTCTTCTGTTCTCCTCTGTTCCCTCGTTCCTCTGTTCCTCTGTTCTCTTGTTCTCCTGTTCTTATTCCCTCGTTCCTCTGTTCTCCTCTGTTCCTCTGTCCTTCTCCTTCCCTCGTTCCTCTGTCCCTCTGTTCTCTTCTTCTCCTGTCCTTATTCCCTCGTTCCTGTCCCGGTGCAGAGGCGGCGTTGGCGTGCCTGGCCGTGGACCCTGCAGTGATGCTGATGGTGGTGGGGGTGTTGATGTTCTTCATCACGTTCTGTGGATGTGTGGGGTCCCTCAGGGAGAACATCTGCCTCCTGCAGACGGTGGGTCCTCCACAGTCTCCTCCACTGATGAAACACACTCAGAACAAATGTGACCAAACTGTGGCTCAGTTGGTAGAACGTGTGTCCACTGATCTGAAGGTTGGTGGTGCGATTCCAGCTCCACAGACGTTTTATCAAAGGTCGAGTTTTGTCTCGTCAATTCAAACCGATCAAGCCTCTTATTTTTTTAGAGCAAAATTGAGTTTGAAATTTTAGTATCACGACCATAGACTGTTTATATTAATGGACAGAGCTAACCTGCTAGCCGCCGCCGCGTTCCAAACAGGAAGTGATCATGGTGCACTTCCTGCTCCATCGACTCTCGTCATTTTGGTCTTAAATGTTCGTATTAACCCTCGACATGATCCTGGGGTTTTTATTTCACGTCTGTGTCTGTAAATCAACATATGAACATTAAAAACATAAAGTCACTCCTGTTAGCGTTAGCGACAGGTTTGATTGACAGCGCTGCTAGGCGGCCGCTCTCTGTTGCTTGTATTAACTCTCCTTGTTTCTCTTCTTTTCAGTTCTGTATTTGTCTGACCATCATTTTCCTGCTGCAGCTCACGGCCGGCGTCCTGGGCTTCATCTTCTCTGATAAGGTCAAAATTCAGTTTATACAAGTAGAAAAAAAAACCATATTTATTTAGGACACAGAGCACAAAAGTTAAGAGTTCAACGTCTGTTTTATTCTTCTTTGATGATTTGGTTTGATTCTGTTTTTGAAGACGTGGGCTGTGTCTGAATGTTCACATCCTCCCCACAGGGGGCGCTGTTTAGGGGTCACAACATTTTTACTGGTGTCTGAATGTCCAGTTGGTGAAAAAGCACCTGGTTTAGACCTGGTTTAGACCTGGTTTAGTCCTGGTTTAGTCTTGGTTTAGACCTGGTTTAGTCCTGCTTTAGTCCTAGTTTAGTCCTGGTTTAGACCTGGTTTAGTCCTGGTTTAGTCCTGGTTTAGTCCTGGTTTAGTCTTGGTTTAGTCCTGGTTTAGTCCTGGTTTAGTCCTGGTTTAGACCTGGTTTAGTCCTGGTTTAGTCCTGGTTTAGTCCTGGTTTAGTCCTGGTTTAGACCTGGTTTAGTCCAGGTTTAGTCCTGGTTTAGACCTGGTTTAGTCCAGGTTCAGTCCTGGTTTAGTCCTGGTTTAGTCTTGGTTTAGTCCTGGTTTAGTCCTGGTTCAGTCCTGGTTCAGTCCTGGTTTAGTCCTGGTTTAGTCCTGGTTTAGTCCTGGTTCAGTCCTGGTTTAGTCCTGGTTTAGTCCTGGTTTAGTCCTGGTTCAGTCCTGGTTTAGTCCTGGTTTAGTCCTGGTTTAGTCCTGGTTTAGACCTGGTTTAGTCCTGGTTTAGTCCTGGTTTAGTCCTGGTTTAGTCCTGGTTCAGTCCTGGTTTAGTCCTGGTTTAGTCCTGGTTTAGTCCTGGTTTAGTCTTGGTTTAGTCCTGCTTCAGTCCTGGTTCAGTCCTGGTTCAGTCCTGGTTTAGTCCTGGTTTAGTCCTGGTTTAGTCCTGGTTCAGTCCTGGTTTAGTCCTGGTTTAGTCCTGGTTTAGTCCTGGTTTAGACCTGGTTTAGTCCTGGTTTAGTCCTGGTTTAGTCCAGGTTCAGTCCTGGTTTAGTCCTGGTTTAGTCTTGGTTTAGTCCTGGTTTAGTCCTGGTTCAGTCCTGGTTCAGTCCTGGTTTAGTCCTGGTTTAGTCCTGGTTTAGTCCTGGTTCAGTCCTGGTTTAGTCCTGGTTTAGTCCTGGTTTAGTCCTGGTTTAGACCTGGTTTAGTCCTGGTTTAGTCCTGGTTTAGTCCTGGTTTAGTTTTCATGTTTGTTTTTTTCTTTGTGGATCATGTTTTTTTCTGTGTGGATCATGTTTTTTTCTTTGTGGTTCATGTTTTTTTCTTTGTGGATCATGTTTTTTTCTTTGTGGATCATGTTTTTTTCTGTGTGGATCATGTTTTTTTCTGTGTGGATCATGTTTTTTCTGTTCGCATCTGTTCGTTTTAGGCTCGAAACAAAGTGACAGAGATGATCAGTAAAGCCATCACCCACTACAGGGACGACATCGACCTGCAGAACCTCATCGACTTTGGGCAGCGAGAGAGGTGAGAAGGTCTGACTGTGGGCGTGACCATAGACTGTAAGAACCCGCTCGCCGCCGCGTCCAGATACGGGATACACACAGTTAACGTTTCATCCCTTTTCGTTCCATTAATCGATGAGATTTTCCTCCATCTACGTCATTTAGCTCGTTCTTAGCAGGTCTGCGTCTCATTTCACGTTTTTTGTTCCAGTTCAGCTGCTGTGGGGGCGTGACCTACACAGACTGGTCCCAGAACATGTACTTCAACTGTAGAGACGACAACCCGAGTCGAGAACGCTGCTCTGTGCCGTTCTCCTGCTGCCTCGTCACCGCAGAGAAGGTACCACAGGAGGTCTCTTTAACGTTTAGGACAGGCCTCTTCAACTTGGGACCTGAGAAATTTTCCCACAGTGTGGCTTTAAACACATTTAAGATCTAACTTGATGATGCCTGTTCGTCTCCATGGAGATAGATAAGTTTAATGTTACTGCTGTAAAGCTTTAACATCTCCATGGAGACGGTGGTGCATCCTCCTTCAAAAAAAGTTTCAGTGTGGAACTTTAGCTTAAATGTGGCCAAACTTGTGTCTGTGTTTTGTAGATTTACTCTGTTTCCTCAGGATGGTTTATTTTCTGTGACTGAGGTGATTCTCTCTGCTGCCACCAGATGGCGACATAATCCAGGTTAACAGAGTCAGATGTGCAATTATACAGGATATGAGAGAGAGAGAGAGAGAGGAGAAGAGGAGAGACGGGGAGGAGGAGAGGGAGGGAGAGAGAGAGGAGGAGAGAGAGGAGGAGAAGAGAGGGGGAGGAGGAGGAGAGGGAGGGAGAGAGAGAGGAGGAGAGAGAGGAGGAGAAGAGAGGGGAGGAGGAGAGGGAGGGAGAGAGAGAGGAGGAGAAGAGAGGGCGGAGGAGGAGGAGAGAGAGGGGAGAGAGAGAGGAGGAGAGAGAGGGAGGGAGAGAAAGAGGAGGAGAAGAGAGGGGGGGGAGGAGAGAGAGAGGAGAGAGAGAGAGGAGGAGAAGAGAGAGGAGGAGAGAGAGGGAGGGAGAGAGAGAGGGGAGGAGGGGAGTAGAGAGAGGAGGAGAAGGAAGAGGAGGGAGGAGGAGGAGAGGAGAGGGAGAGAGGAGAGGAGAGAAGAGAGGGGTAGGAGGAGGGAGGAGAGAGAGGAAGAGAGGAGAGGAGGGAGAAGAGAGGGGGAGGAGGAGGGAGAGGGAGGGAGAGAGAGAAAGAGGAGGAGAGAGAGGAGGAGGAGGGGGGGGGAGGAGAGAGAGGGGGAGGAGGAGAAGAGAGAGGGAGAGAGAGAGGAGAGAGAAGAGAGGGGGAGGAGGAGGAGAGAGAGAGAATGAGGGGAGAGAGAGAGAGAGAGGAGGAAGAAAGGGGGAGGAGGAGAGAGAGAGAAAGAGGAGAGAGAGAGAGAGGGGAGGACGAGAGAGGAGGAGAAGAAAGGGGGACGAGGAGGACAGAGAGGGCGAGAGAGAGAGGAGGAGAGAGGGAGAGACAGGGAGAGAGAGAGGGAGGAGGAGAAGAGAGGAAGGAGGAGGGGAGAGAGAGAGAAAGAGGAGAGAGAGAGGGGGGGGAAGAAGAAAGGGGGAGGAGGAGAGAGAAAGAGAGAGAGAGAGAGAGAGAGAGAGAGAGATAGGAGGAAGAAAGGGGGAGGAGGAGAGAGACGAGGAAGACGGAGAGGGAGGAGGAAGAAGAGAGAGAGGAGGAGGAGAGAGAGGTAGAATCAGGGAGGAGGAGAGAGGTAGAGAGAGGAGGAGAAAGGGACAGAGAGGAGGAGAGGGAGGAGGAAACGGAGGAGAAGAGAGGGAGAGACAGGGAGGAGGGAGAGGGAGGAGGAGGAGAGAAAGGGAGGAGAGAGGGAGGATGAGAGTGGGAGGAAAAGAGGAGGAAATAGGGAGAAAGAGGAGAGAGGGAGGAGCGGGGGGGAGAGAAAGAGGAGAGAGATGAGAAGGCAAAGAGAGGAGAGGAGGAGGAGGAGGAGGAGAGAGAGAAGAGGTTCGGACAAAAACTTTTAATAGAAGATCTCATGATTGTCTAAAAACTATCTGCTGAAATGGGGAAAATCTTTAGTTTTTGTAAATCTGGAGAGTTTGGAGCCACTGCAGAACTTTAATAATGTGACATAAACATTTATAACCAACCTGCTCCTGATTTTAAAGCTCCTGAATCACACAGAACTGACTCTGAAGAGCTTTAGTCCATGTTTCCTCCTCAAAAACAGATTATCAGTCACATCTCAAACAAAGACGATTGAAAATAACAGTTTTTCCTCAGACGTTCCCTGTTCCCTGATGTTTTCTGTTCCTCGTCCTCTTCAGGAGGTCATCAACACCATGTGTGGTCAGGGCCTGCAGGAGCTGGACTATCTGGAGGCCGGAGACTTCATCCACACCAACGGCTGCATCGACAAACTGGTGAACTGGATCCACAGCAACCTGTTCATCCTGGGAGGAATCGCACTGGGGCTCGCCATCCCACAGGTCTGATATGGAGCGGTTACATCATTTAGGAAATATGAACAATACAGACAAATACTTTTTAATGTAACAAATGTATAAATTCTCCATCCAAACTCATCAACAACACCAACACAATCTCCTACTGTCACTAAAGTCCTGGTTTAGACCTGGTTTAGACCTGGTTTTAGTCCTGGTTTAGTCCTGGTTTAGTCCTGGTTTAGTCCTGGTTTTAGTTCTGGTTTATCCATCCATCCATGTTCTTCCTCTTATCTGGTGCCGGGTCGCGGGGCATCAGTCTGAGCAGAGACTCCCAGACTTCTCTCACCCCAGACACGTCCTCCAGCTCCTCCGGTGGGACCCTGAGGTGTTCCCAGGTCAGAGAGACATAGTCCCTCCATTGTGTCTGGGGCCTCCTCCCGGTGGGACATGCCCAGAACACCTCCCGAGGGAGGTGTCCATGAGGCATCCTGAGCAGATGCCTGAGCCGCCTGAGCAGCTCCTCTCAACGTGGAGGAGCAGCGGTTCTACTCCAAGCTCCTTCCTTGTGACCAAGCTCCTCACCCTGTCTCTAAAGGAGCTCTCAGCCACTCTGCGGAGGAAACTCATTCCGGCCGTTTGTACCTTTGATCTTGTCCTTTCGGTCATGACCCAGAGCTCATGACCATAGGTGAGGGTAGAACGTAGATTGAGGTAAATCGAGAGCTTTGCCTTTCGACTCAGCTCCTTCTTTACCACAACAGACGATACAGCAACGCATCACTGCAGACGCTGCACCGATCCGCCTGTCAATCTCACGCTCCATCTGTCCCTCACTCGTGAACAAGACCCCGAGATACTTGAACTCCTCCACTTGAGGAAGAACCTCCCCACCCGGAGAAGACAAACCACCTTGAACCACCTGGAAGAGCTGATTTTCATCCCAGCCGCTTCACACTCGGCTCAAACCGCCTCAGTGCTGCAGATCCATCATCAACATCATCTGCAAACAGCAGAGATGAGATCCTGTGGTTACTGAACCAGACCCCCTCCAGCCCCTGAACCAGACCCCCCCTCCGGCCCTGAACCAGACCCCCTCCGGCCCCTGAACCAGACCCCCTCCGGCCCCTGAATCAGACCCCCTCCGGCCCCTGAATCAGACCCCCTCCGGCCCCTGAACCAGACCCCCTCCGGCCCCTGAACCAGACCCCCTCCGGCCCCTGAAACAGACCCCCTCCGGCCCCTGAACCAGACCCCCTCCGGCCCCCGAACCAGACCCCCTCCGGCCCTGCCAGAGAACCAGCTCCCCCTCCGTACCCCGAACCAGACCCCCTCAAAGGGCCCCTGAACCAGACCCCCTCCGGACCCCCGAACCACGGACCCCCTCCAGATCCCCTGAACTTGTGGACCCCTCCGGCCCCATGACTGCGCCTAGAAATTCTGTCCATAATATAATGAACAGAACCGGTGACAAAGTGCAGCCCTGGTGGAGTCCAACATGCACCAGGAACAAGTCTGACTTACTGCATGTGTGTTTTATTAGATCTCATCCTGTTGTGTGTTTTATTAGATCTTATCCTGTTGAGTGTTTTATTAGATCTCATCCTGTTGTGTGTTTTATTAGATCTTTATGTGTGTTGATTGTTTTATTCCTGATGTGTGTGTTTTTATTAGTCCTGTTGTGTGTTTGTTGTTGGATCATATCGTTGTGTTTTATTTGTTCATTTTCTGTTGTGTGTTTGCAGTTGGTCGGGATTCTTCTCTCTCAGATTCTCATCAACCAAATCAAAGATCAAATCGAGCTCCAAAAGTACAACGTCCAGCACCGCACTGACCCCTGGAGCTGAACACACTGACCCCTGACCCCTGACCCCTGGAGCTGAACACACTGACCTCTGACCTCTGACCCCTGGAGCTGAACACACTGACCCCTGGAGCTGAACACACTGACCTCTGACCTCTGACCCACACTGAACACACTGACCTCTGACCCCTGGAGCTGAACACTCTGACCCCTGACCCTGGAGCTGAACACACTGACCTCTGACCCCTGGAGCTGAACAGGATGTTACACTTTAAATATCTCAGACTCTTCTGTGTTTGATCTTAAACCCTCTGGACTTCACTGTGGGGAAAATGGCGCCATCTACTGGACAATGAGCTGCAGTTACACAAACACTTCTCAGCAGTGGTGGAAGAAGTGTTCAGTTTTGTTACATAAGTAAAAGTACAGATACTGGAGCAAGTATAAGTAAAAGTACAGATATGGAGCAAGTAAAAGTACAGATACTGGAGCAAGTAAAAGTACAGATACTGGAGCAAGTAAAGGTAAAAGTACAGATACTGGAGCAAGTAAAGGTAAAAGTACAGATACTGGAGCAAGTAAAAGTAAAAGTACAGATACTGGAGCAAGTAAAAGTAAAAGTATCACCTGAAAAAATCTACTTAAGTAAAAATGTACTTAAAGAGTAAAAAGTAAAAGTATTTTGTGCAGGTTTTGAGTCGTATAAAGCTCCAAATGTGGTGATTTTTATAAAGATTTGAGCTGAATTTTGAACAGAAACAATTAAATTGATGTTTTTTTCTACTTGTTTTGTATATTTTGAATAAATGTGTTAAAATAAACCTCAGACTTTTCAGCAGGTCTCTGACAATAATATAAATAAATCACTTTTGAGTCCAGTTCAAACATGCAGTGGAGCAGAAAGTACAAATACTCAGAGGGACAGAGGACAGACCTCAGAGGGACAGAGGACAGAGAGGACACACCTCAGAGGGACAGAGGACACTCCTCAGAGGGACAGAGGACAGAGAGGACACAACTCAGAGGGACAGAGGACAGAGAGGACACTCCTCAGAGGGACAGAGGACACAGGTGAGTCTGTGGTTGTGTCTTTTGTCTCT
This sequence comes from Periophthalmus modestus, assembly GCA_019594935.1. Classification (NCBI taxonomy): domain Eukaryota; kingdom Metazoa; phylum Chordata; class Actinopteri; order Gobiiformes; family Gobiidae; genus Periophthalmus; species Periophthalmus modestus. Next base: position 668,130 of record JAIEZT010000054.1, read on the forward strand.
AAACTCAGATGTTGTGTCAGATTAATGTTGTTTATGACACAAACCTCTGTCCATCTGCTGAACGAAAGAACGACCTGTGAACGACTCCTGAGAGCTGTGAATGCTACAGGGAGGCACTGACACCACTGTGAGCAAAACCACTCCTTCATTTGAGTACTCGAGTATCGATACTATTACTTTTACAGCGTTAAATCTAATTCATTTCATTGGATTTTTATTTTTCATCTTAGAAAACTTATTTAAGAGGCCGTTTTAAATCTCCCTGTAGTTTAGTATAATTCAACATCATTTATTTAAATAAACTCCAGCTTTAATATTTATTGATACTTTGTCTTTGCTAACTGCTAACAAGCTACTGTTAGCATAACAGTGAGTGTCTTTTAGCACAGTCCCTGTGACCAATGTGGACACGCTGCTCCTCTTTAAAACCTCTCAACACGTGGATTTGTTTGTCACTTATAATAAGTTACAAGCAGCACAAGCAAATCACCACCAGCCCAACGTTAAAGCGTTAGCAACGTTAAAGCGTTAGCAACGTTAGCCGCGTTAGCAACGTTAGCCGCGTTAGCCACGTTAGCCGCGTTAGCAACGTTAAAGCGTTAGCTGCGTTAGCAACATTAGCTCCTATCATAAACACAGCTCTGTGCTGATCTCCTCTGAACTGTCACATAAACTTTGGAGTGGTAAATATTAGTATATTTTAGTGTGTCACGTGATCAGGTTTATGAGCAGAACAATGTGCAGCTTTATGGTCACGGCTCAGAGCCGCGGCTCCTGCGTTTGTGTTGTACCTCGTCAATCTCAAGTTTACGCAAAATTAGCAGAGATTTTGCCTAAATGTGCATATTAATGTGGAGGGATGCACCGATACCGATACCAGTATCGGGTGCTAGTACTCATACTTGTCAATAGGCTGCCGATACCAAGAGCCGATACCACTGTAACTGTGCTGCCTCTTTGCTCACGGCTCATCTGAGGCTCTCAGATGAGCCGTGAGCCACAGACAGGAGGTGGTACATTTTGGACACACTCACAAAAATCTGCCCAGAGACAGAGCTCAGTGAGACGAGCATAAACATGAACGAAGCACCGGCCCGTGACGGACAGGAAGTCGGCCATATTGGATTGAAAAATCGCCAATTTTTGCACCGCCTCTTTTCAAAACTTGTCTCGTCCCAGGCCTTTGGTCTAAATGATCTCAGATTTCACATGTCACATCTAGACACATCGGGGTTTCATAAAACATCCACGTTTTTGCCATATTCCACTCCGTTCACCCGCACGCCGCCGTCAAAATACACCTTCGTTTCCTGTTTTTTTTATGTCCTCTCACGACCACAGGCATTGGCCCACAGAGCTCACATTCACATCACATATGTGTGATTAGGACATGAATGGAATACACTATAAAGTGTAATCAATATGAACAATATAGCGCCCCCTACCATAGACGTGTAACGTCTATGGTAGGGATTCATTATCGGATTCATATCAAATTTGGGGAATAAATTTAGAGCATGACAAGAAGCAAAAAATTATATTATGAACATGGGTCATGTGTCACGGTTGGCCACCAGGGGTGCAAAGACTCCCGCAAACCCCCATAGAAAATTAAAGCCGTAAGCGGTGATGATGGCCCTCACCACGGCACACGCGCCCACCCCACTCTACTGCCTGTGGTCAGCCACCGCCCCCGCGCAGCTTTCCCCACGCCCGGCCACCACCCACCCGTTATCCGGCCCCTTCACACTGTTTCGTGTTCTCAAAGTTTTTTATAATGGATCATTCACTCTCTCCACACCAATAAAACAGGATGAACCTGGTGTCTAAAGAAACTTGATCTGTCCCTGAATCAACACAATAAAATATGAATCATTAACCTTCATGAGCTTCTGGAGGATCACAGTCCAACATCTTTACTGCTCACGGCTGTAAAACACCAGATTAGATTGTTTTATTCACATTTATCAAAGCTCTGAGGAGAGACTTTATGTCAAACAGAGAGAAGAGGAGCAGAGAAGGAGCACAGGAGGAGCAGGAGGAGCACAGGAGGAGCAGGAGGAGCACAGGAGGAGCACAGGAGGAGCACAGTGACTCTGGAGGAGCTGGATCCTCTGTTTGTCTGAGGTAATAATGACTTACACACTGCCTGGCCAAAAAAAAAAGTCTCCACCTGGATTTAAGAAACAAACAAATATTAGAGTGTGGGACCTTTTGTTTTTGGTGGAGACTTTTTTTTTTGCTCAGGCAGTTTATATGATTCATTTAAATGTGAGATAATTCAGTCAGTGCAGTTTTTCTGCTGTGTCTCTGAGTCTGAGGATATATTTTTTAGGTAATTGTACTTTTTTGAGTAGATTTTTAAACCTGTACTTGTACTATCTGTTCAAAATGAAGTAGTACTCTTACTTTAAATGTGTACTTTTTACTTTGACTTGAGTCCAGTTGTTGAAGCTTGTACTTGAGTCCATTTTTCTCCATGCAGCTATACTTTTCCTGGAGTACACATTTGCAGTCGTCTTTCCAGCTCGTGTTGTAGCTGCTGTGACCTGTTGTTTTGTGCTGAGCCATAGAGAGTAGATGAGACAGGACAAAGACTCTGTTTTACACAAGTAGTGTTCACTTTGAGCAGCTCAAATGTAGAGGGACAGGGCCAGAGGAGCTGCAGGCTCAGACCAGCTCATTTACATTTATTCCACCAAATCATCTTTTGGTTTTCTAGTTTATACAGAGAAGTGTCACAAAGACTTGAGTGTTTGGGACATGAGCCTGTTATTGGTTTGTTTTGTTCCCAATCACAGGTCAGGTTTGATATAAAGTCTCTCCTGAGATCTCTGATAAACAGTAAAGATGTTGGACTGTGATCCTCCAGAGGCTGATGAAGGTTAATCATTCATATTTTATTCTTGTGTTGCTATATCTGTGTTTCAGACGTCACAACATTCTACAGAACAATCATATTTAATACAGAAGAGTCAAATGTGTTTTATTCAAACAACCTCAGGCCCTGGACGCTCCGTTCAGTTAAAGGTGCATCTTTTCTGGCAGAGGCTGCACCACCTCACTGTCTCTATGGAGATTTATTGACCAGAATGTTCCACAATACGATTTTAAAACGTATCTGTTTTACATTCATTCATTTCCAGGTGTTTTTATGACTCAAAATCACAAAACTTACATTTTTCATACAAACTTGATCATCACCAATGGCGTCACCTGTTTGTTACAATATAGAGAGTTTAATGCCACACTGTGGAACATTTCAGAGCAAAACAATAACGTCTCCATGGAAACAAGCAGGTGTGTCTGACCCTCCACAGCAAAGTTCCACAGTGCAGCTTTAAGAGAAAATAAGAAGAAATGTGACGTCAAAGATGTTTGTAGAAAAGTAAAGAGGGAAACGTTTAGGACCAGACTCAGGATCTGGGCCAGATCCAAGTCACAGACAGAGTCCAAAGTCCAGGTCCAGGACAGGTCCAGACAGCAGCAGTGATGGAAGGAGTTCAGCTTTAAAGCTCTGAGTAATGTCAGCTTTATTTCTCTGTGTTCTGCTGAGTCCACATTAAAACACATGGGAATAGAACCACCAACCTGTGGCTGAGTCCAAATGTGCCTCTGTGTCTTTGATTCTTTACTGTCTGTTTTACAGGACACTGTGTCTCTGTGTTTCTGTTTCAAGTGTCTTGCCTAAGGGTTGTGGGGATGATGCCACTTGGTCTGGAGTTCAAGAGAAAACTCTGTTATTGGAGATTGGCTTTTTTTAGATCTGCAAATCCAGACAAACATTAGCGTCTTTTCCTTGTGGAATATAATCCTAAACTCATATCTGGTTCATCTGTTACAATGGGACAGAAAAATGAAAGAAACACAAACAATTGTACCGAAAAATGGGTGTGAAATCCAAAAATATAGAAGAAAATGAAACTGTCTAGAATCACAGATAAACAAAGTTGAAGAAACATGAGGCAGTTAGACACATGTCCCAATAAAACACAGGAGTGAAGTCCCTAAATGAGACTCCAGACTCCAGTGCTGAGGACTGTAATCTAATGTGGGGGGTCCCCTGTGTCCCTCAGCAGCACCTCTGCCCTCTCACTGTCACTCAGACTGGACTGAGCATGGATCAGAGAGAGACCAGAGAGGACGGAGCCCCTCCCTCTAAAACCACTCACCCCCCCAAAGCTCACAGGTAAGAGAGGATCACTAACGCTCCACCACTGTTCTCCATGTCAGAGCTCAGACTAAAGCCACTGCTCCATCTGTGTCCACAGACCTGCCTGGGGCCAGCGCCGCCTCATTCAAGAGTGATGACTCTATGGAACGAGAGGATTATGTTTAAAAGAGACGATGGTCCAGAGTAAGTCAGACTCACAACTCCTCATAATGTCAGGACTTTATGTTCACAGCCTTTTTTAGAATGATATGGACGACTTGTTTTGTATTAAACTCAACATAAGTGTAAGAGCTGCAGACGACTCTGTGACTGTGAGGAGTCACTTCATGCTCGTCTCAGCAGCAGGAAATGCAACACACTTATGTCTTTGTCCTACAAAAGTCCTTCTATGAGATCCTAGTCCAGGCCCATCACCTGCTCAAGTCACAGGCCTTTAACGGCTGTGTTTTCTCCAACAGAGACACTTTTGATCTGAAACTGGATTTAAAATGGACTCTGAAAAGAGCCAACAGTTGATAAACTTCTTTAAGGAAAGGAAGAAAGCAACTGTGTGGTGGTGTGTTTTTTCTTCATACAGGGACAGTGTTCACTAAACACTGACCAAAAGGAAAGATGCATTGTACCAGGTCATAGCAGAAAATGATCATTTCCACCTGTCGTTCCTGGGCAGGGTTGATGTAACAGTTTACACAATCTAAAAGTAGATGGTCACTGCTTTGGGAAGTGTCAGTTCAGTCTCTTTGAGCAGGAGCGTCTGACACTGTCACTGCCAACACCACAAACTAATCTATCTCTGATGAGCTCGTCTTGTAATGCACCATGTTTTTAATGTCACACATAAGCCTCTGTTCTGCCTCAGGTCCCTCCAGACTGAGGAGGATATTGGCCTTGGTTTGAGCCTTTTTATCACTGTGGGCAGCGGCTATAAAGATGTCAATTTTTTGATCCAACTTATGAGTGTTTTCAGTGACATCAGCGTGAAAGACGAGAGGATCTGGTCCCAGAATCCATCCTCCATCACTGTCTTTGTGATGTTTCCACTTCTGACATGTGGATGTGTTCACAAGAACCAGTCCATTTGTAATGTACACAAGATATTTATGAGCAGTGGACCAGAACATGTGGGGTACAGACTGTAGTAGAGAACAGAATGAGACTGCAGCGCCCCCTGCAGTATACCCCCGGTAACACTATGGTAAACAGTATGGACAATCTTAATGACTTTATAACTGATAGGTTCACACTTAACCTAATTAGAGTTCAAAAGAGAAGAGAAGACAAGAGAGATTATTATTATTGCTATACTCACGAGGAGAAGAGACGGGGAGGCCGAAACCTTCAGATTACAACCTCCTCTCCCTTTCTGAAGTCTCCACCGCCTTTCTCCTTCTTTATTCAGTTAGGATCCCTAGTTACACATCAACTAGGGATGTGTGGGGGAGAGGGGACAACAAGCAGTGAGGCAGTGAGAAAATCACATATTGCAAAGTTCATTTCAAAATATTGTTGCTTAAGCATTCCTTTCAGTCCTTATTCGCCCAAACACCTCTCAGGGTGTTATCAACTTTGTTGTGACCTCTCCCATGGTCATTCAACTTTCACAAGACATTCTCTGCAAAGCTCAGAAAACAGACATAAGAGCATAAATCATATTAAGGTTACATATCATTATTATAGTGATTATAATAAAAATGAACATTACATTACCTTTAAGATTCACAGTGAGATCAATAAACATATTAAAAATATATTGAATCCATCAATAACAACAGTGTCGACAGTTGTTTGTGTTTGTGAAAACTGAACCACAGACTGAACCAAAAGACGTTGTATGTGATGATGGATTCTGGAGTGAGGTGAACACAAGTGTTAAGAAGAGTCACTGAGACTGAAGTGTGTTTTCTTCTGTGTCTCAGGATCCACCAGAAACATCCTCCGTCTGAACCTGGTCCCATCTGTGAGTCCCTCAGGAGTGACCGCTCTATGAAACAACCACTTTATTTTGCCACAGACCCGTGAGTTTCCATTGAGTAAAACAACTGAAATGAACATAAGTGTTTCATGAGTCTCTCTCACAGAGTGGAGCAGCAGGGTCCAGAGGTCTCCAGTGGTCAGCACCATCAGACACAGCTGGACTCCATATTTAAGGTCTGTCACTAAAGTTTGTAAATGTTCAGATGAATGAGAACTTGTTCCACACAGATCTGACACTGACTGCATTTGTGTTGTTTATAATGTGTCCGTTCAGCTTCTGGAGGAGGACATCTTCACTTTTGTCCAGAAGGAGCTGAAGAAGCTCCACAAGGTTCTGAGTACAGACTACCCAGAATGCTTAGAGCCAGAGGAGGATGAGGATGAAGAGCAGAGGAGCAGCAGTGAGGCTGTTCTGAAGATCACACTGAACTTCCTGAGGAGGATGAAGCAGAAGGAGCTGGCTGAGCGTCTGTGGAGCAGTAGGACCATTTAACACATTTAACAAGGTGCTCACAGTCGTTTTATATTCTCTGAGACTCAGGCCTGTGTCTGTTGTCTTCATTCAGGGAGTTATTCTGGAGTTTGTCAGCGGAAACTGAAGTCTAACCTGCAGCAGAAGTTTGAGTGTGTGTTTGAGGGCATCGCTAAAGCAGGAAACCCCACCCTTCTGAATCAGATCTACACAGAGCTCTACATCACAGAGGGAGGGTCTTCAGAGGTCAACCAGCAACATGAGGTCAGACACATGGAAACAGCCTCCAGGAAACCAGACCCAGCAGAGACAGTCATCACATGTGAAGACATGTTTAAAGGCCCAGCTCACACACATGGACCAATCAGAACAGTGCTGACAAAGGGAGTGGCTGGCATCGGGAAAACAGTGCTCACTCAGAAGTTCAGTCTGGACTGGGCTGAAGGCAAAGCCAACCAGGACATACAGCTGCTGTTCCCGTTCACTTTCAGAGCACTCAATATGCTGAAGGAGAGAAGCTTCAGCTTGGTGACACTTGTTCGTCACTTCTTTAGTCAAACACAAACAGAACTCTGCAGCTTTGAAGACCTCCAGGTGCTCTTCATCTTTGACGGTCTGGACGAGTGCAGACTTCCTCTGGACTTCACCAAAACCAAGGCCCTGACCGACCCCACAGAGTCCTCCTCACTGCACGTGCTGCTGTAAACCTCATCAGGGGAAGCCTGCTTCCCTCCGCTCGCCTCTGGATAACCACACGACCCGCGGCAGCCAATCAGATCCCTGCTGAGTGCGTCTCCATGGTGACAGAGGTCAGAGGGTTCACCGACCCACAGAAGGAGCAGTACTTCAGGAAGAGGTTCAGAGACGAGGCCGACACAATCATCTCTCACATCAAGAAGTCCAGAAGCCTCCACATCATGTGCTACATGCCGATCTTCTGCTGGATTGCTGCCACAGTCCTGGAGCATGTGTTGAAAAGCAGAGAGAGAGGAGAGCTGCCCAAGACCCTGACTCAGATGTACATCCACTTCCTGGTGGTTCAGGCCAAAGTGATGAACATCAAGTATGAAGGAGGATCTGAGACAGACCCACACTGGAGTCCAGAGACCAGGAAGATGGTGGAGTCTTTGGGAAAACTGGCCTTTGAGCAGCTGCAGAAAGGAAACCTGATCTTCTACGAGTGTGACCTGAGTGAATGTGGGCTGGACGCTGCAGCGGCCTCAGTGTACTCTGGAGTGTTCACACAGGTCTTTAGAGAGGAGCCAGGCCTGTACCAGGACAAGGTCTACTGCTTCATCCATCTGAGCGTGCAGGAGTTTCTTGCTGCTCTTCACGTCCATCAAACCTTCATCAACACTGGGATCAACCTGCTCTCAGAGAAACCAACTTCAACGACGGATAGCAGCAAACCAGTCCAGTTTTACCAGACAGCTGTGGACCAGGCCATAAAGAGTCCAAATGGACATCTGGACCTGCTCCTCCGCTTCCTCCTGGGTCTTTCACTGTCGACCAATCAGAGCCTTCTAAACGGTCTGATGACACAGACAGGAAGTAGCTCCCAGACCAATCAGGAAACAGCTGAGTACATCAACAATAAGCTCAGTGAGGATGTGTCTGTGGAGAGGAGCATCAGCCTGCTCCACTGTCTGAATGAACTGAATAACCGTTCTCTGGTGGAGCAGATCCAGTGGTACCTGAGGTCAGGACGTCTGTCTGGAAGTCGACTGTCTCCTGCTCAGTGGTCAGCTCTGGCCTTCATCTTACTGTCATCAGAAGAGGATCTGGACCAGTTTGAGCTGAAGAAATACTCTGCTTCAGAGGAGGCTCTCCTGAGGCTTCTGCCAGTGGTCAAGGCCTCCAACAAAGCTCTGTGAGTAACCTTTGTTTAACAGAGGATGGTTTGATTCAACTTCTACATAAACAATGTTTTCTCTCTCCAGACTGAGCAGCTGTAACCTGTCAGAGAGAAGCTGTGAAGCTCTGTCCTCAGTCCTCAGCTCCTCCAGTCTCACACACCTGGATCTCAGTAACAACGACCTCCAGGACTCAGGAGTGGAGCTGCTGTGTTCTGGACTGAAGAGCGCCCCCCCTGCAGACTGGAGACGCTCAGGTGAGACACTGCCGTGATGTACTCTGCCCCCTTGTGTCCACATGAGTGTTATGCTGTGTCTTTAGGCTGTCTGGATGTCTGGTCTCACAGAGGGGCGGGGGCTGCTCTGGCCTCAGCTCTGAGCTCCGCCCCCTCCCACCTGAGAGAGTTAGACCTGAGCTACAACCATCCAGGAGCCTCAGCAGAGCTCCTGACCGCTCTACAGGACCAGTGCCCCCTGCTGTCTGTCAGGTGAGAACGCCCCCTGCTGTCTGTCAAAGGCACAACCACACACACAGCAGCACACTGGAGGTGAGGCCATTAGGCACAAAGGCAGAGGAACCACCAACCCTCAGGAGACGACCAGCTCCATCTGCATTGGTCCAGATGTTGGACCTGGTTTATGGTTCATGTCTCTGTAATTACTGGGCCTCACAAGAATCAAAATTTGGCACAAAGTTCAGTGTTTTAAGCTCAAATGAACTAAGGTAAACAAACCTGAATATTCTGCAACAGCAGTAGTAGTAGTATTTTGTGGTAGTATTTATAGTAGTAGTATTTCCCTGTATATTTCCCCTGTTGAGCCTTATAGACAGAGGTGTCAGGACTGTACCAGAGTTAGATGGGGTTCGGCTGAGTCCTGGATCTTGGGTTTAGACCTGGTCCTTCTCCTGGTCTCAGTCTGGATCTGAGGGTCCACTGTGCAGGACTCAGGGTGGGGTTCTGACGGGACTGGGTCTCTAACCTGTGCACGTGGGAGTTGAGGATGAGGAGATATATACAAACATACACCTAAGTCCTGTGCTCGTCCTGTGTCTGCTGCTCCTTTCTGCTCACTATGATCCTGGTGTAGACCTGGTTTAGTCCTGGTTCAGTCCTTGTTTAGTCTGGTTCAGTTCTGGTAGATCCAGTCCTGGATTATTGTGAAGTAAATCTGTGTGTTTTAGTCGTGTTCAAAGTCCACATCTCTGACACGTGCTGTAACAGTCAGTATTATTACAGTGTATTTGTGTTGTAGTACCTGATAGCACCATATGGTGGCGCCTCTCTATTTGTAATGTACTGTAAGGTCACAGGTCATCACTTGTTAAGTGCTGTGTTATGGACACACACCTGTGGCTCTACAGCTCATGTAATGTGTGGTACAGGTATAAAACGGGACTCATCTCTTTCATGTCTGATTCTTGTTGCCGTGGAGACCTGGCATTGTTTTGGTTTATAAATGTGAAATAAACCAAGTATCAGAGAAAATCTACAAGTCTTGTTCTTCTTCTGTCCCAGAGCACATGTTAATGGCTGTAGCTAGCGCTCTCTGCCTGACCACTACCACACGTTACAGTGCTGAAAACTCCATGGCTAACTCCCCGCGCACATATTCACTTATTTATTGATCCACTCTGGGTTTGAAGACTTTAGTGACTGTTTCTCACTGATTCCTGGGTCTTTGTGGATCATTTAAAAACTCAGATGGAGCTCAGACTTGTCTCTGTCCCCGCCCCTTACACAGATGCCCCGCCCCCTAATGTGTGTGAGACTAATGTGTGTGTTTCAGTCTGATGTTGCGTGTTTTAGTCTCATGTCGCGTGTTTCAATCTCATGTCGCGTGTTTCAGTCTGATGTCGTGTGTTTCAGTCTGATGTCGCATGTTTCAGTCTCATGTCGCGTGTTTCAGTCTGATGTCGCGTGTTTCAGTCTCATGTCGCGTGTTTCAGTCTGATGTCGTGTGTTTCAGTCTGATGTCGTGTGTTTCAGTCTGATGTTGCGTGTTTTAGTCTCATGTCACGTGTTTCAATCTCATGTCGTGTGTTTCAGTCTCATGTCGCGTGTTTCAGTCTGATGTCGTGTGTTTCAGTCTGATGTCGCGTGTTTCAGTCTGATGTCGCGTGTTTCAGTCTCATGTCGCGTGTTTCAGTCTGATGTCGCGTGTTTCACTCTGATGTCGCGTGTTTCAGTCTGATGTCGTGTGTTTCACTCTGCCGTCGCGTGTTTCAGTCTGACGTCGCGTGTTTCAGTCTGATGTCGTGTGTTTCACTCTGCCGTCGCGTGTTTCAGTCTGACGTCGCGTGTTTCAGTCTGATGTCGTGTGTTTCAGTCTGATGCCGTGTGTTTCAGTCTCATGTCGTGTGTTTCAGTCTCATGTCGTGTGTTTCAGTCTGATGTCGCGTGTTTCAGTCTGATGTCGCGTGTTTCACTCTGATGTCGCGTGTTTCACTCTGATGTCGCGTGTTTCAGTCTGATGTCGTGTGTTTTCACTCTGCCGTCGCGTGTTTCAGTCTGACGTCGCGTGTTTCAGTCTGATGTCGTGTGTTTCACTCTGCCGTCGCGTGTTTCAGTCTGACGTCGCGTGTTTCAGTCTGATGTCGTGTGTTTCAGTCTGATGCCGTGTGTTTCAGTCTCATGTCGTGTGTTTCAGTCTCATGTCGTGTGTTTCAGTCTGATGTCGTGTGTTTCAGTCTGATGTCGCGTGTTTCACTCTGATGTCGTGTGTTTCAGTCTGATGTCGTGTGTTTCAGTCTGATGTTGCGTGTTTTAGTCTCATGTCACGTGTTTCAATCTCATGTCGTGTGTTTCAGTCTCATGTCGCGTGTTTCAGTCTGATGTCGTGTGTTTCAGTCTGATGTCGCGTGTTTCAGTCTCATGTCGCGTGTTTCACTCTGATGTCGCGTGTTTCACTCTGATGTCGTGTGTTTCAGTCTGATGTCGTGTGTTTCACTCTGCCGTCGCGTGTTTCAGTCTGACGTCGCGTGTTTCAGTCTGATGTCGTGTGTTTCAGTCTGATGCCGTGTGTTTCAGTCTCATGTCGTGTGTTTCAGTCTCATGTCGTGTGTTTCAGTCTCATGTCGTGTGTTTCAGTCTCATGTCGTGTGTTTCAGTCTCATGTCGTGTGTTTCAGTCTGATGCCGTGTGTTTCAGTCTGATGTCGTGTGTTTCAGTCTGATGTCTCGTGTATTTCAGTCTGATGCCGTGTGTTTCAGTCTGATGTCGTGTGTTTCACTCTGATGTCGTGTGTTTCAGTCTGACGTCGCGTGTTTCAGTCTGATGTCGTGTGTTTCAGTCTCATGTCGTGTGTTTCAGTCTCATGTCGTGTGTTTCAGTCTGATGTCGCGTGTTTCAGTCTGATGTCGCGTGTTTCAGTCTGATGTCGCGTGTTTCAGTCTGATGTCGCGTGTTTCAGTCTGATGTCGTGTGTTTCAGTCTGATGTGTGTTTTCAGTCTCATGTCGTGTGTTTCAGTCTCATGTCGTGTGTTTCAGTCTCATGTCGTGTGTTTCAGTCTGATGTCGTGTGTTTCAGTCTCATGTCGTGTGTTTCAGTCTCATGTCGTGTGTTTCAGTCTCATGTCGCGTGTTTCAGTCTGATGTCGCGTGTGTTTCAGTCTGATGTCGCGTGTTTCAGTCTGATGTCGCGTGTGTTTCAGTCTGATGTCGTGTGTTTCAGTCTGATGTCGTGTGTTTCAGTCTCATGTCGTGTGTTTCAGTCTGATGTTGTGTGTTTCAGTCTCATGTCGGGGTTTCAGTCTCATGTCGTGTGTTTCAGTCTCTGATGTCGTGTGTTTCAGTCTGATGTTGTGTGTTTCAGTCTCATGTGTCGCGTGTTTCAGTCTCATGTCGTGTGTGTTTCAGTCTCATGTCGTGTGTTTCAGTCTCATGTCGTGTGTTTCAGTCTCATGTCGCGTGTTTCAGTCTGATGTCGCGTGTTTCAGTCTGATGTCGCGTGTTTCAGTCTGATGTCGTGTGTTTCAGTCTGATGTCGTGTGTTTCAGTCTGATGTCGTGTGTTTCAGTCTCATGTCGTGTGTTTCAGTCTGATGTCGTGTGTTTCAGTCTCATGTCGTGTGTTTCAGTCTCATGTCGTGTGTTTCAGTCTGATGTCATTGTGTTTCAGTCTCATGTCGTGTGTTTCAGTCTCATGTCGTGTGTTTCAGTCTGATGTCGTGTGTTTTCAGTCTGATGTTGTGTGTGTTTCAGTCTCATGTCGCGTGTTTCAGTCTCATGTCGTGTGTTTCAGTCTCATGTCGTGTGTTTCAGTCTGATGTCGCGTGTTTCAGTCTCATGTCGTGTGTTTCAGTCTCATGTCGTGTGTTTCAGTCTCATGTCGTGTGTTTCAGTCTGATGTCGTGTGTTTCAGTCTGATGTCGTGTGTTTCAGTCTCATGTCGTGTGTTTCAGACTGGACTATGCTGGAGCTCAGAGGTTAACACCAGGACTCAGAAAGTGTAAGTGTTAAAATTCCTCCATTTGAAACAGACACTTATTTAAATGTATAAAATGGTCCCAGGAGCCTCACATAGAAAATATATTGTTGTGTGAGAGACTCAGACTGTGAGGTCCACAGCTGTGTCCACGACTGACTCCAGAAGCAGATCCTGAAAGAGTCCAGTCTGGAGCTGTGTAACTGCACTCATGTTTCAGCTCAAACATGTACAACAGTGATCTTCATTCTTCTTCTGGGAGACAGTGGATTTAAACCAATCCCCTGTTCTCCTCTGAGCTGTGCCTCTGCTGCCAGTCCTCCTCATCACTAGAACAACAGATATCACACAAACACTGGCAAAAGGACAGAAGCTGTGAACAAGCTCCTGAAACACAGAGCCACATGTCTCAGCCCCTGTGAGCACCAAGCCCCATCAGAACTACTGCTGCTGGAGCAAAGGAGGAGCACCAAGCCCCATCAGAACTACTGCTGCTGGAGCAAAGGAGGAGCACCAAGCCCCCATCAGAACTACTGCTGCTGGAGCAAGGAGGAGAGCACCAAGCCCCATCAGAACTACTGCTGAACTTAAGGAAAATATAGAGCTGATGCAAAAGAAACATTAGACAAATATAAGACTGCAACGATTCACAAATAAAATCATAATAATAAAAAACACATCATAAATAATTGACTTTAAATCCATCTTTCATGAATAGATTTTTCCATATTAAACTATAATTAAATGTGTGTCTCACATGGGACTAACTGCTGCTGTGTTGTGTCTTCTCTCCATCAGATTTCTGTGATCTCACTCTGGATCCAAACACAGCTCACAGAAAACTCAAACTGTCTGACAACAACAAGAAGGTGACACATGTGACAGAGGAGCAGCTGTATCCAGATCATCAGGACAGATTTGAGGACTGGAAACAGATCCTATGTTCCACTGGTCTGACTGGTCGCTGTACTGGGAGGTCCAGTGGAGTGGACAGGTTTATATATCAGTGTCTTACAGAGGAATCAGAAGGAAAGGAAACAGACGTGACAGTTTGTTTGGACTCACTCAATGATCAGTCCTGGAGTCTGTTCTGTTCTGAAGGTGGTTTCTATGTTTGGCATAATAACAAACTCACCCCCCTCCCTCAGTCCTGCTCCTCCTCTTCTTCTGGGACAGTCTCAGTGTTTGTGGACTGTCCTGCTGGCTCTCTGTCCTTCTACACAGTCTCCTCTGACCAACTGACCCACCTCCACACCTTCAACACCACCTTCACTCACACTCTGCTCCCTGGGTTTAGGCTCTTTTATTCTGACTCCTCAGTGTCTGTGACAGACTCACCCTCCTCTGTGTAAAATACAACAAATCTGTAGAAAAATCACTTTGTAAATGTTGATTTTATTTTGACTTGATTTGACCAGAGATTTATTTTCTAATGTTTTATTTCCTCAAAGACAAACTGCAAAAGTCATATAGAAATAATAGTCGTTGTATCACATGAATAAATCATCTGAAGTAAAAGTATTAAAGTACCTGTTTTAAAAAAAAAATGTTCTTAGAGTAAAAAGTAAAAGTATTTGTTTCAGTTTTTCAGATCTAATAAAGTTTCAAGTTTTGTTTTTGGTTTCATGTTTTATTCTCATATTTTTGTTTGTTCACATTATCAATGTGTTAAAAATAAACCCTCAGCCTTTTCAGCAGGTCTCAGACTATCAGAACAAATATTTACTTCACTACTTTTACTTTGTTAGGAGTAGTAGCACTAGTAGTTGTTGTAGTAGTAGTAGTAAAAGTACAGCCTGTAGTATTGTCTTTTTGTACAAAATTCTCTGTCTCCATGGAGATGATCAGGTGATGCTACAGGTCAAGTTACAGGTCAGATCTGTGGAGAGTCAAAAGTCTGAGAGATAAGTCAGAAAAGTACTATTAAAAGTACTATTAAAAGTACTTGACTAGAGACGTGACAGTTCACACGTTTATCAAAAAATCTGAGAGAGAGGAGGAAAGCGATAGAGACTATATGTTTGAGTCGTCTGCTCAGACTTTGATGCTTGTGTCATTCCAGGTGATTTTTACTGCACATGTGGATAATGTGTTTGACAGAAACACTAAAGAGTCAGTTCTGTGAAACCTTTGGTCTGACTCATGTCAGCGAGCAAAAAAATACAATGAAATTCAAGAACCTGGAAGATTATAGAACTGCACAATTATGGACAAAAAAATAATAATCAAACAAGTATAAAGTCCATAACCCGGGCCTCCAACCACCTCCAACCACCTCCAACCACCTCCAACTCAGACTTGAGGTGAAAGACTTGAGATTTTCTAAACGACTTGGTCCCACCTCTGACAGAAGTGCTCCACACAGCCACAAGCACGAGTATGTCTTCTGTAACAAATCGTTTTCATGTCTAAATTAACTCATCCTCTCCTTTAAAATCTGGTGTTGTCCCAGTGCAGAATGCAGTGATGTCCCTTTGTCACTAGGGGGCAGTATTCCTGTATTTATTCTGCTCCTCTTTGTGCAGATCCACATGAAGACGATGCCTGCTGCCATGTACCGCCTGCTCACCGCACAGGAGCAGCCCGTCTACACTCTGAGGGGCCCCCAGGACCTCAGGACCTCGCTGTGGGACGTCTGAGGGGACATTCTTTTGTGTCTTTTAGTCTACTCTGAATGTATGAGTATGGACCTATATGACCAAAACTGTAAAAAGCTGCAGAGACTAATGAGGTGCATGTACAAATACACGAGTAATAAATATGACAGATGAGTATAACGGCGTCGTGTGGCGTTTGGTCCTGGAGAACCACTTTTATTACACTATTTTTTTTACAGTTTCCATCTCAATAGGTCGATTTACACCTGAAAATCTGAATAATTTGTCTTTTGGGAATTTGACGATGTGGAAAAATTGCTTAAATGAACAACTGAACCTGGCAACCCAAATGAGAGAGACAGAGAAAAGATAAAATATTAAATCAGCAGCACAGTTTTCAGTAAAGAGCTGTATTTGATTTGATTCTGGGGACACAGGTCAAGTTTATGGAGTTTAAAATCTAAATCTTACATGTTTAGTTCCTTTAATAGTGAAACAGATGTAGATACGACTCTGAGAATGAAAATACTTTGAGATTCTCCTGTTTGGAAGAGCAGCTTTCACCAAAACCCTCCTGCAAACAATTGTGTTCACAGAGTAGTGTCAGGTGTTGTAATGCTTATGTGGGCTGTAGGTGGCGTCTGTGAGCTGCTGAGGTGGAGCACAGTCGCTGTTGTGTGAAGAAACATCACCATTTCACTGTTATTCCCAATGACTGACACCAAACTGAATCATATATGTTGTGTCTCTCCCACTGTCGAGTCACGATTCTTTCAGTGTGTGTTAAAGCTCCACTACGGCACTTTACACGGCGGCTGAAGGTCCACCACCTGCCTGTATCCATGGAGACGTTAAAAAAGCTTTACCTGGAATGTTCTACAGTGTGGCATTAAACTCACCCAAACTTAGTCAAGAGGAAAAATAGGGGCAGAGCGATTACGTCTCTATGGAGCTGAGCAGGTCACATCCAGACCATAGAAAAGTTAACACAGTGTCGCTTTAAGTATTTCCCATGTTTGAACTTACACTGGTCGTTCATTGGTTCAATTCTATCCTAAAAAGCGACCGGGTCACAGTTTTATTTACAATATCGATATGATTTCATGATTCTTTCGATTCTAACGGCTCTTGTGTTTACAGTTTGGAGGATTGAGTTTGTGTCAGTCCAAAACTCTGACGTGTTGTCGCTGGTTTGTGTTTTTTTGGCTTTTTTGGGGGAAAACTGGAGTATTTCCTTAACTTTGCCAGTGTCCCGGGGAGGAATGCTGCTGTTTGTGATGTTTGAGAAGCACAGTGAGGAGTTTTTGAGGCACTTTGGTCCAGAGTGGAATGTGAAGTGAAGAAATCTGCTGTACATGAAGCGTTCAGTCTGTTTCTGTTCAGTAGTGACACACAGATGGAGTTACTGGTGAAGTAGTAGTGTGTGTACTCAGAGCTCGGTGTCCTTGTACTTCCCGTGTGTTGTAGTACCCCTTCCTGTCCTGTTGGCTGAGCTGTCGGCGGTACTCGGCCTCGTCGTCCTCGGAGTAGGACGGTCGGGGGGAGGTGTGCGGGTCGGGGTTGGAGCTGGATCTGTTTCAACATAAAAAGAAGAAGCTGTTAAGTGCTACGGACGGGACAGAACAGAATAATATAGTTTATCGTGATGATAAAACGGTCGATAATAATCGTTCGTGGGACATTTATATATAATCGTGATAATCGCCGACAAAGATCATCGTCATTACATCATCAGAATGTGCAGAAAAAACGACTTATCCACCGGGAGTCGACAGGAAGTGGACAAAGGGGTTTGTCGTGGGGCCCAGACTCTCTTCATATTAATTTGTATTAGAGGGGCCCCCTGGGAGACTTTTGCCCCGGGCCCCCAAATTTCAGTTGCCGGCCCTGCTCATCCAGAATATTCTCCGCGCTAGATTGTAGTTTTTTTCACTGACGACAAAGTACAAGACTATAACAGATCTTTAAACATGGAACTTATTCATGTAGATTAAAATGATTATAATTATTCATGTCCAGAACATTTAAACTTTAATAATTATCATGAAATAATCGTTAATCTCAATTATTTTGGCCGTGATAATCGTGACACTAAATTTCAAAATGGTTCCAGGCCTGTTAAGTGCACTGTCCAATCACGCGCTCTGCTGTGTGTCACATGTCACAGCCTCTCAGCCAATCACAGTCTCTCCACCATCTCATCATGTCATTCATATAAATGCACTCTCTCTCCTCCTTCATCCTCCTCACAATAAAGACGCACTATGGAACTTTTGTAGCACATGGCTCTGAAACCTTCCCTTCTCCGTGGGGATGTTACGGTTTAGTCAGTGCAGAATGTTCCACAGAGGGGCATTAAAGAGCAAATGAGCAGTTGTGGGTTATACTTTTAAAGGGGAAGTTTGTCATTTAAACTGTGGAATTCAGATCGTGAGTATCAATAGCAACCCAGAGAGCCAATCAGGAGTGAGGCTGTTGAAGGTCACGCCTCTTACTGTACAGCAGGTTATCATGGAGCGAGCACTTAGCAACGCTGTCAATCAAACCTGTTGCTAACGCTAGAGACCCTCAGGGAAAGAAGGACCTGATTTGTCTGTTGTTTATTTAAAGTTCAGATGTTGATTTACAGACACAAAAGTGAAATAAAAACCCCAGGATATGTAGAGGGATTAATTACGAACATTTTAAGGAACAAAATGAGTCTGACAGATGGAGGGGAAGACAGAGCAGTGAGGCAGCATAGTTAGCTCGGTCCATAAGTAAAGGAGGACCACAGGGGTGACGGCAGCATGTTAGCACAGGGTTCCCCATAAGATGTCTGGTGCTTGTAAACCCTCGTCCAGCTGAAAACTGGAGGGACAGGACCGGACCTGGAGTGTGTGTTTGCATGATATACATGGATGCCTCAACTGTCGAGAAGCTTCCCTTGGTCCTCAGTAAACTCGGTCAGAGCTTTTCAGGTGGGTTTGGGCCTCATCACCTGTTTTCACTGGGGATGTAGTAGAACAGTGTGGATGCTTCTGAGCGAACTCCAAAAACAAACAGAAAGAGACACAAATCACAAACGGACTAGCGAGACTAGAACAGTTGCAATTCCTGATGAGTCCAAAGTCTGACGAATTTCAAGTCGCCTTGAAACAATTGCGAATTTAGTGTTACAGAATTTTAATTGCGCCCAGCGCTCTATATTTTTATAAAATTGACTTAGGATCGTCACTACAGCCTAAGTCCGACCCAGGTACGTGCCATTCATTTCCTTAACAGTGTGGCTTTCTCACTTAAGGTTAATTCAAACCTTTAAGAAAATGCCTGATTATGTTGGTAGCGTGATGAGTTTCTTGAGACACGTGTCGGGTTTAATGGACTTGCATTATGGCAGGAACAATGACGGTTCGCCAGTGTTCAAATTTGCCATTAAATGCCAGCTGTGTTTTGTTTGCCTATTGCTAGTTACTACAGTCAGCGTCTGGTTGATCACACTAATTACTGCCCTCACAGAGTGTGACTGCCTTGTCGTGCATGAAAGGGCTAAATTGTAACATTTTTAGCTTGAATTGACTTTTATTGTGTCATCAAAAAGACACGTTTAAGACATGCTAATGACTGTTTTCAGAATGTTAATATATGAGGTGAATATCATTATAAATTTTAGTGAATGATATTCGTTTGCATTGTGAAAGTTTTTTCAAAAACTAAAGGATACCTCACAGTCCACGTTATTTGTGCATTTAAAATCATAATATTCAGCCAAGGACTTTAAAAACTGTGGAATGTATGCGCTCAGGTTATCAGATTTTAACAAGTCACAAATATTTTGGCAGGTCGGCGGGCCATCGTATACTAAATATTCAAATGTTCATCACCTTTTAAAATTGCACTGTCCAGTCCAAACATTGTGCACTAACCAGATTTGGCCACATTGAATGGGATGATCTCAGATAAATTTCATAGTACTCTCCACCATCCTGCATGTAATTCGATATTTCTGCACTCTCCTTCCAACAATGTGTCCTGAAGCAGAGAGATAAAGAAGTGGGACTGTTAGATAACTAAGAGCCCTAGAGATCGAGAAAACTAAGCAGGTAAGATGAGTACAGTTTAGTGCATAATGTGGCCACAGGAGGTAATCAAGAGCTAAGAGGTATGAGTAGGTTGGTTATAGCTAGAAGGAACTATAGGTAGAGGTAGGTTTGGTATGCAGATAGTGAAGATATCAATAGCAACCATAGAGCCAATCAGATAGGAGGCTGTTAGATAGGTCACGCCTTGTAGGTAGGCCGTACAGCTAGTTTAGCATGGAGGCGAGTCAGATTAGCACGGAAGATCAATAGATACCTAGTTGATAGACCCTAGATACCTCAGTGATAGAATAGATACCTGATTGATAGATAGAATAGATCAGATAGATAGATAGACAGACACAAAGATAGATAGATAGATAATAGATAGGATAGATAGTAGCTAGGTTAGATAGATAACATTTATAGACCCATAGATAGATCTGTATTAGCATAGACAGGGACATCAGGCAGATCAGTTCGCAGCCCCATAGCTGTTAGCTAGAAACGTCCCATTTGTTAAACCCATCTGACTGACCATGAGCGGCTCAGAAGAACCTGCTTCACTCGATTGCGTGCTTGTCCTGGATGCTTACAGAGCGATCGTTGCCAGGCACAGAGGATGTCTTGGGACTTACTGCCCAGGACTCTGACAACCTCGAAAGCGTACTTTAAGATTTAATAAAACAAATCTCTCGAAGCGTCACCCTCCTGCAGTAAACGGAATCATCCTCTCAGCTGAACAACAGAAAAGAACGAATGAGATATTAGCATATTTTGGTACATCGTGATCCATAGGTACCCAGGGCCCATGTCTGCGGCAAGCAAATTTAGGAGCCGAGTGTATAAAATACATACGTTGGCCAAGCATTTTCATGACCAGTGTACAAACAACAGATGTCCAAGCTTCATGACTTTTATTGCTGGATAAAGAGTGAGATTTTAAAGTAAATTCAAACCTTTAAGAAAATGCTGACATTTGTTTGGTTTTGTCTATAATAGTTTGTGAGATCATTCGTGGTTATGATACTCTGAACAACACTAACACTTACCTCTCACCAGTGTGACGTTTTTGTTGCATTAAAACCACTGTGTTTGAGCCAGACCTGCCTGTTTACTACCAGTCAGGTCTCAGTGTCACACGTCACATTACTGCAGCCAAGTTATTTGTTGCCTTCTGAGGTGAATAAATTATATACATTTCAGTGAATTTATTTGATTGGTGATTAGTCAAAACTACAGTTAAAATGTTCACTTTTTCATATTTATAATCTGTATATCATTCATTTTGTTTTTGAAAGGTGAAAGTCGTTTGCAATAAAAAAAAAATTAATTAAAAAATGAAATAGTCAATTTGCATTTAATATTAATTATTCAAAATGATCAGGCCGAATGGTCAGGCCCCACACATTTTCAACCTCACCAGATTTGGCCTCTTTGCAAAAAGTTTGGACACTCATGACGAGGGAATACAGTAATACTAGAACAGTGACATCTTGTGGCCGAATGTCTGTAACGTCACTTGAAACTCAAATATTGTAAATAAAAAAAGTAAATAAATAAAATAAATAAAACTAAATAAATAAATAAAAATGGGTCGAAAAATATATATTACATGTTTTTTTTAAACTTAATTTTCCAAGGCCAAAAAACAAACAGAGCAGAGACCAAAGAATGAGATTTATGAGCTAATTTTTATACTGTGAAACTAAGTGAGAAATACTAGAACAGTGACATCTTGTGGCCGATGTTTGTAACGTCCCTTTAAACTCAAACACTGTAAATAAATAAATAAATAAATAAAAAAAAAATATAATAAATCACATTAATAAATAAAATTTAAAAAGAATAAATAATGAAATAAAATAACTAAATAAACAAATACATACGTAAATAAATAAAATCAATCGAAAATATAAAGTACATAGTTTTTTTTTTTTCATTTTCCAAGCCCAAAAAGAAACAAAACGAACAAACATGAGATGAGCAGATTTTTTATACAGAAGCACACAAGCGAGAATACTAGAAGAGTGAAATCTTGTGGCCAATGTCTGTAACGTCACTTGAAACTCAAATACTGTAAATAAATAAATAAATTAATTAATTACATAAATAATAAAATACAATAATAAACGAATACATAAATAAATAAAAAATGAAATAAATAAGTAATTAAATAAATACATACATACAATATAATAATTAAATAAAAATGAGCCAAAAATTATAATACATACTTTGTATTCATTTTCCAAGCCCAAAACAAACAACAAATGAACAAACATGAGATGAGCAGATTTTTATACAGCGTCACAAAGCGAGAATTACTAGAACAGTGACATCTTGTGGCCAATGTCTGTAACGTCACTTGAAACTCAAATTCTGTAAATAATAAATTAATCAATCAATCAATAAAATAATTTCATAAATAAATAAATAATAAATGAATAAATAAAGAATGAAATAAAATAAGTAAATAAATAAATACATAACTACAAACATAAATAAATAAATACATAATTTAAAAAATTACATAAATAAATAAAATAATAAATGAATGAATAATTAATTATTAATAAAATAAGTAATAATAAATAAATACATAGATACAAACATAAATAAATACATTTTTAAAAAAATCATAAAAAATATCATAAATACATAAATAAATCAAAAATGAAATAAATAAGTAAATGAATAAATGAATAAAAATGAGTCGAAAATATATAGTACATAGTTTTTTTTATTCATTTTCAAAGCCCAAAAACAAACCAAAGGAACAAACATGAGATGAGCAGATTTTTATACAGAGGCACAAAGCGAGTAACACTAGAACAGTGACATCTGGTGGCCAATGTCTGTAACGTCACTTGAACTCAAATACTGTAAATCGATAAAAATAAATAATTACATAAATAAATAAAATAAATAAATAAATAAATAAAAATGAAATAAAATAAGTAAATAAATAAATAAAAATGAGTCGAAAATATATAGTACATAGTTTGTATTCTTTTTCCAAGCCCAAAATAAACAAAACGAACAAACATGAGATGAGCAGATTTTTATACAGAGGCACAAAGCGAGAATTACTAAAATAGTGACAATCTTGTGGCCAATGTCTGTAACGTCACTTGAAACTCAAATACTGTAAATAAATAAATAAATAAATAAAAGAATAAATGAATAAATAAACAAATAAATAATAAATACAAAATTTAAAAAAAAGGCAATATAATAAATACATACATACAAAAAAAAAAAATAATAATCATGAATAAATAAATAACACAAAATCATAAATAAATACATAAATAAATCAAAAATGAAAATAAAATCAAAGTAAAATGATAAATGAATAAAAATGAGTGAGTCGAAAATATATAGTACATAGTTTTTATTCATTTTCAAAGCCCAAAAACAAACCAAAGGAACAAACATGAGATGAGCAGATTTTTATACAGAGGCACAAAGCGAGTCTGGTGGCCAATGTCTGTAACGTCACTTGAAAACTCAAAATACTGTAAATCGATAAAATAAATAAATTACATAAATAAATAAATAAAATAAATAAATGAATAATATAAAAAAAAATGAAATAAAATAAGTAAATAAATAAATAAATAAATAAAATAATGAGTCGAAATATATAGTATTAGCCAATGTCTGTAACGTCACTTGAAACTCAAATACTGTAAATAAATAAAAAATAAATAAATAAAATAATAAATGAATAAATAAACAAATAAATAAAATAAATAAAAAATTTAATAACAAAGTCATAAATAAATACATAATACAAAAAAAAAAAAAAAAAATCTGAATAAATAAAATAACATAAAATAATAAATGATTACGTAAATAAATTTAAAAAATGAAATAAAATAAGTAAATGAATAAAGACATAAATACAAACAATAACTAACTAAATAAAAATGAGTCGAAAATATATAGTACTATTTTTTATTCATTTTCCAAGCCCAAAAACAAACAAAACGAACAAACATGAGATGAGCAGATTTTTATACAGAGGCACAAAGCGAGAATTACTAGAACAGTGACATCTTGTGGCCAAATGTCTGTAACGTCACTTGAAACTCAAATACTGTAAAGAAATAAATGAATCAATCAATAAATAAAATATTTACATAAATAAAATAAAAAAATATATACATAAATAAATAAAATAATAAATGAATAAAATAAAAAATGAAATAAAATAAGTAAATAATAAATACATAAATACACAAACATAAATAAATAAATACATAATTAAAATAATTACATAAATAAATAAAATAATACATGAATAAATAAATAAATAAATAAATTAAAATAAATAAATACATACAAACATAAATAAATAAATTAATTATAAAATTTTTTTTTAAAATCATACATAAATAAAAAAATACATAAAATAATAAATAAATACATAAAATAAATCAAAAATGAAATAAATAAGTAAATGAATAAGTAAATAAAAATGAGACGAAAATGTATAGTACATAGTTTTTATTCATTTCCCAAGCCCAAAAACAAACAAAACGAACAAACATGAGATGAGCAGATTTTTATACAGAGGCACAAAGCGAGAATTACTAGAACAGTGACATCTGGTGGCCAATGTCTGTAACGTCACTTGAAACTCAAATACAATAAATAGATAAATAAATAAATAGAATAGATAAATAAATAAATAAAATACAATAAATAAATGAATACATAAATTAAAAAAAAAAAAATGAAAATAAATAAATAAAAAATACATACATACAAACAAACATAAATAAATAAATAAAAATTAGTCGAAAATATATAATACATAGTTTTTATTCATTTTTCAAGCCCAAAAATAAACAAAACGAACAAACATGAGATGAGCAGAGTTTTTTTAGAGGCGGCATAAAGCGAGAATTACTAGAACATCTAGTGGCCGATGTCTGT
>JAIEZT010000054.1:695129-847629 GCA_019594935.1 Periophthalmus modestus
TGAGCAAATAAATAAATGTTTCATGTTCAGACATGTTTTTATGATTTTTATTGATGTGTAAATTACTGATAATTGTGTAAAATAATGATTATTGATATGTGAGCATCACTTCACATAGTGTTATAATAACTTTGCTATTTTAACATCACTATTATAACTTTACTTATCCCTGCAGTTTTGTTTTTTAGGACGTTTTTATCAAACAGGCGGCGCCTTCATACGACAAAGAGCCCATGAAACAGCCTCAGTCTCAAAAAGGCTGGTGACCCCTGATTTAGTCTGTCCCAGGTTCTCTTTATATTGTTTTATTTTCAAATGCTCTTTTATAATATCACTAGTTCTAATTATATCTGTTCATTTATTTTTTATGTGTCTTTTGTTTGTGTAAAGACTGAGCTCCAGTCCTGTTCTTTTAAACTATTGTCAGGAGCATTAATGTCTCTTCTCTTCTTAAACGTTTATAAGTCGCCTTCTCGTCCTCTTTGTTTTTTAAATTCACAGTCGTGGAGAGTAAAGAGGTAAGTGATCAGTGATGTCACATATTACAAGCCACTAGTTGTTTGGTTTCCCATAATATGAGTAAAGATGTTGTCAGTTATTGTTGCTCTGTGTGACGTTATTCTGCTGCTTTAGTTTATTTCTGGATAAAGGGATAAACTGAACATTGTGTCAGAAAAAATCCTCTATTTCCTTTTTTGTCTGGTTGGATTCAGAAGGTCCAGTTGAAGTCTCCACAGATAAATAATAGTTTATGATTAACAGTAGAAAACTATTTCTCCATCTATTCAGCAAAAAGCTTCGATGCTTGATCCAGGTGAACGATACACAACTTACAACAATCCGTTTCTTTTTTATCCTTCTGAATCTCAACAGTTAAAACTTTCCATTGTTTCTTCTGTTGAAAGTGACAGATGGGTGACCAGGCTGAATGACACAGATTCATGGATGAATAAAGCAGCTCCACCTCCTTTGACCTTCTCTCTTCATATATCTTAGTTCATCATCATCTAGACAAAAGTGTATCTCTGTGTCTTGGTTCATCCAGGTTTCTGTAATAGTGATGATACTGAAGGGCGAGTGAAATGTTGCAGATCCTCTTTGATAGAAGTGAAATTTTGACAGTTTTTCCCTCTGAATTGATGTGATTGTTCTATTGTTCTTGAGTGAGATAATTACAGGTTGTATCAAAAGTGGAGAGAACATTGTTCTGTGGGTCGGTCTCAGGACAGATGGGGTGTGTCAGACTCCATGTTCTTAGAAGTTTCCAGATGTGTTTGTGCTGGAGGATTGTCTGAAGTGTGTCCAGTTGCTGTTTGGTGGTGTAGATGTATTTGTTGTGGGCCTGTTGTTCATGTTGTTCATTAGAGATGTTTAGAGTCATGTGTTTCCTTATTTTGTCCATCGATGTCACTTGTATTTCTCCAGTTCTTCTTTCTCACCACCACCACTCTGGCTTCCTCTGGTCCCGTTTAGTTTGATGAAAATCTTACAGTTTGTTCCCCAGGTGATTGGATCTTTTTGCAGCTTTTTCAGTGTCTGGGCCTTTTTTTACAATCTCAGCCTTTCTTTTTGTGAAGTTTCATTTCTGAAAACGTTGGTTCCTTTCAGTTTACGTCCTTGTTTTAGCTGTTTTTTTTTTCCGATTCACAAACCGCATCATCACGGCTGGTCTTTTGGTTGAACTTAGAGGGCAGCGGGCGACAGGCCTCGATGTGCTGCAGGTTTAACTCTGTCCCTTTTGGAGGAGGACACCTGCTGCTCCACCGACCGAGTCTCCTCCTCACGTCTCCTCTCTCATGTCTCCTCTTCACCGTCTCCTCTTCACCGTCCTCCTCCTCACTGTCTCCTCCTCACAGTCTCCTCCTCATCTTCTCCTCGTAACTGATCAGGTACAACATTTGTGTATTTCTCTTTTGAATAATCCTTTAAGATATAACATGTGAAAGAAATACCAGCTCTAGTACTGATGGTTTTCACACTTTAGAATGTGAAGTCTTATACTCTTAGATTTAAGCTCAAATGTCAGATCTTATTTAATGAAGATATGATTTATTCTTTCAGAACAGTCGGACAGTCTCCAAACACATGATAATGATGGACTCTCTGACAGACACACCCTCTGCAGCTACAGGCCTTTTCCCCGTGTGGCCCCAGTTGGAGATAACAGGGGTGTAAATAGTGAACAGATCATGGTGAGTTTGTCTTTTCTCCTGGTTTAGTCCTGATCAGAACCGGAGCATTCCTCTCCTCCATATTTGTGTCCTACTGGCTCATTTTCAGCTGTGTCAGACTAAATGAGGCCGACACAGACACAGAGATCAACAGCAGCCTCCTGTCACTCACCTGAGTGAAAGCCCGCCCACCTGGATTGCAGCCAATAGAGGAGCAGCTCTGAGTCAAAC
Organism: Periophthalmus modestus; assembly: GCA_019594935.1. NCBI lineage: Eukaryota > Metazoa > Chordata > Actinopteri > Gobiiformes > Gobiidae > Periophthalmus > Periophthalmus modestus. Next base: position 697,532 of record JAIEZT010000054.1, read on the forward strand.
CAGGAAGAAGGAACAAAAAAGCTACTTCCTTCAACTACGCACTTTTCTCTGAGACACTTTGGACTCATTGAATCCACTCAGGTTTTGGTAAGTTGATTCTATTTAACACTGGATTTGGTCCTGGTTTTAGTCCTGTTTTAGACCTGGTTTAGTCCTGGTTTAGACCTGGTTTAGTCCTGGTATAGACCTGGTTTAGTCCTGGGTCCTGGTTTAGTCCTGGTTTAGTCCTTGTTTTGGTCCTGTGATTATCCAAAACTTAAATAATACATGACTCTCCTGATTTCCAGGACACAATGGAACAGGAAGTGTTGCACATTTTGAGGAACCTGGAACTAGCCAAACGGGTCTGTGAAAAGGGCGGATTAAAACCAGCTCAACTTGTTTTAAAAAGTCAGTGCATAAAGGTGAGTTTTTTTAATGTGGATTTAACAGTTTAAAGTTTGGTCCAAACGCAGGTGTGATGTGGTCCTGTCTCCTGGTCCCTGTCAGGACATGGAAGCTGCATCGTGGACCATTTGCAGCCTGCCAATAGATTACTGCTCCAACCACAATATCAACAGTAATCAAGCCGACACGTGATAAATACATGGCCTCCTCTGTCCTCCACTCGTTCTCTGTATAATGGCTCCTGTTTTGAACTCGTTCAGTATAAAAGACACCTGTCCACAACCTCAAAACAGTCACACTCCAAACTCCACTATGGCCAAGACCAAGAGACCGTCAAAGGAACCACAAACAAAACTGTGACCTGCACCAGGCTGAAGACTCAGTCTGCAGTAGATGGTGAGCAGCTCATGTGAACAAATCAACTGTGGAGCAATTATGTAGAAAATGGAGACAAACACTGATAATCTCCCTCGATCTGGGCTCACAAGACTCCACGTGGTGATGCTCACCCGTGGGGTCAAAATGACACAAGGTGAGCAGCAGATCATGGGAAGAACAAATCACACTGATAATGGACCAAATTAAGAAAGGCTCCATCAGTAACACACTGATACATCAGGGACTCTGACAGACGTGAGGATCCAGAAGATCTCCACCCCGTGGGGTTCAAAGGGACATGCCAGTCAAAATGACACATAGGAGGATCTCAGGGAGAGCAAAACTCCCAGAACCACACGGTAGCAGGGTAAGTAACCAAGGAGGTATCCCAGGCTCCATCATAACACACTACGACCAGGGACTCAAATCCTGACAGACGTGTCCCCCTGATTAAGACAGGACCTGTCCAGACCCGTCTGAAGTTTGTGAGAGCATTTGGATGATCCAGAGGGGCTCTGGGAATAATAATAATTCATTGATTTTTATTTCACATTTCAGTGTTCTCAAAGTTCTTTATAATGGGTTATTCCTTTTGCACCGCACCAATAAAACAGGATGACCTAAGGAGGAGTATTAAAATACTGAATGATTAACCTTCATCAGCCTCTGGAGGATCACAGTCCAACATCTTTACTGCTTATAAGAGATCTCAGGAGAGACTTTATATTGAGCAGAGGAGGAGCAGAGGAGGAGCAGAGGAGGAGCAGAGGAGGAGCAGAGAGGAGCAGAGGAGGAGCAGAGGAGGAGCAGAGGATGAGCAGAGGAGGAGCACAGTGACTCAGGATGATGTTGGGACCCACTGTTTGTCTGAGGTAATAATGACTTATTTTTCCTTGTGTCGTGTCAGTCACTTGTGGCTTTTTGAACATTCTTTATGTAATCCTAGTTTTGTGGTATCAGACTCGTCACTTCTAATGGTTTATTGAGTCATATTTTTCAGGTGTTCTCAACAAGATTCACCTGTTTTACATTTAGAATAAACTGAACTTTTACGATCAGTTTAACTTGTATTTGAAGTCGGACTTTAATCATTTAAATGTGAGATAATTCAGTCAGTGCAGTTTTTTTTGCTGTGTGTCTCTGTGTCTGAGGATATATTTTTTAGGTAATTGTACTTTTTTGAGTAGATTTTTAAACCTGTACTTGTACTATCTGTAAAAATGAAGTAGTACTCTTATTTTAAATGTGTACTTTTTACTTTGACTTGAGTCCAGTTGTTGAAGCTCGTACTTGAGTCCATTTTTCTCCATGCAGCTGTACTTTTTCCTGGAGTACACATTTGCAGTCGTCTTTCCAGCTCGTGTTGTAGCTGCTGTGACCTGTTGTTTTGTGCTGAGCCATAGAGAGTAGATGAGACAGGCCAAAGACTCTGTTTTAACACATGTAGTGTTCACTTTGAGCAGCTCAAATGTAGAGGGACAGGGCCAGAGGAGCTGCAGGCTCAGACCAGCTCATTTACATTTATTCACCAAATCATCTTTTGGTTTTCTAGTTTATACAGAGAAGTGTCACAAAGACTTGAGTGTTTGGGACATGAGCCTGTTATTGTTTGTTTTGTTTCCAATCACAGGTCAAAGGTTTGATATAAAGTCTCTCCTGAGATCTCTGATAAACAGTAAAGATGTTGGACTGTGATCCTCCAGAGGCTGATGAAGGTTAATCATTCATATTTATTCTTGTGTTGCTATATCTGTGTTTCAGACGTCACAACATTCTACAGAACAATCATATTTAATACAGAAGAGTCAAATGTGTTTTATTCAAACCACCTCAGGCCCTGGGACGCTCCGTTCAGTTAAAGGTGCATCTTTTCTGGCAGAGGCTGCACCACCTCACTGTCTCTATGGAGATTTTATTGATCAGAATGTTCCACAATACGACTTTAAACGTATCTGTTTTACTTTCATTCATTTCCAGGTGTTTTTATGACTCAAAATCACAAAACTTACATTTTTACTACAAACTCGATCACCACCAAATGGCGTCACCTGTTTGTTACAATATAGAGTTTAATGCCACACTGTGGAACATTTGGAGCAAAACAATAACGTCTCCATGGAAACAAGCAGGTGTCTGACCCTCCACAGCAAAGTTCCACAGTGCAGCTTTAAGAGAAAATAAGAAGAAATGTGACGTCAAAGATGTTTGTAGAAAAGTAAAGAGGGAAACGTTTAGGACCAGACTCAGGATCTGGGCCAGATCCAAGTCACAGACAGAGTCCAAAGTCCAGGTCCAGGACAGGTCCAGACAGCAGCAGTGATGGAAGGAGTTCAGCTTTAAAGCTCTGAGTAATGTCAGCTTTATTTCTCTGTGTTCTGCTGAGTCCACATTAAAACACATGGGAATAGAACCACCAACCTGTGGCTGAGTCCAAATGTGCCTCTGTGTCTTTGATTCTTTACTGTCTGTTTTACAGGACACTGTGTCTCTGTGTTTCTGTTTCAAGTGTCTTGCCTAAGGGTTGTGGGGATGATGCCACTTGGTCTGGAGTTCAAGAGAAAACTCTGTTATTGGAGATTGGCTTTTTTTAGATCTGCAAATCCAGACAAACATTAGCGTCTTTTCCTTGTGAAATATAATCCTAAATTCATATCTGGTTCATCTGTTACAATGGGACAGAAAAATGAAAGAAACACAAACAATTGTACAGAAAAATGGGTGAAAATCCAAAAATATAGAAGAAAATGAAACTGTCTAGAATCACAGATAAACAAAGTTGAAGAAACATGAGGCAGTTCGACACATGTCCCAATAAAACACAGGAGTGAAGTCCCTAAATGAGACTCCAGACTCCAGTGCTGAGGACTGTAATCTAATGTGGGGTCCCCTGTGTCCCTCAGCAGCACCTCTGCCCTCTCACTGTCACTCAGACTGGACTGAGCATGGATCAGAGAGAGACCAGAGAGGACGGAGCCCCTCCCTCTAAAACCACTCACCCCCCCAAAGCTCACAGGTAAGAGAGGATCACTAACGCTCCACCACTGTTCTCCATGTCAGAGCTCAGACTAAAGCCACTGCTCCATCTGTGTCCACAGACCTGCTCCTGGGGCCAGCGCCGCCTCATTCAAGAGGGTTCACTCTATGGGACGAGAGATATGGCTTAAAAGAGAAGATGTTCCAGAGTAAGTCAGACTCACAACTCCTCATAATGTCAGGACTTTATGTTCACACCTTTTTAGAATGATATGGACGACTTGTTTTGTATTAAACTCAACATAAGTGTAAGAGCTGCAGATGACTCTGTGTCTGTGAGGAGTCACTTCATGCTCGTCTCAGGAGCAGGAAATGCAACACACTTATGTCTTTGTCCTACAAAAGTCCTTCTATGAGATCCTAGTCCAGGCCCATCACCTGCTCAAGTCACAGGCCTTTAACGGCTGTGTTTCTCCAACAGAGATACTTTTGATCTGAAACTGGATTTAAAATGGACTCTGAAAAGAGCCAACAGTTGATAAACTTCTTTAAGGAAAGGAAGAAAGCAACTGTGATGGTGTGTTTTTTATTCATACAGGGACAGTGTTCACTAAACACTGACCAAAAGGAAAGATGCATTGTACCAGGTCATAGCAGAAAATGATCATTTCCACCTGTCGTTCCTGGGCAGGTTGATGTAACAGTTTACACAATCTAAAAGTAGATGGTCACTGCTTTGGGAAGTGTCAGTTCAGTCTCTTTGAGCAGGAGCGTCTGACACTGTCACTGCCAACACCACAAACTAATCTATCTCTGATGAGCTCGTCTTGTAATGCACCATGTTTTTAATGTCACACCTCTGTTCTGCCTCAGGTCCCTCCAGACTGAGGAGGATATTGGCCTTGGTTTGAGCCTTTTTATCACTGTGGGCAGTGGCTATAAAGATGTCATTTTTTTGATCCAACTTATGAGTGTTTTCAGTGACATCAGCGTGAAAGACGAGAGGATCTGGTCCCAGAATCCATCCTCCATCACTGTCTTTGTGATGTTTCCACTTCTGACATGTGGATGTGTTCACAAGAACCAGTCCATTTGTAATGAACACAAGATATTTATGAGCAGTGGACCAGAACATGTGGGGTACAGACTGTAGTAGAGAACAGAATGAGACTGCAGCGCCCCCTGCAGTATACCCCCGGTAACACTATGGTAAACAGTCTGGACAATCTTAATGACTTTATAACAACAGTGTCGACAGTTGTTTGTGTTTGTGAAAATTGAACCACAGGCTGAACCAAAAGACGTTGTATGTGATGATGGATTCTGGAGTGAGGTGAACACAAGTGTTAAGAAGAGTCACTGAGACTGAAGTGTGTTTTCTTCTGTGTCTCAGGATCCACCAGAAACATCCTCCGTCTGAACCTGGTCCCATCTGTGAGTCCCTCAGGAGTGACCGGTCTATGGGACAACCAATTGATTTTGCTACAGAGCCGTGAGTTTCCATTGAGTAAAACAACTGAAATGAACATAAGTGTTTCATGAGTCTCTCTCACAGAGCGGAGCAGCAGGGTCCAGAGGTCTCCAGTGGTCAGCACCATCAGACACAGCTGGACTCCATATTTAAGGTCTGTCACTAAAGTTTGTAAATGTTCAGATGAATGAGAACTTGTTCCACACAGATCTGACACTGACTGCATTTGTGTTGTTTATAATGTGTCTGTTCAGCTTCTGGAGGAGGACATCTTCACTTTTGTCCAGAAGGAGCTGAAGAAGCTCCACAAGGTTCTGAGTACAGATTACCCAGAATGCTTAGAGCCTGTGAAGGATGAGGATGAAGAGCAGAGGAGCAGCAGTGAGGCTGTTCTGAAGATCACACTGAACTTCCTGAGGAGGATGAAGCAGAAGGAGCTGGCTGAGCGTCTGTGGAGCAGTAGGACCATTTAACACATTTAACAAGGTGCTCACAGTCGTTTTATATTCTCTGAGACTCAGGCCTGTGTCTGTTGTCTTCATTCAGGGAGTTATTCTGGAGTTTGTCAGCGGAAACTAAAGTCTAACCTGCAGCAGACGTTTGAGTGTGTGTTTGAGGGCATCGCTAAAGCAGGAAACCCCACCCTTCTGAATCAGATCTACACAGAGCTCTACATCACAGAGGGAGGGTCTTCAGAGGTCAACCAGCAACATGAGGTCAGACACATGGAAACAGCCTCAAGGAAACCAGACCCAGCAGAGACAGTCATCACATGTGAAGACATGTTTAAAGGCCCAGCTCACACACATGGACCAATCAGAACAGTGCTGACAAAGGGAGTGGCTGGCATCGGGAAAACAGTGCTCACTCAGAAGTTCAGTCTGGACTGGGCTGAAGGCAAATCCAACCAGGACATACAGCTGCTGTTCCCGTTCACTTTCAGAGCACTCAATGTGCTGAAGGAAAGAAGCTTCAGCTTGGTGACACTTGTTCATCACTTCTTTAGTCAAACACAAACAGAACTCTGCAGCTTTGAAGACCTCCAGGTGCTCTTCATCTTTGACGGTCTGGACGAGTGCAGACTTCCTCTGGACTTCACCAAAACCGAGGCCCTGACCGACCCCACAGAGTCCTCCTCACTGCACGTGCTGCTGGTAAACCTCATCAGGGGGAGCCTGCTTCCCTCCGCTCGCCTCTGGATAACCACACGACCCGCGGCAGCCAATCAGATCCCTGCTGACTGTGTCTCCATGGTGACAGAGGTCAGAGGGTTCACCGACCCACAGAAGGAGCAGTACTTCAGGAAGAGGTTCAGACACGAGGCCGACACAATTATCTCTCACATCAAGACGTCCAGAAGCCTCCACATCATGTGCTACATGCCGATCTTCTGCTGGATCACTGCCACAGTCCTGGAGCATGTGTTGAAAAGCAGAGAGAGAGGAAAGCTGCCCAAGACCCTGACTCAGATGTACATCCACTTCCTGGTGGTTCAGGCCAAAGTGAAGAACATCAAGTATGAAGGAGGATCTGAGACAGACCCACACTGGAGTCCAGAGACCAGGAAGATGGTGGAGTCTTTGGGAAAACTGGCCTTTGAGCAGCTGCAGAAAGGAAACCTGATCTTCTACGAGTGTGACCTGAGTGAATGTGGGCTGGACGCTGCAGCGGCCTCAGTGTACTCTGGAGTGTTCACACAGGTCTTTAGAGAGGAGCCAGGCCTGTACCAGGACAAGGTCTACTGCTTCATCCATCTGAGTGTGCAGGAGTTTCTGGCTGCTCTTCACGTCCATCAAACCTTCATCAACACTGGGATCAACCTGCTCTCAGAGAAACAAACTTCAACGACTGATAGCAGCAAACCAGTCCAGTTTTACCAGACAGCTGTGGACCAGGCCATAAAGAGTCCAAATGGACATCTGGACCTGCTCCTCCGCTTCCTCCTGGGTCTTTCACTGTCGACCAATCAGAACCTTCTAAACGGTCTGATGACACAGACAGAAAGTAGCTCCCAGAACAATCAGGAAACAGCTGAGTACATCAAGAAGAAGCTGAGTGAGGATGTGTCTGCAGAGAGGAGCATCAACCTGCTCCACTGTCTGAATGAACTGAATGAGCGTTCTCTGGTGAAGCAGATCCAACAGTACCTGAGGTCAGAACGTCTGTCTGAAGGTCGACTGTCTCCTGCTCAGTGGTCAGCTCTGGCCTTCATCTTACTGTCATCAGAAGAGGATCTGGACCAGTTTGAGCTGAAGAAATACTCTGCTTCAGAGGAGGCTCTCCTGAGGCTGCTGCCAGTGGTCAAGGCCTCCAACAAAGCTCTGTGAGTAACCTTTGTTTAACAGAGGATGGTTTGATTCAACTTCTACATCAACAATGTTTTCTCTCTCTCCAGACTGAGCAGCTGTAACCTGTCAGAGAGAAGCTGTGAAGCTCTGTCCTCAGTCCTCAGCTCCTCCAGTCTCACACACCTGGATCTCAGTCACAACGACCTCCAGGACTCAGGAGTGGAGCTGCTGTGTTCTGGACTGAAGAGCGCCCCCTGCAGACTGGACACTCTCAGGTGAGACACTGCGGTGATGTACTCTGCCCCCTTGTGTCCACATGAGTGTAATGCTGTGTCTTTAGGCTGTCTGGATGTCTGGTCTCACAGAGGGGCGGGGCTGCTCTGGCCTCAGCTCTGAGCTCCGCCCCCTCCCACCTGAGAGAGTTAGACCTGAGCTACAACCATCTAGGACCCTCAGCAGAGCTCCTGACCGCTCTACAGGACCAGCGCCCCCTGCTGTCTGTCAGGTGAGAACGCCCCCTGCTGTCTGTCAAAGGCACAACCACACACACAGCAGCACACTGGAGGTGAGGCCATTAGGCACAAAGGCAGAGGAACCACCAACCCTCAGGAGACGACCAGCTCCATCTGCATTGGTCCAGATGTTGGACCTGGTTTATGGTTCATGTCTCTGTAATTACTGGGCCTCACAAGAATCGAAAACTGGCACAAAGTTCAGTGTTTTCTCTGTCAGCTCAAATGAACTAAGGTGAACAAACCTGAATATTTTGCAGCAGTAGTAGTAGTATTTGTGGTAGTATTTATAGTAGTAGTATTTATCCCTGTATATTTCCCCTGTTGAGCCTTATAGACAGAGGTGTCAGGACTGTACCAGAGCTAGATGGGGTTCGGCTGAGTCCTGGATCTTGGGTTTAGACCTGGTCCTTCTCCTGGTCTCAGTCTGGATCTGAGGGTCCACTGTGCAGGACTCAGGGTGGGGTTCTGACGGGACTGGGTCTCTAACCTGTGCACGTGGGAGTTGAGGATGAGGAGATATATACAAACATACACCTAAGTCCTGTGCTTGTCCTGTGTCTGCTGCTCCTTTCTGCTCACTATGATCCTGGTGTAGACCTGGTTTAGTCCTGGTTCAGTCCTTGTTTAGTCCTGGTTCAGTTCTGGTAGATCCAGTCCTGGATTATTGTGAAGTAAATCTGTGTGTTTTAGTAGTGTTCAAAGTCCACATCTCTGACACGTGCTGTAACAGTCAGTATTACCAGTGTATTTGTGTTGTAGTACCTGATGGCACCATATGGTGGCGCCTCTCTGTTTGTAATGTACTGTAAGGTCACAGGTCATCACTTGTTAAGTGCTGTGTTATGGACACACACCTGTGGCTCTACAGCTCAAGTAATGTGTGGTACAGGTATAAAACGGACTCATCTCTTTCATGTCTGATTCTTGTTGCCGTGGAGACCTGGCATTGTTTGGTTTATAAATGTGAAATAAACCAAGTATCAGAGTAAATCTACAAGTCTTGTTCTTCTTCTGTCCCAGAGCACATGTTAATGGCTGTAGCTAGCGCTCTCTGCCTGACCACTACCACACGTTACAGTGCTGAGTGTTTCAGTCTGATGTCGTGTGTTTCAGGCTGGACTATGCTGGAGCTGTGAGGTTGACACCAGGACTCAGAAAGTGTAAGTTTTAAAATTCCTTCATTTGAAACAGACACTTATTTAAATGGATAAAATGGTCCAAGGAGCCTCACATAGAAAATATATTGTTGTGTGAGAGACTCAGACTGTGAGGTCCACAGCTGTGTCCACGACTGACTCCAGAAGCAGATCCTGAAGAGTCCAGTCTGGAGCTGTGTAACTGCACTCATGTTTCAGCTCAAACATGTACAACAGTGATCTTCATTCTTCTTCTGGAGACAGTGGATTTAAACCAATCCCCTGTTCTCCTCTGAGCTGTGCCTCTGCTGCCAGTCCTCCTCATCACTAGAACAACAACAGATATCACACAAACACTGGCAAAAGGACAGAAGCTGTGAACAAGCTCCTGAAACACAGAGCCACATGTCTCAGCCCCTGTGAGCACCAAGCCCCATCAGAACTACTGCTGCTGGAGCAAAGGAGGAGCACCAAGCCCCATCAGAACTACTGCTGCTGGAGCAAAGGAGGAGCACCAAGCCCCATCAGAACTACTGCTGCTGGAGCAAAGGAGGAGCAAAGGAGGAGCCCTGGAGCCACACTGACACAGGCTCAGCTGTTGGACTCAGGACTGTCTACACACAAGCACAAGTGACTGTGGATTCATATAGAGACATTTTAAAGGAGAAAGTCTGTGTCATGGAGACAGAGGAGTGTAGGAATGTGTGGAGTGACGTCAGAGACTGGAGCTGCACTTTGTCACTGCAGCAACAAACTCAAGTTTTACACTGAAAATAATCTGAAATAGATGTGTGTGAGGCTCTGAAACTAAAGGAAATATAGAGCTGATACAAAAGAAACATGAGCCAAATATAAGACTGCAACGATTCACAAATAAAATCATAATAATAAAAATACATTCATCATAAATAATTGACTTTAAATCCATCTTTCATGAATAGATTTTTCCATATTAAACTATAATTAAATGTGTGTCTCACATGGGACTAACTGCTGCTGTGTTGTGTCTTCTCTCCATCAGATTTCTGTGATCTCACTCTGGATCCAAACACAGCTCACAGAAAACTCAAACTGTCTGACAACAACAAGAAGGTGACATTTGTGAAAGAGGAGCAGCTGTATCCAGATCATCAGGACAGATTTGAGCACAGGAAACAGATTCTATGTTCCACTGGTCTGACTGGTCGCTGTTACTGGGAGGTCCAGTGGAGTGGAGGGGTTCATATATCAGTGTCTTACAGAAGAATCAGAAGGAAAGGAAACAGTTATGACAGTTTGTTTGGACACAATGATCAGTCCTGGAGTCTGGAGTGTTCTGAAGTTGGTTTCTATGTTTGGCATAATAACAAACCCACCCGCCTCCCTCAGCCCTGCCCCTCCTCTTCTGGGACAGTCTCAGTGTTTGTGGACTGTCCTGCTGGCTCTCTGTCCTTCTACACAGTCTCCTCTGACCAACTGACCCACCTCCACACCTTCAACACCACCTTCACTCACACTCTCATCCCTGGGTTTAGGCTCTTTTATTCTGACTCCTCAGTGTCTCTGACAGACTCACCCTCCTCTGTGTAAAATACAACAAATCTGTAAAAAAATCACTTTGTAAATGTTGATTTTATTTTGACTTGATTTGACCAGAGATTTATTTTCTAATGTGTTATTTCCTCAAAGACAAACTGCAAAAGTCATATAGAAATAATAGTCGTTGTATCACATGAATAAATCATCTGAAGTAAAAGTATTAAAGTACCTGTTTAAAAATGTTCTTAAAGAGTAAAAAGTAAAAGTATTTGTTTCAGTTTTTCAGATCTAATAAAGCTTCAAGTTTTTTTTTTTTCGTTTTTTTTTGCATATTTTTGTTTGTTCAAATTATCAATGTGTTAAAAATAAACCCTCAGCCTTTTCAGCAGGTCTCAGACTATCAGAAAAAATATTTACTTCACTACTTTTACTTTGGTAGGACTAGTAGTAGTAGTAGTAGTAGTAAAAGTACAGCAGCCTGTAGTATTGTGTTTTTGTACAAAATTCTCTGTCTCCATGGAGATGATCAGGTGATGCTACAGGTCAAGTTACAGGTCAGATCTGTGGAGAGTCAAAAGTCTGAGAGATAAGTCAGAAAAGTACTATTAAAAGTACTTGACTAGAGACGTGACAGTTCACACGTTTATCCACAAATCTGAGAGAGAGAAAGAAGAGAGAGAGGAGAGAGAGAGAGAAAAAGGAGAGAGAGAAGGGGAGAGAGAGAGGGCGGGGAGAGATGGGAGAGAGAAAGAAAGAGGAGAGAGAGAGAGAGACACTATGTGTTTGAGTCGTCTGCTCAGACTTTGATGCTTGTGTCATTCCAGGTGATTTTAATGCACATGTGGATAATGTGTTTGACAGAAACACTAAAGAGTCAGTTCTGTGAAACCTTTGGTCTGACTCATGTCAGCGAGAAAAAAATACAATGAAATTCAAGAACCTGGTAGATTATAGAACTGCACAATTTATGGACAAAAAATAATAATCAAACAAGTATGAAGTCCATAACCCGGGCCTCCAACCACCTCCAACTACCTCCAACCACCTCCAACTCAGACTTGAGGCCAAAGACTTGAGGCCAAAGACTTGAGACTTTCAAAACGACTTAGTCCCACCTCTGACAGAAGTGCTCCACACAGCCACAAGCACGAGTATGTCTTCTGTAACAAATCGTTTCATGTCTAAATTAACTCATCCTCTCCTTTAATATCTGGTGTTGTCCCAGTGCAGAATGCAGTGATGTCCCTTTGTCACTAGGGGGCAGTATTCCTGTATTTATTCTGCTCCTCTTTGTGCAGATCCACATGAAGACGATGCCTGCTGCCATGTACCGCCTGCTCACCGCACAGGAGCAGCCCGTCTACATCTGAGGGGCCCCAGGACCTCAGGACCTCGCTGTGGGACGTCTGAGGGGACATTCTTTTGTGTCTTTTAGTCTACTCTGAATGTATGAGTATGGACCTATATGACCAAACTGTAAAAAGCTGCAGAGACTAATGAGGTGCATGTACAAATACACGAGTAATAAATATGACAGATGAGTATAACGGCGTCGTGTGGCGTTTGGTCCTGGAGAACCACTTTTATTACACTATTTTTTTTACAGTTTCCATCTCAATAGGTCGATTTACACCTGAAAATCTGAATAATTTGTCTTTTGGGAAAAATTGCTTAAATGAACAAAACTGAACCTGGCAACCCAAATGAGAGACAGAGAAAAGATAAAATATTAAATCAGCAGTACAGTTTTCAGTAAGAGCTGTATTTGATTTGATTCTGGGGACACAGGTCAAGTTTATGGAGTTTAAAATCTAAATCTTACATGTTTAGTTCCTTTAATAGTGAAACAGATGTAGATACGACTCTGAGAATGAAAATACTTTGAGATTCTCCTGTTTGGAAGAGCAGCTTTCACCAAAACCCTCCTGCAAACACTTGTGTTCACAGAGTAGTGTCAGGTGTTGTAATGCATTATGTGGGATGTAGGTGGCGTCTGTGAGCTGCTGAGGTGGAGCACAGTCGCTGTTGTGTGAAGAAACATCACCATTTCACTGTTATTCCCAATGACTGACACCAAACTGAATCATATATGTTGTGTCTCTCCCACTGTCGAGTCACGATTCTTTCAGTGTGTGTTTAGTGAGCGGCTTCAGCTCATCAAACTTCCTCAGTTACAAAGTGAATGACAGAAAAAGGCTCTTTACGTTTGTGTTTTGTCTCTAAAATGGTCAGAATTGTTCTTTGTTTAATCTGGACGCCCCCAGTCACACACAAACACACTCACACACATCCCCAGTCCCATGGAGCCGTCTCAAAAGCCACATGTCCAAATGTATCATAAATCATAAACTAGTCCCCCTCATACACTCAGACGTACTCAGACACACACAGACGAGTCGAGGGAAAAAACATGGATTTATTGGCCCCGTCTGCAGAGCTCAGGAGAATCACAAACGTTTGAAGACTCGGATTACCCAGAGTTCACAGTGAAGCCCACACTTTGAATCATGATTGTCTCTAAATACACAGGTGAGGAGCGGAAACCCTCCAATTTACAGCTTTCACAATGTGGACACTTAAAGCTCCACTACGGCACTTTACACGGCTGAAGGTCCACCACCTACCTGTATCCATGGAGACGTTAAAGCTTTACCTGGAATGTTCTACAGTGTGGCATTAAACTCACCCAAACTTAGTCAAGAGGAAAAATAGGGGCAGAGCGATTACGTCTCTATGGAGCTGAGCAGGTCACATCCAGACCATAGAAAAGTTACACAGTGTCGCTTTAAGTATTTCCCATGTTTGAACTTACACTGGTCGTTCATTGGTTCAATTCTATCCTAAAAAGCGACCGGGTCACAGTTTTATTTACAATATCGATATGATTTCATGATTCTTTCGATTCTAACGGCTCTTGTGTTTACAGTTTGAAGGATTGAGTTTGTGTCAGTCCAAAACTCTGACGTGTTGTCGCTGGTTTGTGTTTTTTTTGGCTTTTTTGGGGGAACTGGAGTATTTCCTTAACTTGCCAGTGTCCGGGGAGAATGCTGCTGTTTGTGATGTTTGAGAAGCACAGTGAGGAGTTTTTGAGGCACTTTGTCCAGAGTGGAATGTGAAGTGAAGAAATCTGCTGTACATGAAGCGTTCAGTCTGTTTCTGTTCAGTAGTGACACACAGATGGAGTACTGTGAAGTAGTAGTGTGTGTACTCAGAGCTCGGTGTCCTTGTACTTCCCCGTGTTGTAGTACCCCTTCCTGTCCTGTTGGCTGAGCTGTCGGCGGTACTCGGCCTCGTCGTCCTCGGAGTAGGACGGTCGGGGGGAGGTGCGGGTCGGGGTTGGAGCTGGATCTGTTCAACATAAAAGAAGAAGCTGTTAAGTGCTACGGACGGGACAGAACAGAATAATATAGTTTATCGTGATAAAAACGGTCGATAATAATCGTTCGTGGGACATTTTATATAATCGTGATAATCGCCGACAAAGATCATCGTCATTACATCATCAGAATGTGCAGAAAAAACGACTTATCCACCGGGAGTCGACAGGAAGTGGACAAAGGGGTTTGTCGTGGGGCCCAGACTCTCTTCATATTAATTTGTATTAGAGGGGCCCCTGGGAGACTTTTGCCCCGGGCCCCAAATTTCAGTTGCCGGCCCTGCTCATCCAGAATATTCTCAGATTGTAGTTTTTTTCACTTATGACAAAGTACAAGACTATAACAGATCTTTAAACATGGAACTTATTCATTAGATTAAAATGATAATTATTCATGTCCAGAACATTTTAAACTTTAATAATTATCATGAAATAATCGTTAATCTCAATTATTTTGGCCGTGATAATCGTGACACTAAATTTCAAAATGGTTCCAGGCCTGTTAAGTGCACTGTCCAATCACGCGCTCTGCTGTGTGTCACATGTCACAGCCTCTCAGCCAATCACAGTCTCTCCACCATCATCATCATGTCATTCATATAAATGCACTCTCTCTCCTCCTTCATCCTCCTCACAATAAAGATGCACTATGGAACTTTTGTAGCACAGGCTCTGAAACCTTCCCTTCTCCGTGGGGATGTTACAGTTTAGTGCAGAATGTTCCACAGAGGGGCATTAAAGAGCAAATGAGCAGTTTGTTATATTAAAGGGGAAGTTTGTCATTTAAATTTGGGAATTCAGATCGTGAGTATCATAGCAACCAGAGAGCCAATCAGGAGCGAGGCTGTTGAAGGTCACGCCTCTTCCTGTACAGCTGGTTTAGCATGGAGCGAGCACTTAGCAACGCTGTCAATCAAACCTGTTGCTAACGCTAGAACCTCAGGGAAAGAAGGACCTGATTTGTCTGTTATTAAAGTTCAGATGTTGATTTACAGACACAAAAGTGAAATAAAAACCCCAGGATCATGTAGAGGGTTAATACGAACATTTAAGACCAAAATGAGTCTGACAGCAGCAGGGACAGAGAGACACACGTGACGGCAGCATGTTAGCTACGTCCATTTGTTAAACCCTTGTCCAGACTGACCCGATGGGCTGAGGCCGGCTCAGGTTGGGTTTGGGCTTCACAGGGATGGCGTAGATGTCTGGATGCTTCTGAGCGATCTCCAGCTGAAAACAGAGGAACACAAACATCACAACGGACACAAAATAAGTCAGGAGGGACAAAAGTACAAATGTCCAAACCCTATTCTCTCTGATGGAGGCTCCTCAAACTTCTTCCACGTCTTGTGTTATTCTCTTCTTATTAATTCCTTTTACTGAACGAGTTTTAAATGAGTCACTGCAGCTGATTTCAAAGCTTGAGGATTTTGTAAATATTTTAGTTTCATCATATTGATCAATCTATATTTTTTCTTCTCAAAAACAAATAAACACAAATAATACAGACTTTAAATTAGTGTCATTTAACCCAAAAACAGGTCAGTTACGACTAAAAACCACATGATTTTACTGACAGAGGGTTCACTGTGGACCAAGTACTAACTGACAATAAGAAATGACTGAATCTTGATTTGTGTCACTATTTTTCTCCATCAGTTCAACTCAAATGTTCCAGGCAGTAGCACATATTGAGCTGCTGTTGCACCACACTGCCCCCTGCTGTACATGAAGGACACACTCACCCGTGCGTTCTCCGCCTCCTGCAGCTCCAGGAGCCTCTGAGCTCGGGCCAAATGGTCCATCTTCTCAAAGGCCTGGATCTGCAGCCAAAACAAACACGGGTCAGAACAGGTGGGTCACACGGAGGGTCATGTGATGTAATGAGCAAAACAAAGAGGACAATGGGCTGCACACCGGGGCTGGACTCCAAACATTCACACGCTCGGATTACACTGGTTTTACTTTGACCTCCGCAGATTCAGTCGTCTGCAGGTTCAACTGTACAACTCCTTTAAGTGTTTCAAACAGCGACAAAAGTGTCAAATAAAGCTCAGTGTGGACATGAAATTATAATGTGTTTGGTTTTTCTACAGAATCAAAACCTTTAACACGAGTTTTAAGAGAGATCCAAGGAACAAGTCTCAGGATATGTCTCGTATCGCAGCAGTGCAATGTAACTAAGTAAAAGTAGTAAAGTACTGTACTCAAGTAAACTACAGATGCCTAAAAATCTACTTAAGTACATGTTAAACTGGATACTTTTGGTTTTACTGCACTACATTTGAGAGCAGTATCTGTACTTTTCAGTCCTATTCAAAAACGTAGTGGGGTAGAAAGTAAAAAGTACTTTTCATCTGATTTGAGGGGTTATTTTTACCATGTTCGTGGAAACATCCTGACTAAAGTTTAAGGGTTCAAGCTTCGACTTTGAGCAAAACTAAAATAATAATAAAGTGATTCATATTGTTACTGTTGAACAAAATACGTCTCATTTTTGAATCAAAATCACATTTACACTTTAACAAAGCACTTTAAGAGTAAAAAGTAAAAGTATTTCACACAAGTGTTGCTCATTTGTTAAACAGGTACTTAAATATTTTTACTTAAGTAGATTTTTTCACGTGATACTTTTACTTAAGTAACAAAGTTGAGTACTTCATAACTGTTGTATCATGAGGTACTTGGCCAAACCCAGAGTCCTGCTACGAACTGAGCAACAACATGACAGAAAAATCCTGTATCGTCCCAATTATTTCAGGAATTTAAAGTTGATTTTGACAGTTTCTTGGTTCAGGCGTCGTTTCGGCTCGTTTTAGTCACATGTTCTTATACAAGTGTAAATCAAAAGCATCATTATTGTCGTGTTTGTGCAGGACACTAGAGTTCAGTCAAACCATGGAGCCAACGAGAAGATATGAATCAATGGAAACACACACAGATAATGAGAGACTGATGAGCACGGTCCACATCTGTACCTGACAGTTACCAGACCTCTATTGTGAAAAGCAAAGAAGAAGAAGAAGAAACAGGAAGCAGGAAGTTACCAAAGCAGCAGGAAACAAAGAACAGTGATACAGAGCCAGCTGGACGTATATGAAATACATTCTGTAGCATTTCTGGAGTCAGTTATTGAGAAATACAGCCAGTACCACCAGATTTAAACTCTGACTCTATTGAGCTCAAACTAGGGCTAAATATCACAGAAAATGAGACTAAACCATAGATAAATGAGTTCTAAATACAGGTTAACCCAAAGAAGGACAGAACATTCACACATTTGTATCTAAATAAAGCAAAGCGACGAGCAGGTTCGCTACATCCATTTATATAAAGAGTCTATGGGCCCTGCATGTCACGAGGCACATGTACCACAGCTTGAGAAACACTGATTTAGACTTTCTTCTCTTTGAAAACATATCTGTGAACGTCATGTCCAGCTCTACTTCACAGATCTAACAGAAACCCCAGTCACATGATCAGAAAAGGCCCTCACCTTTCCCCTGAAGGACTTGTTGGCGGGGTCGTCCTCCTCGCGCTCAGGACCAGGGCTGAGCTCCGGAGGGGGCTGGAGCGGGCGGGCGGTGCTGGGGGGTTTGAGGGCCACAGGAGGGGGCAGGGGCCTCTGTGCTGCCGTGTCACTGCTGATGGTGCTGCTGGAGTGAGAGTCAAAGCTCCGCGATGAGTCTGTGCGGCCCTGAGATCGAACCTGCACCACAGAGGGAGGATTTTTCACACTGATGTTGAGCCGAATCAGAATATGTATAAAACACATAGACTAATATACACCATGGACACGATGAACCTACTGCACACTGAGGGATTACACATATAAAACACATGGGAAAAGAAAGTTCTGCCATTTAATGCTGAAAATCACACTATACTGTCCAAAGACTCAATATTCACAGTTTGAAATTTGAAACTATAAGTGAATCATATTTGCTGTATTTGTTTGACTGCCACTGTGACATTAGATTCTTCTTCTTCTTCTTAAAAGATAGTAAAAGTAAAAGTAGTAGTGAGCGCACTGGTGGATGAGGTGGAGGTGAGGTGGAGGTGAGGTGGAGGTGAGGAGGAGGAGGCCAATGCAGGACTCACCTTTGGGGGCTCGGGGACAAATGACGGGGGAGGACTGGGATCTCTGTGGAGCATCTCTCTGCTGCCTGACTTCTTCATGCGGCTGCGAGGCTCAGGCCGCTGCACAAACACAAACACAACACAGTTACACACAAACACAACACAGTTACACACAAACAACACAGTTACACACAAACAACACAGTTACACACAAACAACACAGTTACACACAAACACATCACAGGACAGTGTCAGAGGTCCACACAGGAGCAGAGAAGTGGAGGGTGGATGGTTTGTCCTGATGGACACTTGACAAAGACAACACTATGACAAATACCCACACCATAAAAACACCAGAGTACTTTTTAGCATCATACTCCCATGAGTTAAAGTTGTGGTTGCTCTTCCCACTGTGAATAAGTCTAAGTGACTTGAGCTTTATGTAACAATTTGAATGTTTGCGTTTCTTGCAGCTCCTTCAGATGTGATTTAGTTTGGTTATTTTGTGTCTGTTTAAAAATACCAGATTTTGTGCAGTATTTAAAGCTTTGTCCTTCAAATTACACTCAGTTAAAATTATAAAACACATGTTACAGTTGCTCTTTAAGTTACTCTTACTTGAGTAATTTCTTGGACCACTACTTTGTACTCCCGCTTAAGAGTAATAATGTTGGCTCCTCCCCTCTGAGTGTAAATCCTTCCTCTGGACCCCGTGAGTATCAGGACAGAGGAGGTGCACACTGACCTCCTCGGGCAGGACGGGCTCAGAGGAGCGGCCAATCGCGGACACGGGCTGAGGCTCCTCCAGAGGCTCGTCCAGCTCGTTGTCGGTGTAAGCCCCGCCCTCGTCCGCCGTGTCGTCGTAGTCGCTGGTCAGACGGCTGTCCATGCTCAGGTAGTCCGCGCTCATGGCCGACAGGTAGGACATGCGGTCGTCATGGAGATCCAGGTCCTCCTCGGAGCCGTCCAGCTGGAGACGGGGGGACAGGGTTAGACTGACGCATCAAGTCGACTTTGTGTGTTTGAAGTTCTAACATCTGTCTGTAGTTTATACGTAAAGAGGGACACGTGAAATCAACCGATCAATATGAAACATCAGTGGATCTTGGCAATATTTAAAACCAGCGAATGGATCCAGAGCACAGACTTATCAATAAATCCATAACTATGATTACAGAGGCTAAAGTATAAATGAGAGAGCAAAAAAATATACAAGAATGACAAAATTATAACAAAAAATAACCAGTTTAAATGTGATATGTAAAGTGTGTTAGACAGTGGGAGGATATCACTGTTTGGTCATGATAATACTTGATATAAATGTGAATAAAATATGTTTCTTCTTACAATAAATGGGTGGGTTAAGCGTCTTGCTCAAAGACACAACGACAGCATTCATCTGTGGGAGCTGGAATCACATCACTAACCTTCAGGTCAGTGGACAAACGCTCTACCAACTGAGCCACTGCATTATGGGACTTCAGTACTTGAGTATTTTGAACAATGTTACAGACAGACTTGTTTTCTTCACTTCATTACTGAAAATGTAAAAGCAACGTGACATTTTACCAGTGGTGGGCCGTCAGGGCCTGCAAGGCCTTCTCTGCTGGCCTAAAAAAATATCTGAATCACAGACTGATGTTAATTATATATATATATATATTTGTCCATGAATACTTATTAAATCATTCGAAATTGTCTGTCAGCTTCCTTTCACTGCTTTTTCCCTGGTTGCGCTGCTTCCAGATGTGTTTTTTCATATTTAAGCATTTAACCAATCACATTTCAGCCATTTTTTGTTGCCAGGGTCAGAAATCTACCTGGAGGCCTTCATAATCAGTTCTGCGGGCCCCGTAGCACAAAATAAGTGTCGGTAAAACTGTTGCTTTAACCAATCAGATTTAGAGTTGGCGACACCGAGGCCTTCTAGCAGGCGCACGGAAACGTCAGCGTTTTCACAGCCTATGATTGGACAGTGAGAGAGTGAACGAGCCAGAGCGAGCAAACTGCAGCCGTGTCTCAATTCGTATTTAAGTCGGGGGGGAACTTCGACCTGCACCTCGAACAGCACATTGAACCGTGCCTGTGGAGAATTGGGACACGGCATCTGCATCACGTCTGGATGATTTTGTCTGTCTGGCAAGGGTAAAGCAGTTTTGTGACACAGCTGAACGAGAGAGGAGCCGATACGAGGAAATCTACGAGGCCCCTGAACGCAGCGTGGGCGCCAAGCCACGAAGAGTCAACCGCAAGACCCTAGCGGACAGACGGGGCTCGACTTTCAGCATTAGCTTCGATGGCGATAGAAAAGGACTTCTTGATGGAACTGAAACGCACGGATAATCTGTACGACAGAGTAATTGAAATCTTCTTGAGGAGAGAAAGGAGGATGAATTTTGTGTACAAATAAAACGGATTATTGGTGAGTAAAATGTGGCTATATTCCTAAATAATATTGCAATTTTATGAGGTTATTATTGATGCTTTTTGTGTGTCGCAGTTGTAGCTGCAGTAAAAGTTTTATAGCCATAAAATTGTTATTGTTTTAAATTGTTAAAGTTATTGAGGGTTGGATTGATTCAGACGGAGCACTACTGAAGGCCTAGGTGTGAAATGCACGGCCCGCCACTGCATTTTACAAACAAAGAGCGGGATTCAGATCAGTGCACAAACTCTCTACCAGCTGAGCTACGATCGCTTCCCGTCCTCACATCATCATAGAGTCATTCTGATGAGTTTTCATGTGGATGTGTTTCAGCGCAGAGCTCTATATCTGTTAAAGGTGTGTGTCCTGGTTCCACTCTCCTGCAGCAGCGTGTCGTCTCACCTTGCTCTCACACACCCACACGGCTCGGTCCTGCTGTTCTCTGATGGAGTCCTTCACACTGCCGTACCAAGCGTCGTTGGCACTGTTCAGGTCAATAGTG
Source organism: Periophthalmus modestus (assembly GCA_019594935.1). Taxonomy (NCBI): domain Eukaryota; kingdom Metazoa; phylum Chordata; class Actinopteri; order Gobiiformes; family Gobiidae; genus Periophthalmus; species Periophthalmus modestus. The sequence continues at coordinate 718,581 of JAIEZT010000054.1, forward strand.
TCTGTAACACAGTTTAATCATTACACGACAGCAGAGGTTTGGTACGATGAACTTGGATGAGGAGTTTATGGGCAGTTCTGGGCAGTATGTGGTAAGTTAAGGGCAGTTTAATGTACGAGGAGACAGACCTGTGAAGAGATGCGAGCAGGTCTTCTTCAGTCTCACGGCCTGGTCGTAGAGCTTGCGAGCGCTGCGGTTGGATCCTGGTACCAGGCGGTTCCTCATGGTCTTGACGCCCTGTTTGCTGTCTGGGTTGAGAAACACCACGATGGGATACCACTGGGTGTAGTTCAGCGTGTCCACCGCTTTGGGAGTCACGTCCAGCAGAGCGTGTCGGTCCTGAACACCACAAAGGAGGTGACACGGTGAGCGTCAGAGTGTCAGGATTATAGAGAGATCTCATTTTAATGTAAGAGCACGAGTAAAAACCAAAAGTAAAATCTGTAAACTGGACAGAAAGTTGAAGTGAAGACGTTTTGCTGCTCATCCAAGTTCAGTGCTGGTCAGATTACTCCTACACTCCTACAGATTTTACTTTTGGATTTTACTACGGATCAGACCTGGACGACTGAGGGATTACACAGACGTGAGAGTACAAGGTGAAAAAGTTTTATTCACACTTGACACGTGACCAAGGTGATATTAAATAATCTGATACAGCAAACTACAAATGACATGTTGGTTTAATCTGTTTATGTGTATTTACATATTTATACCAGTTTCAGAGCCTTAAGCTGCAGATAGAGACACAAGATTTTCTCGTTCTCGTATATGGACATTTAAAAACTCACGAGTCTCCAGAATTCACTCCCTGAGCTGCAGAGGCTGCACTAGCACTAAGTCCTGAGACTGGCTGCAGGTGCTGGGGTTTAAATAGTGACTATTCAGATCAGAGAGAATCTATTTAGGTTTAAACCCACTGGATTTCACCTTTGAAACTGGCAACACCAATGAGACACATTCTGCTTTTTTCTGATTGGATAATCGTCTTGAACCAAAACACCAAATTATAACAAACTCGTCCTGTCCATCATGTCCAGTGTTTTGTAATGAAGCATAAATTCAGCATTAGAATTGTTATGAAAAAAAAAAATCATCCATATTTGATTTGAACATGTTTACCTTATATCACAGGTCAGGCTTGTAAATTAAAATCAAAATCCTACATACTGTCTCTTTAATGAGAACTTTACTATTTAAACATGACTCAAATTCAAACTCTACCTGCTCGATGATTTGTCGGATGGTGTTTAGCCTCACAACCCCTGAAGACTTTTCACTTCCGGCGTCTTTGGGCTCAGTTTCTGGAAAAATCAAAAGTACTTTTACACAAAGGACAAAATGAAGTATAAGTAGTAAAAGAAAAAATCTGTCAACTGGACAAAAAGTTATAGGAGTGAAAGACGTTCAGCTGCTCGTCCAAGCAGCTTCTTCAGTTCTGGTCAGATTCCTGCTGGACACCGTCTTATATCTGTCTGAAGGAGGCGCTAATGACACTGAGACCAACACACCTGTTGTATGTAAGTGTAAGTATTACATCTTTGATTCTGTCAGTATAAAAAGTATAACTGCACTAGACTACATATATTTTTTTAACACACACACTTGCACCTGTTTTTAATGTTTTACATGGAGTTGTATGTTTGTTTGATTTGTGTTTTTCTGCTTGTATTGTATTTTAAACACAGCACCCATGAAAAAGAGCTTAAGTGCTCTCATTGGGTTCCCCTGTATAAATACAGATACTGACCTTACGCCGCCCCACCCACTTTTTTCTTTGTAGTAGCACTTCTAGTCAAGTGGAAATCCCGTTCCTTTCGATGGAGAATTTGGGAAAAGATTTGATGCTAAAATATTATATAAAGTCGTTGGTTTGTGTCAAATGTTCAATGTTTATGTGCAACAACAAGTCGACACTGCACTGATTCTATGGGAAGTTTTAAAACAGCTTTGTCCCTATAGAACCTATTTACTGTGAAGATCGGCAGCTCCATACAAATATTACAACCCAAATAACAATGGCGGCGCCCACAGCAACTTCCGGCATAAGCTGAATAGAAAAAGAAAAAAAGAAAGAAAGATAGTAGGGACTTACTCGCAATGACAAACTCATCGGGTAAATCTGTGGCCAGTTTGTTGTTCACAGCGTCTGAAATGGGCCCAAAAATGACCACGGGCCTCCTGAACCCAGCTGAAATGGAAACATTACAGTAACATGAATATATAAATGTACTGTTCTTGTCACGTATGTCACAGGAGTCTGAGGTCTACCTTCCCGCAGCACCACTCTCTCGTAGGCAGGGAAGCGTGTAGTGACCGGCGTTGCACTCAAGTCCTCGCGGCTCTTGCGCAGGTCCTTCTTCTTGGCTGCCCTTTGACCCCGGAGCCTCCAGAAGTCCCCCCGGTCATTTCCAGAGGCGGCTCGAGCTGCGTTCTGGACATTGGCCATCTGTTCAGCCCTAAAACAAACAGAGTGGTTAAAATGGACTTTTGAAGGCACCAGGGTTTTCACAAGTTTTCACAGTTTTCACAATCACATTTCAAACAGCAAAATATCACCGTCTCTATAGGGTCTTCTGTCTAAAATACTAAAAAAGTCACATTCACAGGACAGAAATGAACCTTTCCTGAATATCTTTAGAGTAATCTTGAGGTGTATCAGAATGGAAGGATTACACAGACATAAGGCCACATGGGAGTAGAAACAAAAGTCCTGTTATTTAATGCTGATTGCCCGTGTAGTATAAACATTGGTACTGACTATAGAGTCTATTCCTTAGTATCAAAATAGTCTTTGAAGGACTGGTCTTGTGACACTTTAATGTGGACTACTGGAGCGCTGTAGTGGCAGTGCTCAGGACAGACCTGCTCTTGTTGGGGATGATGCCTTTCTCCAGTAGCTGGTTGTCCTTGTCTGTGCGGATGGCCAGCCAGTGGCCCAGCTTCCCATCGTACAGGGTGTCGGTCACTTTGAAGATCTCCCCTCTGGAGAAGGGCAGACTCTGAGGAGCCTCCTTCTCATACTCAAAGTGTGTCCTGATGAAGAAGGAGTCGCCTCGACCGGACTCCAAAATGTCCTCGTAAACTGGAAACCAGTAGTTTATTAGTATTATTAGATTATTCAGTGGGATAAACTAATGGTTAACTGTGATAAGTATTTACATGTGGTAAATATTCATCAGAGTTTAACAGAGGAAAAGAAGCATTAAGTTCTACAATAAAAACAGAAGATAAGGTGAGTTCCTCTGTGAGGCTCTAGTGAGTTGGACAGAAGGATGTAAGACACAGGTGATCTTCAAGGATAAGGCCATTGATCATGAAATAACAGATTTAGCTTAGCACTTAGCAAGATTTACTCTTAAACCCTGATGAAGACACTTGGGTGTTGAAACATGTAGGCTGGTCCATGTCTTAATAAAGAACTGTAATTTTTCTACAGAGTGCCTCGGATTTTTTCAGTTCCACTACCGTTCACATCCACATCCAACAACTAAGCTAAATCTGTTATTTCAAAACTTGTATTCTGTCTATAGCGGCTTCCCTTGTCAAACCTTGAGGCCGCGGTGAGACTCACCAGGGGCACAGTGTGTAGAGTCAGGGCTGGGTAGCCGTAATTTTTGTTGACCGCTATTTTTCATCTTCATTTACGTACAATATTCATACCTTGCTGTATCAATCCATGTCCATCCACTCTGCTGCGCTGATGATAGCTGTCTGTGTGGTCGCTAATAAATAGCCACTAAAACGCACGTTGGATCTCAGCGTATTTGTTCACAATAACCTACCAGCGCGTCACAAAACTACAACTCAGGACCCGACCCACTCTGGCTCTCACCGCGGCCTCTGGTGAGTGCTGGCTTTTCATTCATACGTGCCTGTCACCTGCCCATGTCAGCCCCGCCCCCTCGGCTGTCAACCAATCAAACACGCACACACTAGCACACACCGTGCACCCCTCTATCTGTCTCCTACACACCAGCCCCTAATTATTAGGTCCCACATAATAATTCACATTGCATAAGCACAATAGGAGACATAACAAATGATCATAAACATAGTCCAATAAACAGTTGTAACAGATAATCAATAGTCCAGAAATAGATCCAGTGGCAATGATCCTTCCTTTGGTCACCCTTATGACCCGATAGTCCAGAGTCTTAGCAGTCCAAATAATAATCCAAGAAACAAAGTTCAGAAAAGGCAGTCTCTAGAGGTCAGCAACGTCCTTATGCCGCCTCCTCCGATTCCAGCAACAAACAGAGTTTAGTTATAGGTCTATCCAAGCAGCTGGTCTTAGTCTTGATGCGAACTTGACGGACAAAGCCTTTTCGATCTGGATAGGTTTGCAAAACACGTCCCATTATCCATGAATTTCTGGGTGCAGTACTGTCCATTAACAGAACTAGATCTCCTGTAACCAGATTCTTCTGGACTCCAGCCCACCTCTGTCGCTCCTGCAACAGAGGCAGATACTCCTTGTCCAGCGCTTCCAGAAAAGATCAGACATGTACTGTACTTGTTTCCATCTCCTTCGGGCATACACATCTGCTGCTTGGAATTCTCCAGGTGGCAATGAAGGCTGGCCTTTGAGCAGTAACAGATGGTTGGGTGTTAGTGCCTCCAGATCATTTGGATCCGTGGATGCTTTGGTGATGGGTCGGCTGTTTATGATGGCCTCAACTTCACAGAGAACTGTATGAAGGCCCTCTTCATCCAGGTGTTGAACTTTAAGAGTTGAGTTCAAGACTTTCCTAACAGATCTGATCAGCCTCTCCCACGATCCTCCATGATGTGTGATCCAGCAGGTGGATTGAACGACCACTTGATCCCCTTTTGGAGTAACACATCATCATGAACCTGCGCCTTGTTCCATTGCTCTATGGCCATTTTTAGCTCATGCTCTGCTCCCACAAAATTCGTCCCATTGTCAGAGCGCAGCTCACGGACCTGTCCTCTTCTTGCAATAAAGCGCCTCAGAGCATTTATGAAGGAGTCCGTATCCAGAGAAGGTGCCACCTCGATGTGAATAGCTCTCAGAGCAAGACAGGTAAATATGACACCATAGCGTTTCACTGTACTCCTCCTGCTCCTCACTTCAAAGGGTCCAAAAATAGTCAACTCCGACTCTTGTGAATGGAGGCTCATCCGGTTTGAGTCTTTCTCTATGGGCAAATCTGCCATTTGCTGGTGTACTGGAGCAGCGTTAAGCCTCCTGCAGGTGGTGCATTTGGACAGGATACTCCTTATAGCAGTACTGACTCCAGTTTATCCAATATTTCTCTCTGAGCTTCGATAACATGTGGTTACGACCGCTATGTCCCACTTCTTGATGTATGTGCCTTAGCAGCAGAGTAGAAATGTGGAGATCCTTTGCCAATATGATGGGATGCTTTGACTCGAGGGGCAATAAAGATTTGCTTAGCCGGCCACCCACACGTAAAATTCCGTCTTCCAGCTTTGGACACAACTTGTACAGCTGACTATTTTTCTTGATGTTTTTGGCTCTTTTCCAGACACAATAGCTCCTCTGGAAACCTTTTTCTCTGGCAAAACTGAACTATTGCCATCTCAGCTTTTATCCATGCTTTCCACAGTGAGACCTCTCTGGACCACTGTACCTTGGAACATGTGGATTTCTTCCTCAGTTTTTTGAGCTCTGCTTTTCAGTGCCTTGAGTGCAAGTTGGTGACCGTTCCTTTTTTCTTTTACAGCAGGACCACAGCCATTCTTTATATTTTCATCCACCATGCCACAGCCTTCTTCAGTCGGATCCATGAGGAGAAATAATTAATCAGGTAAGTAGTAGGATCTTCCTCTGTGTGCACTGCATTAACTGTTATCTTTTTCAGCTCTGGATCATCCTGAGAGAGATGTTCCCCTGGCTCAGGTTTACAGGCCACTGATTTCTGGCTGGCAAATGAACGGTGGTCCTGCAGCCCACAGCATATCCTTTAGAAAAGCTTCAACCTTGACGCCTCTGGATGCTACATCAGCCGGATTAGCTGCCGTGTCCACATACCTCCACTGCTCAGGCTGAGATGATTTTAAGATCTCTGAGACTCGATTGGCTACAAACACTTTGAATCTAGATGTTTCATTCTTGATGTACTTGAGCACAGAGGCACTATCAGTCCAGAACACGGAGTCTTGCAGGCTCATGTGCAGCTCTTTTCTTCCACAAGATGTCCATGCGACAGGCCATTGTTGCAGCAATGAGCTCCATTCTTGGGATGGTCACCGTCTTTAGGGGGGCAACCCGAGCCTTTCCTATGATGAAAGCGCTGTGCCTCTGAAGTTGCTCATTCTGCTGCAGCAGGTAAGTAACTGTACCATATCCTTCTTCGCTGGCATCACAGAAATGATGTAATTGAGCTGTAATAACTTCTCCAAAGTCCACAGGTTTCAAACATCTGCTCAGCTCAAACTTGTCCAGCAGGTGGAGCTTTTGCAGCCACCTCTGCCACTCCTTGGAGACAGTTTCTGGGATTTGATCGTCCCATCCAATTCCTCTTCTGCATAACTCCCGCAGCAGCTTCTTTGCTCTCAGGACAACTGGACTGAGCATCCCCAAAGGGTCATAAATAGAACTGACTGTGGACAAAATCCCTCTTCGGGTGAGTGGTCTGTTCTTTAACACAATCTTGAATTTGAAGGTGTCTGACTTGATGCACCACTCAACACCCAACACTCGCTCAACTGGAAGCAACTCTCTCTCCAAGTCCCACTGCCTCACTCCTTTTGCTCGGTGGGCTTCTGGGACCAACTTAAGCACTGCAGGCCTGTTGCTTAGCCACTTAGTCAGACAGAAGCCTCCTCTTGCGCAGAGAGACATTAGCTCATGGCACAATGTCAGTGCTTCCTCCTCTGTTGCAACTGACACCAGACAGTCGTCCACATAAAAGCAGTGCTGCACTTTCTCCACTGTCTCTTTCCTGTATTTGTGCCCATAATCGTCTGCACACTTCCGAAGAGCAAAATTGGCACAACCTGGGGATGACGTGGCACCAAAAGGATGCACCCTCATTCTGAATTCACATAGTGCCCGACTCACGTCTCCTTGTGGCCACCAAAGGAATCTCAACAGGCCAGTATCTTCTGGGGGTACCCTGACTTGATGAAACATAGCTTCTATGTCAGCCATGATGACCACAGGCTCCTTCCTGAACCGGGTGACCACTCCAATCAGTGAGCTGGTAAGATCGGGCCCTTGCAGCAGCTGTTTATTTAAAGACTCTCCCTTGTAGCTGGCACCGCAATCAAACACAACTCTGAGTTTTCTCTTTGTAGGGTGATGGACACCATGGTGCGGAATATACCAAACCCTTCCATCACTCCTTTCCAGCTCCTCATCCGGGACTCTTTCAGCATATCCCTTAACAAGAAGGTTGTTAATAAAGGTGTTATACTCTTTGTGAAACTGGGGATCCCTCTGGAGCGTCCTCTTCAGCTGGTGTAGGCGTTGTTCTGCCACTTTCTTGTTGTTTGGCATGCTAATGTCTGGGTTTTTTAGGGGTAAGGAGACCTGATAGTGACCATCGCAGTGTTTAGCTGACCGTGAAACCAGATCCATGAACCTCAGGTCCTCTCTAGAGAGACCTACTTGTTCCTCCACAGCAGACTCAGGAAAATCCATCTTAAATTGCTGTTGCCACAGCTCATCCAGATTCACAATGGAGACTCTATTCACAGTTACTGGTTCTTCACAACAGATGGCCTCTCCACCGTTTCCTGTCAGTGGTCCATTTACTGTCCATCCCAGTACTGTCCTTACTGCGTACGGTCCATTGTTCTCACTACGGATGACTTCCATTGGTTCCATGGCCCTTGGGACATTGGTCCCTATCAGCAACTCAATCCCGGCTTCAATCTGTGGCAATGAGAGATGTCTCAAATATGGCCATTTGGTCAGGTCCTGGCTTGTTGGAATATTTGCTCTGTGCACTGGCATGGTTAGTTGAGTGTATGCTTTTGGCAAGTCAATGAAGGTGTCATCTTCAAGGGCAGCGACCTCCAACTCTGGCACCACATAGCTGCTGACAACCTTCTCCTGTCCCATAGTCCTCAGAAGTATGTTTACTTTCCTTCCTGTTAGATGGAGCTTGTGCATCAGTTTCTCCGTACAGAATACTGCAGTACTGCCTTGATCGAGAAATGCATACGTGAGAATGACTTTACTGCCCTTCTTTGCCTTGACCTGGACTGGCACAATAGGAAGTTTGCAATCCTGCTCACCAGCCCCTGTAAGCCCACTGGAAACCAGAGTATTGTCCACTGACACCTTGACACCCTTTTGAGTCTGGTTTGCACTAGGCTCACTGTTCTTATGGAGCACTGTAGGGTGTTTGAAGCCACACTTTGAGCATGAGATCTTCTTCTTACAATATTTGCTCATGTGCCCTGTGCACAGGCAGCGAAAACATGCACCCTTTTCCTTCAGAAAATTGATTTTCTCCTTGTGTGCCATTTTTTCTCCAATCGTGTACATACACATCCAATGTGTGACTTCCAGTGCAGCAGGGGCAACTCTTCACTGATGCTGGCTCTGTGTGTTCAGCTGGCTGAGAGGATCTCTCCACAGAATTGATAGTCGTGGCAAAGCTGGTTCCCTTGAAGTTGGAGCGTGGGTGTGGTTTGGACTTGGTCGTGTTTCTAGTTGGTGGAGCAGTGTCTTGAATATTGCCAAAAACAGGGTCTGTCAAAATCTTGACCTGTTTTTCCACAAAGTAGGTGATGTCTATGAACCTTGCTCTTCTGTTGTATTTTTCTTGCAGGTCGCAGGCATAGCTCCTCCAGCGATCTCGCAGTTTGTATGGGAGTTTTTTGATGATGTCCACCATGTTTGTGGGTGTGTCCAGATCATTTAAATATTGCACATCTTCCATGGCGTTGCAGCACCCGCGCAGAAAGAGACTGTACTCCTGGAGAGCCTTCACGTCCTCAGTTCTTATGGACGGCCATGCCTGAGCTCTCTCCATGTAGGATGCTGCCACCTTCTGCTCATTGCCATAGTGCTCTCTCAGTAAGGCCTTGGCTCTCACAAATCCTCTGTCTGAGTTTAGATGTTGACAGCTCCTGATCAGCTCCTTTGCATGCCCTTTGGTATACTGTTCAAGAAAATAAAGTCGGTCACTGTTGTTATTGGTGTTTCGTTCAACTCCGTTTTCAAAAGCTTTAATGAAGGAATGATATTTGAGTGGGTTACCGTCAAAGATGGGAATCTCTCTTTTTGGTAGTGCCGATAGACATTGTTGTTGAACCAGAAGTGCGGTGATTTCATTTTGTTTTCTCATAATGTCTAGCACACTGTCATTGTTTGATCCAACAGTTTTATTTTTGACAGTTTCTTGCTGTATCTGATTGACTTCATGTTCTGAAGAAGATGTTAAGTAGCGCTGCAGTGTGAAGGAGTGGGCTGTCTCATTGTGAGGTAAGTTGTCTTTAGGCTTTGTTTGTGTGATTTCATATGTACCGTCTTTTGGTTTGATGTTCAGTGATGGGACAAATTCAGTGGCATTAATATTGAGTTGTGGTTTGAAACATGATTTTTCACAATATGAGTTCATTCCATCAGAAACCTTTGACTTTGATCTGGCACCAGTGCTGCTTTGTGTTTTTATGACACTCAATTTTGCCATTTCTTCAGCCACTTCACTGTCCAACACAAACTGTTCACGTCTTTTGCGCAGCTTTAATTCTTCCTCTTCTATTGCATATTTCTCCTTTAATAGTTTCTGTTTTGCGGCCAACATTGCCAGATTTGTTTCCGATGTCAGGCGAGTCGAGGTGCGTGAAGCAGTGGAACCATGTGAGCGTGATTTTTTACTGGAAACATTTGAGGCGCTGTCATTTGGACGCACCGCATCTTGTGCGCTCTGTGAATCATGTGTCAGTGACGTGCGCAGCGCAGGAGCGCGCGCGGCATGTATTTCTTTTACTGAGTTTTGTTCAGAGTTGTATAATTGATCATTTGGTTGCTGAGGATTAATGCTTTCAGTTGGCTTTTTATATGAACTCTCACGCGTCTTTTCCAGTTTCCACTCGTCCATTCGTTCCTTAAATGTGTCGCTGTAATCCATGATTGAGGAAAACCACTCGTTTTGTTTTGCAATTTCCTTCTCTGGCAGCAGAGGAAGCAGTTCGTTATGAAGCTCATTTGCTTTTTTGCACAATGAATCCACGTTGTCCATAAGTGTAAGAATTTCAGACTCCTTTTCCTTTGATTTCATTTGCGCTTTAATTTCTGGTATGAGAGCCTTTATTTTATTCACGGTACTTTTTCGTTCTTGTTGGAGTCTTTCCACCTCATTTTCCAGAGCCTTTGTTGTGAGTTTGATTTCTCGTTTTTCTCTTTGCATTTCCATGTTTAACTTTCAAGAGAGGCATTTATTTGTTCATTTCCTTTGATTTTTATTTCTTATGAAGCACAGCACCATGTTCCACCAAAACGCATTTAAAACTTTAATAACCATGGGATTTGAGACACTTTGAAATATACATTTTTATTCCAAACATTTCAACAATTTTCGTGGCCTTTCAGACAACACCAGCGCCACGTTATATGTCCCAAAGTCCCGACATCAACATCAAATAATTCACGGAGAAATTTGCGCCACCATCAATGCGCAAGGGTGCGCCCATTCATTCATTAAATCTGCATCATTACGCACGTTTATTCGTAAGCGTAACAGCTTCCTCCGTTTACAAATAAACAGGCTCAAGCCTACCTGTCTCCAGATGAATGAATGGCGTGGTTTGGTAGCACTTAGCTGTAACAGCCCCTTTGCTCTCCGGGTGTTTCGGGTGAGATGCCTTGGATCTTTGGCACAGGTACGCGGCGTGGTGATTTTCGTTTGATGCCTTTTTTGTTGACAAAATATAGCGGCTTCCCTTGTCAAACCTTGAGGCCGCGGTGAGAGCCAGAGTGGGTCGGGTCCTGAGTTGTAGTTTTGTGACGCGCTGGTAGGTTATTGTGAACAAATACGCTGAGATCCAACGTGCGTTTTAGTGGCTATTTATTAGCGACCACACAGACAGCTATCATCAGCGCAGCAGAGTGGATGGACATGGATTGATACAGCAAGGTATGAATATTGTACGTAAATGAAGATGAAAAATAGCGGTCAACAAAAATTACGGCTACCCAGCCCTGACTCTACACACTGTGCCCCTGGTGAGTGCTGGCTTTTCATTCATACGTGCCTGTCACCTGCCCATGTCAGCCCCGCCCCCTCGGCTGTCAACCAATCAAACACGCACACACTAGCACACACCGTGCACCCCTCTATCTGTCTCCTACACTGTCAACTAGATCAAAGTTTGAGTGAAGACATTTCACCACTTGTCCAAATGGCTTGTTCAGTTCTGGTCAAGATTACACAGAGTTGAACAAAAAAAATTAAAGGTAACAGAAAGAAGCACTGAGATGTAAAATAAAATCCCTCTATCCCCGTCATCAACAAACAAATACATGGACAATCTCATATTATGTCACATCTGCTGCCCGTGTCTGGGAGTCCCTGCTTAGACTGCTGGCCCCAGATTACCAGAAGAAAACGGATGGATGTTAACTATATGAAGTTCTTATTCTAACCTGTCATATGGAGTAGAAATACATTTTTCTGCTGTTATTTGTCATTGATAAATACCTTCAGGTTTGCTCTGAGCCAAAATAAGAACTTCCTCTCCTTTGGGAATCTCGAGCAGATAGAGCACAGCATCCTCCCGTACCATCCCTCTGAAGTCCATGGTGTTCACCTGCAGTAACATACATCACACATCAAACTCTACAAAATGACATCACTGTGAGTGGTGAGTCAAAGAGCCCACAGCCCGACCTTCATGATCTGGTCGCCCATGCGCAGCCCCTCCTGCTCGGCGGCGCTGTCCTCCTGCACTCCTGCGATGAAGATGCCCACGTCGTTGCCTCCTGCCAGCCTCAGACCAACACTTTCTCCTTTGACGAAGTGGACCATCACCGTGTTGGGTCTGTCAACACCACAGACTGTTTAAAGAAGTGGACTAAGGGAGTGGGTGAGCGGGTAGCAGGTTAGCTGTGTCCATTTATATATGCAGTCTATGGTCAACACACAAACATGATCCTGATGTTTGGCTCTGTGTGCCAGAAAAACTCAAGATGGTTGCTTCACTTTAAAGGTGCACTGTGGAACTTTTAGGAGATTAGTAGATATTACTTTGCCTGGAATCTTGCACAGTATGGCAATAAACTTGGAGGTGGCAGGTTGGTTAGATCTGAGAAGCTGAAAGCCCAGTCACACTAACGATGCGTGTAAATAGGCTCATCTAATGCCAAACTGTTGAACTTGCAGGTTCCATGGAGACAGAAGTAGAAAAGTGACTCAGAGCACCTTTAAATTAACATAATATCTCACCCATATATGTCTTGGTCCTCTGCACTGGCCTTCACAGGCACTTTGGCCGAAGCACGGACCTTTGGAGCAGTGACCTTTGGTGCTACGGCTGAAACACAGAAGCAGACCAGTTACACGCCAACTCTATATTCACAGTATGGCTTTGTCATGGTCTAGTTTTCGTGGAGTCCTGGTCAGTGGTCCTGGTCAGCGGTCCCTGGTCCGCGGTCCCTGGTCCGCGGTCCCTGATCTACCTGGTGGCGTGTCTGCTCGAGGCTCCTCCCTCTCGGCCGGCACAGGTGCTTTGTCGTCAGGGGCTCTGAACGGTGTCGCCATGGCACCCATTTTGGCCATTCGGTTGACTGGCTCCTCTCTGGAAAAACAAACCAAGAAACGGTCAGGTGAAAAGAAGTTACAATAAATGTAAGTAATAGATCAGAGCCATTTAACACAAAAAAATTTAAAAGTCGTCCATTTGCTCCAAACCACATGTTTTACTGACAGAGGATTGGTTGTGGACCTCTGCAGTAAAGTAGAACTTAACACTTTTTTCACTCCTAAACTAGATGCTATTTAAACCAGATGTTTAAATAGCATTACCTACTGTTCAGTCATTTTTTTTTTCAACTTTAATCCAAACTAGGTAAATTTGCAGTTTTCTGGTCCAGTGTTTTTCCTCTACCATTATACTGGCCCCCACCCTGTCAATCAAATTATGCAGCTCTAATCATCCATCGTCAAACTGCACATCTTCACCAAATTCCGCTGCTGCATTAAAAACTACTGTATTTACTTTATTTCAGTCCATACTTTGCTAGTCTAATCCAATCTGCAGAAACTATTAGGCCTCAGGAGTAAGTTACACTAGAGTTTATAGATTATAATAAAACTGTAGGAGGAGACTGTGGAGGCTTATTTTCGTCCTTGTGGTGGGTGTCGTAGTTTTTTATTAAACAGCTGTATGGTCACGTGACTTCTCTGTTGTTCCTGTCGGATTATCCAGACTCAGCTTGGTGGTTGATGTACCCTGTGAGGTAACTCCAAAGGTAAAGGAGTTGGGGGCTAGGACCTAGGAGCTATGATCTGAACTATTTGGAACGAGGCCCGAGCTGATCACCGATGCTTAGAAATGAGTGAATCTTGATCTTGATCAAAAGTCAATTCATTGCACAATGTATTTTTTTATGTTGTCTTGGATTAATCCTTCATGTTTGTCAATAACACAACAGTAAACTCTCAGTCTGAAAGTTATAAAATGATTCTAAATTCCAGATGATGTGGAAGCGCGGCGTCTACCTGCGGGCTCTGGTCTAAGTGTACTGTACCTGGGCTTGTCCCGTAGCCTCTCGTTGGAGGAGTGAGAGGAGAGGTCCGAGTGCTGCCCCCTCCTGTCGTCCTGTGGGGAGTACGAGCGGTACGACTCGATTTCAGAGATATCTGCAACACATGAGCACAAACGTCACTGTATGTCACGTCTGTTTACACCTGTGAGAAGATGGGTGTGGATGGGCATCTGGATTAAAAGTGCAAAATGTAACCTATTCGCTGTGGGAGATATTATGGCTTTATCTGAAATGTTCTGCAGTATTGCATTAAAGTTAAATGGAGATACACAAGTTTAATGCCATACAGTGGAACATTCCAGGCGAGGCATTAAAGACCTACATCACCTATTTCAAGCAAAATTACCTGAAAGATTTTTATTAAAGGCCCTGCACCTGATGTTTTCCCCAAACTTATTTTAAGCAAATGTGTCTTGTCCCAGTACAGATGTATTGTATAAGCAGCTCTTGAGATAATCAGGAAGTATGTGTTAGCATGCTAGTTGCTGTTAGCTTTACCGTCAAAGGAAAAACTCCACACCGGCCTCTGAAAGTAGTGAAAAGAGCTCAAACTCATCGTGGGGCATAATTAGGATGTTTGTAATGCATTATGTAAGTGAAGAATAACGTTTAAAATGAACCAATTCTGTTTTTCACGTTTTAAAAAAAGTAAAAAAAAAACAACATAAAACGTCTTTAATTTAAGCCATTCAGCCTTTAGCACAATTCTACTGGTTTCAAATTACAATTACATATTTAATTTTAAGACAAATAATAAGGATTTTTGTGTTACTGCCGAGAAACTTTAACAAGCCAGTCCATATTCAAAACAGGATCAAGCTCTTTTGAACAACTGCTGGAGGTGACAGACAGACAAGGCTCCCGGGCTAGCATATTAACCAAACCAGAGTAGATTTTTGAAGTTAATGACATTGTGTGTGCTCCAGTGGTGGGATTATGGGCTGGATTAAACACACGTCCCGAGGCCAGTGTGAACACAAAAACACAAATGTGGGTCACCCCCCCTCAACGATCCAGTCACACCGCTCCAGCCGAACCCACCAATGACAGCGCTCCCTCAGGTCATGTGACATCAAAACCAGGTATAAAAAAACAAGGTGCCTCGAGATGGGACTCAGTGTCAACCCCACAGTGCGACGCTTTAAGAGGGGACACGAGAGGGTTTCTATTTTATGTTTTGTTAAGTATAATTATGCACCAGTACAAAAAGTGTAGCCACATAATGTTTCGTATTTCATATTTTATTTGTACAAATGGTGAAGTTAAGAAAACAGGTGGAATATGAAGCCAGAGGAGGACTATTTTATTTCCTGTTGGATTAAACAGGTTGCCTGATTATGTATCTGCTCTTTCAAACAAGTTACAACATGTGGCTATTAGAATGCACTCTGCAGACACTCCCTTTAAGCTCCCAGACATTCCCTTTAAGCCTCTGCAGCTCTGATTGGACAGACAATTCCCTAGTGATACAAAAAAGGGTTCAAACCAGGATCAGTACTCCTTTGTGGCTCCCTCCTTAAATACTTACAGAACAGCCTCTGAATTGGCAAAGAGGAAGAAATTAAAGACTGAAATAGCTCAAAAGCAGGACTAAACCAGCTTAAAACAAGTCTATAACTGAAGTGCAGTGGATTCAAACCAGGTCTAAAATGGGACTAAAATTGCTAGAGAGAGCTAGAAAAATGGACATTGGAATTGGTGTTTTGAATATTAGGAAAATTAGAACATTATTGGGAAATCGCAATTTGAATCTTCCGTCTTATTCTGCATAAAATCTGCTAACTCTGAAGTTTAGATTCTACAAACATGTTCTGAAATGTCCCTGTGCGTCTGATGTGCTTCCACTGGGTCTTATTCTGCATAAAAACTGCTAAACCTTTAGTTTAGATTAGTACAAACATGTTCTGAAATGTCCCAGTGTGTCAGATGCCCTCCCTGTGTGTCCATGAGGTCTTATTCTGCATAAAAACTGCTAACGCTATAGTCATATTTCTAAATCATGCAGCCCTATTGAGTATAATCTATTTAAAACTAATTCAAACTATTAAAATGAGACAAAAGAGACAAAAACACGTCTGCACTTTTGTGGTTAACTTGGTCTCAGAAAAGTCAGAAACTAAATATTTTTGTCAATATTGTCCACCCCAAATCTGGACTTCTCCAAGACTAAACCATCACCAGATTTAAACTAACTCAAAAACTCCCGAGTACCACCAAAACAGCCCCAACAAAACGTAAATTAAGAACCACTGGAAAAACGACCCCAAACACCAGTAATGACTTCAAACACAGCAGTGCCTCCCTCTACACGGGCTCACACTGGCCGCTCAGCCCAGTCTGTGGCATGTCACGATCGGGGGCTGTGGTCATTGCTGTGGTCAGTATGCGTCCTCCCTGCTCCCCCGCTCACCGTCCAGCTCCGAGTCGCTGTCCACCATGGGAGGCACTCGGACGAGGACTTGGCTGCGGTCTCGCTGTACGACCAGCTGCAGTCTTCCTCGGGACTTCTCGATCAGCTTCCCTGCGTCGCTCAGGGACAGGTTCTCTGTGACTGTGCCGTTAATCTGAGTGGGTTCAAATCAGATACAAAAACACTATGAAACTCAAAACAGACTCACTATAAACCACTATTTATACAAATGATTTAACATTAAGGTCCTATATTACACAAAATGGACTCTTTTGAGCGTTAAGTCATGTTCTAAAGATTTTACCTCCTCAAAAACACACCTGGAGTTGTGTTTTGTTTCATTCACATGTTTGAGTCACACTTTATTATTAGTCTGTAACATCTCTGCTCTGTTCCACCTTGTGATGTCATGAAGTGGTCGATTTCAAGTTAACAGCTCCTTTTACTTTCAGTTCAGTAGTAGACTGACAATTCCAGGGCTGAAATCATCCAAATGATTCTCGTGAAGGTGTGTGGAGTTTAAAAACACAGTGGAGCACTTCCTTTATTACCTCATGACATCACATTTTCAGTTTGAGAGAAGAACTTGAAGCCTAAATCTGCAGGTTTGTGTTAAACATGTGGGAATGAAACAAAACACAACTCCAGGTCTGTTTTTGATGAGAAAATATTATGACATAAATCATAAAATAGTATAATACAGCCTTTAAACTAATACATTTGATTATTAAAAGGTGGGGTATTATAACACACAAATAACATGCGTAATTCACAAGTGTTTGAATACTGTGATCCTCATAGGACTGTACAAGTTCCTAAAACCTGTGCATTTAAGCTGTGTCGTGTTCAATAACCAGGTACATCTTGAAAAACACCAGTCCAATTTGAGATGAAGTGAAACTAAAACAGCAGGCTCCCCTTGGTGAGAGGAAGTGTCACCTTCAGAATGATGTCTCCCTCCTGCAGGTTTCCGTCCCGACTGGCCAGTCCTGTACTGGTCATCTCTTTGATGAACAGCTGGCTGCCCAGACGAAGTCCATACTCTGAAAGCCACAGGATACAACCCTTAGACAAGGTAAATTTATTTGTACAGCACAATTCATGCACAAAGTAATTCAAAGTGCTTTACAGAATGAGACAAGCATTAAAATCACAATAAAACAAATCAAAACATAAATAATCATCATAAAATTTACATTAAACGAGAAGAGCAGAGTAAAAACCTTTCAGACCTCGTCGAACACATGAAACACAGTGAAATACAACTCAGGTATGTGCTTGTAGAGGGAACAACAATGTAACATGGTGAAAAGCTGAAGTAGGATGAGACACAGTTTTTACAAGAACGAAACGAGATGAGAATTTCAACTATGGGGCTCAGTTCCAAATTTTTTATTTACCGGATTTTTACGACCATAGGGCGCACCGGATTATAAAGCACAGTTTCAGTTATGGTGCTTTTTCTGCATTTAACACATACAAAAGGCGCACTGGGTGTTAGGGCGCAGGCACGGTAAAACATGCATGTTAGTATGTGCTCTAAAAAAGGCAAAGGACGCAAAACTGTGTTCGGTTGTGCTTTATTAAAGTATTTAGCAAAGTGCTCATATCATTTTTTCAATTAATTCTCAAATCCATCAAAGTCTTCATCCTCTGTATCTGAAATGAACAGCTGGGCTAGATCTCTATGAAATACACCAGGTTCCCTCTCGTCACCATCAGAGTCTGTTTGGTTGCCGTACGGCTCCGCGTGAACGATGTCGACTTTTGCGAAAGCTCAAAGAACAGTGCAAGCAGATACATGAGCCCAAGCATCCACAATCCATTCACAAATCGTGGAGTAACTCGCCCGCCGCTGCCTTCCAGTTTTTGTAAAACTGTGTTCGCCGTCTGTCATCCATCGCTCCCACGATGTTCGCAACTTTTAACTGCGCCTTATGGTCGTGAAAATACAGTACTTTATTTCACATTTTGTGTATCACTGCACTGCTTTCAACTTCAACTCGACAAAAGTTAGGCCCTGTTTTTCCAACCGAATCATCGCTTGTCTCATAAAATCTTCTCCCCTTCGTACTAAAGGCTTTTAAGTCTTTTTTTGATGCAGTTGACAGATCTCCACTAAGAAAACTTGCAAACATACAACACTTAAGACAAATTTACACAAATGTTGGATCACAGTGTGACTCTGAATTCTGTACTGTACAGGATACACAGCATGGAGGAGACTGACGGACAATGGTCTACAGTCCCTCAGCCAATCAGGACGCAGAACACAATGGTCTACAGTCCCTCAGCCAATCAGGACGCAGAACACAATGGTCTACAGTCCCTTAGCCAATCACGACGTGAAATAGCGAGGCCACGAAAGGTGAACCGCGATATAGTGAGAGACAACTGTATTCTTAAATGAAACCGATCTCCAGTCGTTTGTGTTGTGAGTGAGCAGCTGTGCGATGCTGTGTGCTGACTGGTTCGTGGTCAAAGTCTACAGTGTACTATTGGTTCAATTGTGGTTGCCGCGTTTTCTCAAGTGGCGACAAAGCGGGTCTTGTTGAGCAAAATGTTTTGAATTCTAGGGACCTATGTTTTCATGAAAGAAAGCCAATAGAAGCTCTTGACCCACTGCCTGTTTGCAGAGTGGCTACTGGCGCTGCAGACAGACGTTACTTTACCTTCATTGGGCTTGTTCTTGAGCAGCAGGACGTGGAGCGGTTTCTCCAGAGGCTCGTGCTCCCGTGGCGGTGGGCGGGGCAGAGGGATGGGCAGGGAGGGCGGGGAGGGTGAGCGGTCCAGTCTTTCTCTGCTGGGGGCGCGGCCTCTGATGGGGCTGTGGCTGTCCCGCCTGTAGCGCCCTCTGTCTGGGCTCTCTCTGTTTAACGCTCGGTCGCTGCGGAAACGCCGGTCGGGGCTGTGATCCCGGTCGTCACGGTAACGTCTGTCAGGGCTGTAGTCTCGGTCCAGGTTGCGTTCGCTTTGGTAACGTCGGTCTGGGCTGTAGTCTCTGTGCCTCCTGTTAGGACGGGAAATACAGAGTTAACAGAGTCCTTAGATTTACATCGACATCTAACATTTGTGGACACACCTCATTCAACAAATCAAATACAGGAAGCAAGATGTATGGAGAAAAAAAGTAAAATAAATGTTTTCTATTTTAGATTAGATTGTGGACAGCTCAAACCCTTGTCCTTCTCTCAAAGCTTCAGCTGTGCCTTGTCGGGGTTGCCGGGGTAGTGAAATGCCGAGTGTGCAAAGCAGGGATCAAAGCAAAGGATAAAGTCTATTTTGAGTCATTTCATACTTTTTGTTTCCTTCAGACCACAGATCCTATAGCCCCCCCTTTAGGCCGTGACACACACCTGCGCTCTGGGCTGTAGTTTCGGTTCAGGGTGCGATCACTGCCGTATCTCCGGTCAGGGCTGCGCTCAGGCTCCAGAGTGCGCCCCCTGCTGCCGTCCCTCCTGTACGGCCGGTCCTCGCCCAGGTCCCTCTCGGTGCTGCGCCCGCGTTCGTAGTCTCTGTCGTGGGTCTGGTAGCCTGAGTCGCGGTCCCGGTGGTCTCTCTCTGGGCCATGGTCATATCCGCTGTAGACGCTGCGGCGGTCCCCGTCGTAGGGGTAGTCCTCTGTGTAGTCTGTGCTAAAGACGCGGTCATCTGGGGCCGGGGAGTGGATCATCATGTTCGGGATTTTACGGGGACGTTTCACCATCTGAGACAGAGACACACGTGTTATAATGATGCACCTGACCACACACACTGCCTCGGACATGGTCGTGTGTTGTGCCTCGGACATGGTTGTGTTTTGCTCTAACAGTAGGATGAGACATTATTGTATTATATTGCATATATACTGCGAGTAAATGTATCAAATGCACTTACTATTTTGGCCACTTTGCCACATTTTCGGAGAGTCTGCACAGCAAAGGTGTGAGCCACTCCGTCCATGGAGGTGGCATTCACCATAACCACACGATCGTTCTCACTAAACAGAGACAGAAGGACACGAGGGTTTGTGAAGACGTTGGCCATAGTCTGCACAGTCCCCAGTGTCCTGTGATACAGAGTCTGACAAAAACCATCTGGTGGTTTCATAGCATTTCTCTTCAAAGTATATTGTTTATCTTTGTGCACTATTTGCATTAAAAGATTACAATGTACTAAGTGTAATAATAAAATATACATTTACATACAAAGCATCACAAACACAATAACTACATGTCAAACAGGATTTTCTGTCATCCTTGTAAACTCACAAAAGCAGCCCGTCTGCAGGGCCACCCTGTAGGACATCTGAAACTATGATGGACGTCTCCCCTGTCTCTTCATTGGGGTTGTCCCGCCCCCCGGACACTGCGATGCCAAAGCCCATCTTAGGATCCTGCAAAACCAAAACAGAAGAGCACATCTTTACTCACGTTATTTCGCTACAATGACTTGACTGTTTTGGTTGCCTGTATCTTACCCTGTACCAGCTGATACCAACTGATATCAGCCAGTACTACAGCAGTCGTGAACCCCCTGTAAACTCATTCATACTTATAGATATCTTGAGTATTTACTTCTCAGCAGCTCTGAAAAAATTTAGTCACAGTGTAAACTTTTCTGGGTCTGACCTTGTTCCAAATAAAGGACACAAGTCGAGAGTACAATGTAGTGAGTTTGTGGAGAAGCAGTACCCAGAGCAGTAACCCCAAGTGTTCAGAGTGAGGACTGTGACCTGTCTCCCTACAGCTGGGACTCGGGGAGGACTCAAGCAGGACTATCCAAGTGGTCATATTTAGACGGTCCCTATGAGCTCTTCTCTATAAAATCTGTAGCGTCTGTAGTTCAAACCCACAAAGCCGTTGTAGGTTGTGAAAAGCGTAGAATTGTGTGCTCCCTGTGTGCCCCCTTTGTTTCCTCTCTGTGCGCTCCGCCCTCTGTGCGCTCCGCCCTCTGTGCGCTCCGCCCTCTGTGCGCTCCGCCCTCTGTGCGCTCCGCCCTCTGTGCGCTCCGCCCTCTGTGCGCTCCCCCCTCTGTGCGCTCCCCCCTCTGTGCGCTCCCCCCTCTGTGCGCTCCCCCCCTCTGTGCGCTCCCCCCTCTGTGCGCTCCCCCCCTCTGTGCGCTCCCCCCTCTGTGCGCTCCCCGCTCTGTGCGCTCCCCGCTCTGTGCGCTCCCCGCTCTGTGCGCCCCCCTCTGTGCGCTCCCCCCTCTGTGCGCTCCCCCCCTCTGTGCGCTCCCCGCTCTGTGCGCTCCCCGCTCTGTGCGCTCCCCGCTCTGTGCGCTCCCCGCTCTGTGCGCTCCGCCCTCTGTGCGCTCCGCCCTCTGTGCGCCCCTTTCTCTGTGCGCTCCCCGCTCTGTGCGCTCCCCCCTCTGTGCGCCCCTTTCTCTGTGCGCTCCCCGCTCTGTGCGCTCCCCCCTCTGTGCGCTCCCTCTGTGCGCTCCCTCTGTGCGCTCCCTCTCCACCGGGCTCTATACCTGCTCCACTGGGCTGATGAGATTAGAGCACAGATCTGTTTTTATCCCTCCATCTGTATTAAAAAAGCCGCACAGCTCCAGGCCGCGCAGATGTTTCACTCACAGAGGAACAACACCAGCTCTTTATTAAAGTATGAACAGAATGGAACAGGGAGCAAACACACAAATATTTCTTTCATCATTTTCAATTTTAGCTCTGATTATCTACATAATATTACTCTTCTCGTTATGAAATACAAACTGTCAAAGTTTCAAGTGTTCTCTCTATTCGAAGTCTGTGTAAAACAAAGACCTGCTCACTATCTGATTTCTGGATGCGAGTAATTGGATTTCCGTTTTTCTGATTGTTCACACCTGCACAAGTTTTGACGAAGAAAATGAAGGAAAAAAGGCAAACTAATGTGGCAGAGACAGAAATGACAGGGAACATGTTTCAGATCAAAAGAGTACTTGGATTAACTGTCATCATGACGACCTGATGATGAGCACATTTCTTTAGTTCACACCAAAGATCAGATCTAATAATTGTCTTGCTTTTGTGGAAAAGTGTTTTAACTACAGCTGCTCAAAGGTCCTTTCACACCTGAGCCAAATGTAAAGACAAGGAAAAAAATATGGCAACATTGTTTTACACATAGTAAAAGAAAAATTCAAATCTGTCACTGGACCAAACGTTTCAGTGTGAAGACATTTGGCTGCTCATCTAAGCCTTCCAAGCTTCTTCAGTTCTGT
Organism: Periophthalmus modestus; assembly: GCA_019594935.1. Classification (NCBI taxonomy): domain Eukaryota; kingdom Metazoa; phylum Chordata; class Actinopteri; order Gobiiformes; family Gobiidae; genus Periophthalmus; species Periophthalmus modestus. The sequence continues at coordinate 740,888 of JAIEZT010000054.1, forward strand.
CAGATTACTGCTGGACACTGCCTTGTATCTGTCTGAAGGAGGAGCTAACCACACTGAAGCTAACACACCAGCTGTTTACAGTTTGTTTGTTGGCTACGTCTGTTAAACTAAACAAAGTGACGTGAAGTGTAGGTCAAGGCAGTGTGCAGCAGTAATCTGACCAGAACTACAGAAGCAGCTTGGATGAGCAGCCAAACTTTTTGTCCAGTTATAGATTAGAATTTTTCTTTTACTCTGGATCAGACCTGGACGACACAGATTACACATCGTTCTACACATGCAAACACAAGCTCAGGTCACGTCCCTGTATGCGACACGTCAAAACTTGTAAGAAAAGTCAATGGAATAAATCAGAAGAACTCGGAGTTTCACAGTTGACACTTGTAAAATGATACGGCAGGTAATACTTTTTCCACACACCAGATGTAAGGAGTTATAAAAACTAAAGCTAACATATCTGTGTGCAGGTGTGTGTGCAGAGTCTGGTAGATTAATTTCATTGGTTCTAATGGTGTTAGAAATGCAGACTCAGACAGTTCTGAGGTGCGACAAATTGCTACAGAGAGCTACTGAGATAAACGACAATATTGAAACTACTTAATGTCACTGACACAATAACAATAATGCAAGATAATCCCAGTGAAATATTTGTAAATAGAAGGTCTCAGTGAAAGACATGAGCTGCAGCAAGTAAATAGCAAAACGAACCAATAATTGAAGTGAGTTATTCAATCCTCAAATCTTATTGTATTACAAATAAATACTCCAAATCATACACTTTTGCAAAGAAAATACAGGAGTAGTGCCAGCAGTGGCTGTAGTAGCAGTAGTGATAGTAGTAGTAGTAAGCAGAGCTGATGGACTCACCCTCTGCAGTGTGACTGTGTACTGCTCCCACACGATCTCCTCCGTCACCGGGTTCTGTCAACACACAAACACCACAAGTTTAATCTCCTTTAAATTAAATTAAATGCATTGTTTCCTAGAACTTTTTTTCCTACATAAATAGTAGTAGCAGGTGTAGTCTCCTGAGTGCAGTTCGGGTCAGATACACAGAGATATGTAACAGTTTCGAGAGCTTTTGCCACATCCCCATTTTAATCGACTGGCAGGACATGTCTTTATTCCACCAAGGATTTCTTTAGTCCACTTTAGCCCTAGTACAAAGTCATTTTAATGAGTAAAGTAATAAAAGAGAAGCCGAGGATCACAGGGTTTGAGGCGCGGGGTTTACAGAAGCAGGTTATTACAAACAATGCACATCTCAAAGGGCCCATATTTAGCAATTTATCTCTGTTATAATGTTATTTCCTCATCAAAAACATAACTGCAGTTTTGTTTTGTTTCATTCACATGTTTAACACAGTTTCACGTAATATGTGACTAACCACCTGAGCTCCTCGCACTTTGGCCCCGTGTTGGTCTCATCTTGAACCAGACCTTCTCAGCATGTCACAGTTCTGCAGCTCATTCACAAAACTAACAACCATCCAAAGCCAGCCTCTGCACTACACCAGATTGTTGAGCCAATGAGACAGAGCTTTATGCTTTTTGTCGAGCAGCACTCAAAGTTCAGCAGAATTCATAATGAAACTGGGTCAGCTGTGGCGGAGAAGGTTACCGGTTCAAACCTCACCTGAGAACACACTGTTGTTCACCCCCACACTGACCATTTTAGTCACAGTATTAAAGTGACATGAAAGTACACAAACCAACATCTGCACATTCACCAGCAGTCTGGAGTCATGAATGAAATGAGTCAAAAGGCTTAAGGGATGGAGAAAAAAGTCTAAAATACAAACTTATCCATTAGCAACCACTCCAAAAAGTACTTCTATAACTAAAAACGTAACAATAAAGATGACTTTGATCAACATGAGACAACTCCACTAAGTGTGAAAGTGATCCTAAAGAATCCTGATGTCCAGAGGAGGAGCGGGAGGAGGAGGAGCAGGAGTAGGAGGAGCGAGAGGAGGAGGAGCGAGAGGAGGAGGAGCGGGAGGAGGAGGCCCAGCATGAGCCCTGTGTGTGTGGCAGGGGCAGGTCACTCACGAGGCCCTGCAGGATCCGGATGGTCTTGACAGCGTGGGCCCATTTTCGATGCAGGCTGAGGACAGTCTTCATGTCTCAGCTAGTCTCCCCGGTCTCCCTCAGTGTCTCCTGCTGTCCTCTGGTCTCCTCTGGTCCGGCTGGGCTCTGGGGGCAGTGGGTAGAGTCTTGTGAGTAGAATCTCGTAGTGTGTCTTGCTCCGGTCCGGCTGGGCACCGGGGGCAGTGGTTCTGTGTCTCGTGGTCTCCTCTGTTCTGGCTGGTCTCTGAGGGCAGTAGGCTGTGTCTCGTGGTGTGTCCTGCTCTGGTCCAGCTGGGCTCTTGGGGCAGTGGTTCTGTCTCGTGGCGTGTCTTGCTCCGGTCCGGCTGGGCTGCGGGGGCAGTGGTTCTGTGTCTCGTGGTCTCCTCTGTTCTGGCTGGTCTCTGAGGGCAGTAGGCTGTGTCTCGTGGTGTGTCTTGCTCCGGTCCGGCAGGGCTCTTGGGGCAGTGGGCTGTGTCTCGTGGTGTGTTTTGCTCCGGTCCGGCTGGGCTCTGGGGGCAGTGGTTCTGTCTCGTGGTGTGTCCTGCTCCGGTCTGGCTGGGCTCTGGGGGCAGTGGTTCTGTCTCGTGGTGTGTCCTGCTCCGGTCTGGCTGGGCTCTGGGGGCAGTGGTTCTGTGTCTCGTGGTCTGCTCTGTTCTGGCTGGTCTCTGGGGGCAGTAGGCTGTGTCTCGTGGAGTGTCTTGCTCCGGTCCGGCTGGGCTCTGGGGGCAGTGGTTCTGTCTCGTGGTCTGTCCTGCTCCGGTCCGGCTGGGCTCTGGGGGCAGTGGTTCTGTGTCTCGTGGTCTGCTCTGTTCTGGCTGGTCTCTGGGGGCAGGGGGCTGTGGACCATAGTTGCACAGCTGGAGCACAGTGACAACCCTGGCCTCAGCAGCTGCCCTGGCCTGACGTAAGAGCGCTCTGGCCTACATTCACAAATCCCCCTCTCCTCACAGAGCAGACCCCAGGAGCAGGGACGGGAGGGGTCGGACCACAGGTGGGACAGGCTTTAAGAACCAGAGCTTTCCATCGAGGTGGTGGGATGACACACACATATATAAACATGTTGTTTTGTTACAGGCAGGTTTGATCTCATTTCACACAGAATCTGTCCAAATATCTGATTTTGGGGTGATAATGGCTCAGTGGTTTGAGTAGTGATCCCTCAACCCGAAGGTTGATTCCCGCAGGACACTTCACTTAAGTGAGTGTTGGTTGGAGGGGCCAAAGGTGCAGATTGGCAGCCTCACTTCTGTCAGTCTGCCCCGGGGCAACTGTGGCTATAACAGTAGCTAACCACCAGCAAATGTGGAGTGAATAATGAGTACAGAGTAGTGTTTTGAGACGTGTAAAACACAGAACAAGTGTAACACTTTAATCATCTCTGCTGTGCCTCCTCCGTCCTCTCAGAACATGCGGAGCAGTTCCTTGAGGCTTAGCGTTTGTTAGCGTGTATAAGAGGAGGTAACATGGGGTCTTACATAACCACACAGACTGCGCACTCTAATGAGTGCACGGCATTCTGGGACATAAACACCACCCCCACCCCCGCTACCCGCACCACCCACACCCTCCACAGTAGGGCTGCAACAAACAGTTATTTTAGCAGTGGACAAGGCAAAGAATTCATCCTATTGTGGACTGAGACTTTAAATATCATGCAAACAAAAACTCAACTATGATGAAGTTTTTACATTACAGCAGTTTCCTAAACTTCATTTTGTCCTCCTCTGGACAATTTGTTAATAGGAACTAAAGTGGAAATGATGTAGTCCACCTTTAGGCCTGGTTTAGCTCTGATATGACCTGGAATAGTCCAAATAGTCCTCTTATAGAAGTGGTGGTACTCACAGATTTAGACAATATTGACAAATACAGTTTATTAGTTCAAAGTGTATTAATTTAAAGTCTCCTGGTCCTGATTAGTGCTCTGGGTGAACTCACTTGAGCCCTGCACAGCAGCCTCCCCATGGGGCCTGGCTCACTGCTCCGGCTGCACCATGACTCAGACCAGAGCCTCAGGGTGGGACCTTTTTAGCTCACACTAAACATAAGCTGTGATGGGATCTGACAGGACGAGCTCTTTATTGTACAGTCATCCCAGAATATATTTTCAAAGATTTAAACCACACAATACTTCAGTGAAATCAGAAACATTTACAGATCCATATATTGGGTCAAAGTTAGCTTTTTGTTGTCCATATATTTATGTCATGGAGATGAAGGGAAATTATCAAAATCAACCCTCTATCTGCTGCAAAATTACAGACATACCAATATATTTGAACTTTTTAGAGCATCAGTCTTAAATCAAATGTGACCACACATTTCTCTTAAATGTATACAGTAAAAGGGGTTGTGGCCGAGTTTGTAGTACATTTAAATACCAGAATTTGGGCATTCTTACACTGGTAGACACTGGAACACTTTTGATCTAGAGACATGAGTTGGGGGAACAGGCTAAAACAGTTGCTGGACAAAGCTGGAGCCCTAGAACTCCAAAAACACAGCAAAACCAAAAAGACTACTGGAAACGCGGTGTGACTGCGCCCTCCGCTGGCCACAAAGCACAAGTACAAGCAGCTCGCCGTGTGCAGCTCAGTGGTTGTAGTGGATCACACAGTCCGATTAGAACACGAGTCATTTTCACTGGATAACAGGAATCCAAAATGACTCCATATTGAGATAATGGATATTATTACAGCTACATGCAGAAAACAACTAATTTAACCCATTACAATATTTGTGACATGGCTAAGTCTTGAGTGAGTTACTAGAGCCGACACAACGGTGGATCATCAACAATAATCATCAGTGGAGGATAAATCTCTTGGTTGGTGTTTGAGAAATTAGTTTGGTTAAAAACACTTTGCTCACAAGTTTTGTTGTGTTTTTTTTTGTTGCTTTTGGCCTATGAAGTATTGAATATATACAGTTTAGGATCATCACTTAAGCACTAATCTAGTAAAAACATTCAACTTTAGTAGCAGTAGTAGTATTATTAGCCAATGTAGGTTTCTGTTGTGTTGCATGAGGAGCAGATGCAGAGACTCGGGGATCGTTCTGTATCTTTTCTGTCGGTTACAGTGGTACAGATGGGTTTTGTGTTCAACAAAATTCAAAGCAGAATCAAAACGCAGAGTCAAACAAAGTGAGATTACAGCAGTGTGTTAAAATCCTCCCTGAGTGGGAGTCACGCAGCCAAAATGTGGCCTTGACCAAAATGACCACGGTGTAGCCTCTGATTACGAGAAATGAAAACAGAACGTTTTGAACCTTTGAAAGAAAGTAAGCAAAGTATTATATTTGTTACAATCCACCACTGGTCTGAACAATATACAAAGTACAAGTAGTAAAGTGCAAATGTTAGGTATCTGTACTTTAAGTACTTTATAAAGTGACTTTCACTTCACTACTCGTAGTTTGACCAAAATATACAAATAAAAACAGGAGAAATGTGGGGGGAAAAAAACAAAGCTTCAAATGTAGTGATTTTGAGACAGATTTGTAAGTCCTTAAAATCTGTGTGAAATACTTTTACTTTGTACTCTTTAAGTACATTTTTAAACAGGTATTTTAATACTTTTACAGTATTTTTCAGTACTACAGTATTACTTCAGTACTGGTAGAAGCCAAGTAGTAGTAAATAAGTAACTGTGCACTAGTAATAATAGAACTCCAACTGATTCATTTAAACCAACTCAAACTGATTTATTTAAACAGACTCACTCTAAATGACTCACTTTAACTGGTTCATTTAAAGTGGCCCAGTTAGAGTGACTCTCACATCCAGTTAAAGTGACTCACTTAAACTGACCTCCTCTAATTTACACCGATTCACTGACTCACTCTGACTAACTTTAACTGACTTACGTAAAATGATTACTATAAACTGTTTAATTTTAGTTATATATTGTTTTTTAGTTTGTATATTTGTCTTTATTAAAGTCTGAGTCGTGCACGCGCGTGCCTGGTGGCGCTCGTGCCTGTGGCGCTCGCGGCAGGTGCAACAGGCTCAACCGTAAAACACTCACATTTTAACGGAAAACGCCACTAAAACTCTACAAAACTCCCCCAAGCACAGACAGAGCGCTGAAATCCCAGAGCAGGGCTGAGTTTTGTGAGTTTTTTGAGGTTTTTTTGTACTTACAGCGAAGATCCGGGTGGCGTACCGCAGAGACAGCAGCCCCCCGCCGTTCACAGGCATCACGTCCAACTGCAACAAACTCTCACGATTTAACGGGACAAAAAGTGTGTCCGCCGGGTTTGGGAAGTGGTTAAAAGACCGGAGAAAATTTAGGCAGCGTTAAAAATCCCACGGTTTTGGTAAAAGGTCCGTAAAAAACATCAAATTCCCGGAGCAAACAGGACAAAATTCGGGCGTTAAAAAACGGTTTTGGTAAAAGGTCCGTAAAAAACATCAAATTCCCGGAGCAAACAGGACAAAATTCGGGGAAAAAACGAGCCGCGTCCCTAACAGCTTGACCGAACTGTACCAAGTCTCAGCGCGGGGGAGACACAACTACTTTGTACAATTAAGTTTATCTAAATCAGAACTATTTTATCATTAGAACATTATAACGTTTTAATATTAATTATTATGACGGTTAGGGCTCCCGTGATGCTTCAAATATACAATTATAAATGATTTGTTACGTGTACAAAGTCACGTCCTCCCCTCCAGACTGCGCAAGTGGTTCAGTCCAGAATTCCAATTGATTTTGAAGGAAGCTCCGCGGAGAGGCTGCTCCCAGTGAGACCGCACCAAAATGAGGTTTAATGCGACTTTAATCCATCAAACCCGGGGTACAGGCGGGTACTAATGACTTGTAATCATTATATTGCCATGCACAGACAGAATGCATCGCAGAATTGCAATAATTGTGTGTTTAATTAAATGGAAGACACTTAAAATATGCCAACTATATGCAGCCTAATTTACATAACTGGTTCTGGATTTTTGTATTTGTGATGGACAAAGTGGGTCTAAAAATAGTCATTAGAGTCGACAATAGTTTTTATATTGCCTCAGAAAGGCTTGATACTTCACCCATCACTGTTTCTCCATGAAAAAGTGGTTGTCCATCACTGTTTATAAGAAAAAAACAGCCCTGTATGAAATATATCTATAAGGGACCACTTCAAAAACTCCCAGAATGCCTCACTTGTTTGTTAATCATTGATACTGGAACATTTAACACCAGATTACATTAGTGCATAAGGCTAGATGCACCAAAACTGAGACAGGAAAGAGGCTTTTGGCTGTTTTACTTCACAAAAATGGAATAAACTTCAATAAAGATGCAAAACTGGAGACTTTGAAGACACAATTGAAATGTAATAATCTGACAATGGACTTTTACACACACCTGCTCCTGTCTTTAATGTTTTAAATGGACTTTTACACACACCTGCTCCTGTTTTTAATGTTTTAAATGGACTTTTACACACACCTGCTCCTGTCTTTAATGTTTTAAATGGACTTTTACACACACCTGCTCCTGTTTTTAATGTTTTAAATGGACTTTTACACACACCTGCTCCTGTTTTTAATGTTTTAAATGGACTACAACACACACCTGCTCCTGTTTTTTATGTTTTATATAGGCTTTTGTTTTGTTTTGTTAGTTTTTCTGTTTTTACTGTATTTTAAACATGACAAAGACAGCCTGAGTGTTCTTATTGAGTTCCCCTGTGCGAATAAAGATAAAGAAATTGCCGGTTTAGTGATAAAAATCAAAACGTGAGCCGATACTGTGACAATCTGCTTTTTTTGGTGAAATCTTCATATTGTGATTCACTGATTTTCTGTTTAACGCAGCCTCTTCTCCCCGCCCACTTTTCCCCACCCACTCCTCCTGTTATTGGTCAGCCTCAGCAACGTTCTGAGTGACAGGTGGATTTAACCAATTACAGTGAAGTGTGAACTTTCTGAAGATGATGACTTTATTTCTTTTTTTTCTTTAAGGCAATGTAAAGATACCAAATATGCTAAGAAATCTATATCTTAATTCTTGCGTATCGTTCCACTCTTAACTTTGAGTCAGTACAATGGAGATTTGGCATAGTTCTGATATAAAAGCCTCTACTTAAATTATTCAGGAAAGCTCCAAATGTGCTCTATTTTATTTTTGTTCCCATTTTATTCTTGAGTATCGATTAGTATCTGATATTTCTAGGTTTCACAACTTTCTATCGTCCAAAAATATATAAAAAAAAGATGGAGCAGCCGAGATTAATATTGTTCAGATGCAGATTTTTGTTGTAATACAGTGACATTTTGGGTCTAGTCACTAATAATAAGGTTTGACATTTGAGAATTTACCATTTAAATATTTCAACAGAAAGTACGATACGACCAAAAGGGAAAACTGGCTCATGGCCGTAGCTAGCCTGCCAGTCGTCGCGTCCCATCGACTCTGGCTCTAATTCACTTTCTATTGAAAAACCGTCTCCTCTCTCTGTATCTGCTGCTGTCAGACTCGTCATTTTGGTCTTAAATGTTCATATTAACCCTCTACATGATCCTGGGGTTTTCATTTCGCTAGTATGAACATTAATAACAGACAAATCCGGCGCCTTCTTTTCCCGAGGTCGCCCCCACTAGCGTTAGCAACAGGTTTGAAGTGCCCGCTCCCTGCTAAATCATTACCTTTGTGGTCAGAATTCTGCTCCAATACAACTGCTAACTTCGATGAGCTTCATTTGACTGGAGTTTTGGTACGTTAAGGTTCACGCAGACCACAAATCAAACCTTTCAGATTGTGTTTACCCGTCGTCATGCTTCTGTTACCGCTAGCATCAGATAAGAGTCTATGTTTAATCCCTCGTGTTTGGCGTCTGATCTTATTGTTCCATTCAGACAATGTTCTGTTTCCGCAGGTCATTCAGGGTCTGATTGTCACATCCTGTGTACTTCCTGTTTGCAGCGGTTTACATGTCAGGGGTCAGATTCGACTTCAGCTTCACGGAGTCGTCTGGGTGCGGACTTGGGATGTCACCGAATCAAGTTAAACGGTTTTACCATTACGCACGATTATTGACCCCATGACCAAACAAAAGTAAAAGGGACATAAACGTAGCTGTCTGCAGTCCCTCAGTCGTCCAGGTGGGTTCCATCCATAGACTGTTTATGTAAATGGACTTAGCTAACCCACTAGCCGCCGCACTCCAAACAGGAAGTGAGCATGTGCGCAATTCTGGCTCCATTTCACTTTCTTTTGAAAAACTGTCCTCTTTCTCTCTGTACCTGCTGCTGTCAGACTCGTCATTTTGGTCTTAAATGTTCATATTAACCCTCTACATGAACCTGGTGCTCATTTTCTTGAGTTATTTTGAGCTTTTTTTTTTTTTTTTTTTTTTTAGTTATATTGAAGTTGGGTTTGTTTGTTTTTTTGTTATTTTGAGTTTTTTGTTTTTGTTTTTTTTGTTATTTTGAATTTATTTTTGGTATTTTTTTTGTTCTTTATTTTGAGGTTTGTTTTTTTTGTTTTTAGTTATTTATTTATTTTTTTGGTTATTTTTTATTTATTTTTTATTTTGAGAGTTTTTTTTTTTTTTTTTTTTGTTATTTATCCATTTTTTGTCTTTTGAGAAACTGTGTCCCCTCTCTCTGTGGCTCCTGCTGTCAGACTCATTTTGGTCTTAAATGTTCGTATTAACAGTCTACATGATCCTGGGGTTTTTATTTCACTTTTGTGCCTGTAAATCAACATATGAACATTAATCAGGTCCTTCTTTCCCCGAGGTCGCTCCTGCTAGCTTTAGCGACAGGTTTGATTGACAGAGTTGCTAAGCGCCCACTTCCTGTTAAACCAGCGGTGCAGGTGCAAAGGGGGCGTTACTTTCAACAGTCTCACTCCGGATTGGCTCTTTGGTTGCTATGATACTCATGGTCCGAATTCCTTATATGGAAGTCTACTCCAAATTAGCCGCTATACCTGCTCCAGCCTCGAACTTCATTTGGAGCTGAACACCACACTCACTCTGTCACTTCTTTATACTGTATGATGTCACCATGTTAAATTAGACTGATACGATTATTGTGAGAAGAAACGGTTTTACGATTATGCACAGAAATAGGACATAAACACAAACTGCAATCCCTCAGTCGTTCAGGTCGGTTCCATCGCAAAAGAACATTTAATTGCGTCAACTGGACTCAAGTTTTGATTAGAGTGAAGATATTTCTCATCTAAGAGGCTTCTTCAGCTCCGTCAGGTTCTGGTAACTCTTGAGACAGATCTATCGTATTTTCCGGACTACAAATCGCACTTTTTTTCTTTTCATAGTTTGTCCGGGGTGCAACTTATATTCCACATGCGTCGCATCTGAGTATATAATTTCACATGTTTGTTACGATAATTTCACACTGACAACTGTGTTTTTTTCTTCACTGTTATGCTTTTTTTTTAACTTATACTCCAGAAAATACAGTATAAGTCAGTGACATACCACAGCAAACAGAACTGAAGAAGCTACTTGGATGAGCGACCAAACGGACTCACCACTGTGCAGCCGACAGAATTCAATTTTCTTTTACGATCATCAGGGTTTGAAGAAGTACTCCGTTTCGTTACTCAAGTAAAAGTACAAGCATTAAAAAAGTCAACTTAAACAGGTACTTTAATACTTTTGCTTGAACTTTTTACTCTTTAAGTACATTTTTTAAGTATCTCTCAGTTTTTGAGATCTACTGAAGCTTCAAATGTTTTTTATTTGTGTATTTTTGTTGCTCAAACTACAAATGTGTTAAAAATAAACCCTCAGCCTTTTCAGCAGCTCTCAGACAATAAAAAATACTCCCCCTACTATCACCTGAACATCTCCCGTGTCCTGTGCCTGTGATGTGTCCCTGGAGTCTGGTTTTCATTAGGACTGTCCAGCTGCTGCTCGCTCTGCTCCAAGGACACGGTCATCTGTCCTGTCGCACGCTGACAGCACATACATCACCTGACCACGCCCACAAGCCCCTCACCACGAGACCCACCCACCCTCCACATATCCGACCCCCACGCCGCAGTGCACAGGTGAGCACCGCATCAGCCGGACCCCGGGGGGTATTTCACTTTAAATGGAGATTAAAATCAGCTCATTCTAATGGTCAGTGTGGGTCTGTTTAATAAAGAGGTGCAGATCACGAGTTTGATTTTCTTACTATTTTTTATATAACCTGAGAAATCCAGGCTGATCTCTCTGTATTTTTACACAGTCTGACATCAGTCAGCTCAAACGTGCTCGTCCAATCAGATCTGTTTATTTCAGTGACACATGTGAAACAAAGGTGCTCATTGGTCACCTGTGATTTACAAAGAAAATCACATTTTCTCACCTCAGATTAACTCTATATCATCGAATGCCATCGCCGCAGACAGACTCGCGGTTGGGGACTTTCTATGACTGTAACTCCGCAAACAGCTGTGGTCCATAAATTCAAACGGCGTCACAAAGAGGCACAAGGCTCTAAGGACTGAGCACGTTTTAGACCATTAGAACTCCCTAGACTTTTTTTAGCCATAAAAATCATGTTGAAGGAAGTATCAGCATGTACTTTTGCCTTTTTTCACACATCTTCCTCTATTTTACACCTCTATCCATCCTTATTTTTACTTTGAGGCATTAAATAACTGACTGGGAGAATCCCGGCGGCTCCTGCGCTCTGATTGGTCGTTTTTGAGGCATGTAAGCACATTACCGTAATGACAGTGACATATTTAAAGAGCCTCATACCTCTGCTCTGAGACGCCGTTTGAATTTACATGAAGCACAATCGGTTGCAGAGTTACGGTGATGGAAAGTCCACAGCCGTGAATCTATCGATAGCGACAGCATCTGACTCTATAGGGTTAGAGTTAAGCCTTCTCTCAGTGATTCTGCAGAAATCTGTCTTGTTTTTCAGTCCCCCGTGATATTTTTTTCAATGCAGACAGAACGTGATTGGTTAATCCACCTGTTAACGCCCAAGTGAAAACAGGGAGGTTCACAGGTGTCCAGACGTATGTGTTCTGGATCCCAGACGATAGAGGCTGACCAAGAGGAGGAGAAGGTGGTGGAAAGTCTGTGTTCATTCATTTCATTTATTTATTTTGAGCACAGGTCCATCTAAAGCACATCTCACAATCTGTTCTTATACAAGCTCGAACAGGAGTGAGAAGAACACAAACCAAACGCTCTGTTTATGCTTCTTATTCAGTTGAAGGGAAAAAAATGTGCTGAAAAAATATCCCCCACAGTGCTGCATTAAACAAAAAAGCAGAGAATCGTGAATAGATTTTTATTGCCATATCGCCCCGGCCCAACTTAGAGCAGGGTTTAGACTTTGAAAAAATACATGATCTGGCCATATTTTGTGTTGATTGAAAGTCTGTCTTGTAACTTTCAATGAGAAATTTTGTGAACATAAACATTTTTTAGGACCATAATTTCCTCCACATGCAACAAAACCTGCCATTTTCATCTATGAGGTCTCCATGAGGAGTTATTCTGCATAAAAACATGTAACCCTGTAGTTTAGAGCTGCACAAACATGTTCTGAAACGCGATTCTTGTACAGTATTCGTATATTTGTTGATTCCTAAATTAACTTTCTACAGAATTTCATTATTAAAATCTCAAATCTACTCACAGTGTTTGTCAGAAACATTCAGGCCGATTCAGACTGGAGCACAGCGAGGAGGACACTGTACAGTATGTGGTCACTCCCTCAGCCTTCAGCCTGCCCCCTGAGCCCGACAAAGGTCTCAGACTGACCCTGAACACAGCACACACATATATATATACACACACACACACACGCACACACATATATATACACACACACACACACACGCACACAGTTTCTCAGCAGAGCGTGGTGCATTCAGGGTCCACAATAAGGCCTGGGTCATAATCAGGTCAGTGCCCTTCTCACACACAGAAAATATGTCAGAAATGTGGAAAATGGGCCGTTCCCAGGATTAAGAGAAACACGGGGATCAACTATGGACCAACTACAAGTGTTACAGAGAACTGCTCAATACACAGAGGATTCATACAGTCTCAGTCTTAAACTTTAATTACAAAGGCAAGTAATAAGATATATTAATCAGATTAGTTCTATTGTCTCGGTGGTTATAAAAGTGTTTAATCACACTGCATTTGTGTGTGTGAGGTGTCCTGTTGATTAAAGAGGCACGAGGTTGTATTGTGATTTTAACGTCCCAAGACCCGAGCTCTTACATGTCAAGGCTTTATTCATTTATCTTTGTTTTTACATCATCAGGTCCAATCAGCCCAAACAACAAAGAATGATCCTTTTACATTATGAGAAAATCGACCTCCACATATGAGGATGCCGAGCTTTGAATTACTCTGAGTCTGAGCTGTACAAATAAACTTGCCTCGCCTCACCTCCTTTTAAATGAACCTCTAAGAAGTGTCCACTCCTCGAGAGAAGAAGTCACAGTGTGGATCCTGTTTCTCGTGTGTGGGACAAAGACACGGGACATTTCTGGACTAAAGCCAAAGATACAGATGTGATTGAACCAGTGATGAGTCTCTGAAACAGCGAAACGATGTGCCTCGTGTGACTAACGGAGCCTAAATACAGGTGGATTAAATGAGGGGAAAACTTAGGAAACCACCGAGTCCAACAGAACAAGATTAAGATTAAGACACATACCGGATCAGGCTGAAAAACAATGTAAGGATATAATCTTTATGAAGTACAACATCAGAGCTTGTGTAGCTAGTTTCCTGATATTGTTGCACAGCTTTTCAATAAAAACACCAAAAAATATCTCAGAATTCAGAGCATCGTGGCACCAGGGCTTAGACACCGAGTATGGATCATGGATCTGCTGATAACACAGACTCACTGTGTGAAAACGTTTCATTTAAGTATAACTTCTAGAAGCAGATGCACCACAGATACCTCCCTGCACTGAGCTGCACGGAGCCGCACGGAGCCGCACGGAGCCGCACGGAGCCGCACGGAGCCGCACGGAGCCGCACGGAGCCGCACGGAGCCGCACGGAGCCGCACGGAGCCGCACGGAGCCGCACGGAGCCACACGGAGCCACACGGAGCCTGCACTTTTTTAAAGCTAAATTTAAGACCTTTTTATTTAGTAAAGATTATTGTTGATGTTTTTAGCATTTAGTAATTTACTTTTGTTTTAATGTTCTTGTTTTTTATTGTAGCACTCACACTGCATTATAAATAAAATGTATTATTATTATTTTATTTTATTTGTTAATTAATTTTTATTTTTTTAAATTTTTTATTAAATTTTATTTTTTGGGGGAGAAAACAAGAAAATGGGATAATTTACATAACTGAAAATAATGTGGTGTTTTGAATGAGCCTGTTGTTCTAATGGTTCACACAGCTCCAGGAATCACTGATAATCCAGGTTCAGAGACATTTTACTCCTCGTTTACTTCATTTCATTTATTTATTTATTTATTTGAAGCACATGTATCAGGTCCACTCCATGCACATTTCACACATTTTGTTCTTATTTAAGCTCAAAAAGGAGTGGGAAGAAGAAAGCGTATTAAATCCCACCCTTATATTCCACTAGAACAAATTAAATGTTTCTTATTCAGCTGAAAAAAAGAAAAAAAATGGGGGGAAAAAAAGAACACAATACAGTTGCAGTGAATCCCGGTTTGATCTGGTTTCGTTTGAGTCCATGTTTTATTCCTGGTTGTTCCTCGTTTCCATTGTTCTCCTCTGAGATTTCTCGTTTTCCTTCCTTTGTGGAGAAACAAAGCCGTTCACTCCACACTTGAGTTTGTTTTGTGCAGCCGGAGCCGCCCTCTCCCGCACGCTCCCGTCCTCCCTGTGGAGCAGTCACACAGCGCCCCCTGCTGGCTCACTGTGCCGCTGCTGGAGGGTTTTCTCAGGGTCTAATTTTAGAGCCGGGCTGACACATTTATTTTTAGCTGTGCATCCAGCCTCACAGGATCTGGGATCAGGATGATGGCTTCAGTTTCGGGCCGTCATGTCTCGTTTTAATCAGTTTTTGCATGTTTTCGTATTGTGTTGGTCATGTGTTCTTAAATAGACCATTAGGATTTTGGTTTCAATTAGTTTTTCAAACCCAACCAGGACCAAACCAGGACCAAACCAGGACCAAACCAGGACCAAACCAGGACCAAACCAGGTCCAAAGCAGGACCAAACCAGGACCAAACCAGGACCAAACCAGGACCACACCAGGACCACACCAGGACCAAACCAGGACCAAACCAGGACCAAACCAGGACCAAACCAGGACCAAACCAGGACCAAACCAGGACCAAACCAGGACCAAACCAGGTCTAAACCAGGTCTAAACCAGGTCTAAACCAGGTCTAAACCAGGTCTAAACCAGGACCAAACCAGGACCAAACCAGGACCAAACCAGGACCAAACCAGGACCAAACCAGGTCTAAACCAGGTCTAAACCAGGACCGAACCAGGACTAAACCAAGACTAAGCCAAGACTAAAAAAGTACTAAACCAGGACTAAACCAGGACCAGTCCAAGTCTTTATCCTGATGTGTCTCTTGTATAAACATGTTTCACTATGAACCTGCTGCTCTGAGGGTCACACACATGTAACATGACACAGGACAGAAAGTACAACATTCAATTGTGTTAAGAGTGTTATTTATTTTTTTATTTTTTTATTATGGTAATAGAATCTGTATTGAGTATCGAGTCTATTCTTTAGTATCAAAATAGAGTTTAAATGTTAATATTTTGTCTAAACTACAGGTTGTACGAGTCTGAACTCCAGACCATGTGCTTCTACTGACATTCACCAGAGACGACCACAGACTGTTTATGTAAATGGACATGGCTAACCTGCTAGCGCCACGTCCCAAATAGTTCTTTTGGTCTTAAATGTTCGTATTAACCCTCTACATGATCCTGGGGTTTTTATTTCACTACTGTGTCTGTAAATCAACATATGAACATTAATAAAAGACAAATCAGACGCCTTCTTTCTCTGGGGTCGCTCCCGCTAACATAGCAACAGGTTTGATTGACAGCGTTGCTAAGGGCCCGCTCCCGGCTAAAGGGGCGTTACCTTCAAAAGCCTCGCTCCTGATTGGCTCTTTGGTTGCTATACTTGTGGTCGCAGCTCCAAATTAGCCGCTATAACTGCTAGCCTCGATGAGCTTCATTTGACTGGAGCCGAACGCTGTGGAAATGACTCAATCTACGTCTCAATTAAACTTAAAATAAATTACCCAACCCTAATCTTTCCTCATAAACCGTTTAGCTCAGGTCCGGACATGGTTTAGTCGCGTCTAAAGCTAAAAAAAAACCCCAAACAAAACACACACACTGTCTCTGTCGCAACTTATCACAAATGTGCTCCAGATTCCAGTGATGATTCTGCTCACGTGTCCGAACATGAGAAGTTTGGTGCCATTTGGAGTGTTTTGGGAGTTTTTGGGAGCGTTTTGGGAGCGTTTTGGGAGCGTTTTGGGAGCGTGTTTTCCAGCCCATGTCCTGATGGGATTATCTATTAAACAGACTCACCACGCAGCTCCGGGGAAACATGAATATTTCAGCGCCGGCTGGCAGACACACTTAGGCAATCAGGAAAACTACTTCAGACACGTGAATTATGAACCAGAAAACATGCATCTTTTCAACGACATAATGAGGGGAAAGAGAAGTGTCTAGCCAAAGGACACAACAATAGTATACACTGTGTGGATTACACTACAGCAGCCTGCGATTTACAGAGCAGTGAGAACCAGAGAGACCTACTACAGACTGTGAATTGTCTTTGTGCCGTTGAGCCAAACACTTCATACACCCCTCGTCTCCTCAAAGTCAAAGCACTAGCAACATGTACACGTCTTATGCAACAGTCAACACAAAAGTACTGCCAACTTGTGCTAGCGTGTTAGCATGTGTGGCCCGTTTTGGTGTGGGTTAGCATGAAATTGTGTGTGCTAGCATGCGTTAGCGTGTGTTACCGTGAGTTCGCTTGCGTTAGCATGTGTGGCCTGTGTTAGCGTGAGTTAGTGTGTGTTATCATGAGTTAGCGCACGTTGGCATGAGTTAGCGTGTTGGCATGTGTGGTGTGTGTTGGCATGTGTTAGCATTAGTTTGCATGTTTTACCATTCATTAGCGTGTGTTAGCATGTGTGGCCTGTGTTGGTGTGTGTTAGCATGAGTTAGCATGTGTTAGCGTGTTGGCAAGTGTGGCCTGTGTTAGCATGAGTTACCGTGTGTTAGCATGAGTTAGCATGTGTTAGCGTGTTGGCATGTGTGGCCTGTGTTAGCACGAGTTAGAAAATGTTAGCAAGTGTTAGCGTTTTGGCAAGTAAGGCCTGTGTTAGCATGAGTTAGCCTGTGTTAGCATGAGTTAGCGTGTGTTAGCATGAGTTAGCATGTGATAGCGTGTGTTAGCATGAGTTAGCATGTGTTAGCCTATGTTAGTGTGTGTCAGGATGTGTTAGCATGAGTTAGCATGTACTAGCATGCTTGTGTTCTCACCATCATGATAGCGGAGAAGCTCCTGGAGGACAGGCGCCTCAGGTACAGATACTGGGCCTCTCTGCTCCAACAGAACCTTCCCCCGGACCTCCACGGCTCACACGACTGCTCCCTACGACAACAGAACAAAAGCTTTAAGCGTGACAAGAACAGCTTTAAGTACAGCAACAACAACAGCTTTAAGTGCAACAAGAACAGCTTTAAGTGCAAATACAGGGTTTTCAGATCAGGGCTGGGCAATATGGTGGTAAAAATCATATCGCGACAGGCAAAACCGCCATTTCATGATTCAAGTATTTTCTCTTCAATGTAGCGCTTTCCTAAAAGAGCACCTCCTACTGGTCGGCCCCAGAAATGCCCAGAGTGAGTGACAGCTGGATTTAACCAATTACAATGAAGTGTCAGAGGAAGCACATGACTTTAGTTCAGTGATTATTAAGCCATATATTAAATACAAATGCAACAATAATCGGTTTTTCCAGACACATGCTTAGGCCTCATTTAAAAGATCTGACATTTGAAATATATTGACACAAATCTACTGGATTACTTTTGAGTGTTTTTGGAGAGCGTGGGGCACAGGTGAGGACAGGCTCTGGCAGAACTGTGTGAATCTCATCAACACCGGTTCATTCTTGTGTTTCATTTGCGATAAAGACACAGCTGGAACTTCTCTAAAATGTGATATCGTCTTTATGTGCCCTGCTTTTTCCCTGGCAAGTCCAAACTCGTATCCTACTTCCCATTAATTTGGACTAGAGGGGAGCCCATGTGCGACTTTAAACACGGAACTTATTCATAAAGATTAAAATAACAATTCATACCCATAACATTTTAAACTGTCAGCAACTTTAATAATTATCGTGATATAATCGATATAATCGTGAATCGAAATTATTTTGGCCATGACACTAAACTTCAGTATCGTCCCAGGCCTGGTCTGGGCCCCACTCGCTCCATCGCACCTCAAGCCAGAACCAAACACAATCGTCCAATCAGAAGTGTTTATTTCAGTGACAAATGTGAAACAAAGCAGCTCATTGGTCGCCTGTGTTTTTGAACATTTCTCTCACCTCACAGTTTAGTGCGTCGCTCAATGATTCTGCAGAAATCCGCTATGTTTTTCATTTTTTTCCTTGTGAGCTGCCATATTTGTTTTGACAGACAGGCTGTGCTTGTCCGTGATTGGCTAATCCACTTGTCAATCACGCCCATCTGAATTCAACGACCCACATCTTTGTAAGGTCTTTTGAACTTGTACTCGTGTGTGCATGTGTGTGCGTGTATGGGGAGGGACTAGGGATGGGATGATATTCAAATTTAGACTATTTTAGACGATTATTTTGACCAAAATCATCGTGATTAACAATATTATCATGATAATTACTGAACCAAGGTTTACAGTTCTTAAAAAAAGTCCCTAAAACATCAATTACCAAACAATCTGCAGCTGTCTGAGTGATCACCTTTATTGTTTTTTTGCTGACACTTTTTGCCAACACTCGCTCCCGCTACTGTTAGCAACAGGTTTGATTGACAGTGTTGCTAAGGAAGGGGCGTTACCTTCCACAGCTTCACTCTTGATTGGCTGTTTGGTTGCTATGATACTGGCAGTCGGACTTTAGAAATGGCTGATTTTGCATGAACTCCTGTGCAGTTTTAGTCTTGTGAGTGCAGTTTGAGACAGAGATTTGTAATAGATTTGAGACCTTTTGCCACGCCCCCTTTTAGTCAGACACGTCTTGAGTCGACCACAGCCCTGTTGCATCACACTTTTCACCTTCACTCCACATTCAGTGATGGTACGCTACTACTGAAGTCACAAATGCCCTGGGACAGACTGACGGACGTGAGGCTGCCAATCTGCGCCATGAATGAATAATAAATGTGTCAATTATGTAACTCTTGACACCTGAACGAACCTGAGAAGGCCACCAGAAAAAGGATAAAGTATATGCTGGTATTGTAGCGATCAGCTGTGCAAAATGCTATTTAGCTAGAGCCAACCTGTCAATAGCAAAGTCGATAGAAACAAGTGCCATTATTCGAATCCAAACAAACAAAGTACATTCGCGTGTGTGTGTCTGTGTGTGTGTGCGTGTGTGTCTGTGTGTGTGTGCGTGTGTGTGTGTCTGTGTGTGCGTTTGTGTGCGTGTGTGTGCGTGTGCATGTGTGTGTGCGTGTGTGTGTCTGTGTGCATGTGTGTGTGCGTGCGGTGCAGGAGGTGGAGCTCATGCACAGGTCTGAACAGGAGGCTCTGCACTCGGCTCTGGATCTGCTCAGACCTGCTCCACAGCTCCAACGGCACAGCACAGAGACAGAAGAGCAGGAAGGAACTGTCAAAAAAAAAAACACAGAGATTTCACCCAATAACCCGACTCCTACCACCACAGCTGAAGAATAAACTACAAACGAATGGAAAACATGTCGTCATCAAGCCTCAGAGTGAAATGAATGTGTGAAAGTGTGATTTTTGTTTTATTTGTTTTACTCTTAAATCTCGTGTTGAAGACTGAGTTACAAACATTGAGGTGAACTTGTTTCTTAGTAAGAATGCGACACAGACTTATTTTAAGATGTCTACACTGGAACCTGCTGCTTCGGTCACATGACACAGCTCTTGAGCTCTTATAATACATATTTTAAGTGACTCCAAGCATCTTTTAGTGACGTATTCTGCCTTCCTGTAAGCAGCTGACGATATTTCCATGTATAACCTTGTACAGTATGTAAACAGGCCTTATTAGATAGTACCTTTCTTGGGCTCTATAAGTACTGCAAAAACTCCCTAGAGATGTACCGTATGTGCCTGCTGTCTGTAATCTTCATTCATCTGATCAGATAAACTTCTTTCAACTCTTTACCTGGGCTGCAATCACGCCTTTCACGATTACATTATGTCACCTTCATAAAACACTGTACCTCCACTGAGCCCTGTGCTTTATTTATTCAGATTCTGTACAAAAAAAGTCCAAAGTACAATTCAAAACCTTTTCCACAACAAGACCACTGTATATGTATCTGTTTATATAAATGGACATAGCTAACCTGCTAGCCGCCACGTTCCAAATAAGAAGTGATCATGAGCTCGCTCCCAGCTCCATCGACTCTGGCTCCAATTCACTTTACATTAAAAAAACGTCTCTCTCTCTGTACCTGCTGCTGTCAGACTCATTTTGATGTTAAATGTTCGTATTAACCCTCTACATGATCCTGGGGTTTTTATTTCGCTATTGTGTCCGAGGTCGCTCCCGGTAGCATTAGCAACAGGTTTGATTGACAGCGTTGCTAAGTGGAGTTTGGGACAGATGCACAGAGCTCACGCCCCCTTTTAGTCAGACGTGTCTTTCGTCGACTATAACCCTGTTGCATCACACTTTTCACCTTCACTCCACATTCAGTGATGTTAAGCTACTACTGTAGTCACAGCCGCCCTGGGACAGACTGACGGACGTGAGTCACTCATCACTTTCATACTAGGCGATCTGGGTGAAACGTCTTGCCTAAGGACACAACAACAGAACTTGGTCCGAGTCGTTCCTTTGACCTTTGGGTTGAGGGACCACTGCTTCCCCCAAAGCAAAGGTCAAAGGTCTCGCTAAGCTAGTGGTGACGTCACACTCACTTAGTCCACTTCTTTATACAGGCTATGATTCAGAACAGGAAGAGTCAGGGTCCATCACCTCCACCTTCACAGACCACCTCCGCCCTCACCTCCGCCTTCACAGACCACCTTCGCCTTCACATACCGCCAAGATCACATGAGCCTTCACAGACCGCCTCCGCTTTCACAGACCACCCTCACAGACCACCTCCGCCTCCACAGACCACCTTCACCCTCACAGACCACCTCCGCCTCCACAGACCACCTCCGCCTCCACAGACCACCTTCACCCTCACAGACCTCCGCCCTCACAGACCACCTCCGCCCTCACAGACCACCTCCGCCCTCACAGACCACCTCCACCCTCAGACCACCTCCACCCTCACAGACCACCTCCGCCCTCACAGACCACCTCCACCCTCACAGACCACCTCCGCCCTCACAGACCACCTCCACCCTCACAGACCACCTCCGCCTCACGACCACCTTCACCCTCACAGACCACCTCACAGACCACCTCCCTCACAGACCACCTCCGACTCCACAGACCACCTTCACCCTCACAGACCACCTCCGCCCTCACAGACCACCTTCACCTCACAGACCACCTCCGCCTCCACAGACCACCTCCACCCTCACAGACCACCTCCGCCCTCACAGACCACCTCCGCCTCCACAGACCACCTCCGCCTCCACAGACCACCTCCACCCTCACAGACCACCTCCGCCCTCACAGACCACCTCCGCCCTCACAGACCACCTCCGCCCTCACAGACCACCTCCGCCCTCACAGACCACCTCCGCCCTCACAGACCACCTCCACCCTCACACACAGGCTCTTTGCCCAGTGCCCAAATCCAACCACAGAACAGACATCCTCCTCCAGGAGAATAACACCAGTTGAAGCCCTCTCTGGCGCCCCTCCACAGATTGGAGTAGGTACTGCAGCTGTGTCTGTCCCTGACGTGATGGACTGGACAGTGCCCCTCTATGGAGCCTCCACCGACCCTCCACCATTATGACGGGCTGATTAACACAATCTGCAAAAAAATCAACTCAAATCTCCATGGAAACAAACAACCAGGAAAATGTTACAAGTCAGATCTGTGGAGAGGTGCCCCTGCTCTTAGAACAAATGCATGTGAACACCTAATTCAACAATGTAAGCAAGTATGGATAAGTTTAATACCATACTGTGGAAAATTCCAGGCAAACTTTAAACATAATTGTGGCCAAATGTTGCTTCTATAACACGAGCTTCAGTCTGATCCACGGCCGATAAACAGACCACAGCCAACCTGCTGCTGCTCAGACGGATAAACCAACGGAGCGTAAAACAGTCTCACCCACATCCCCAAACCCCCGAGTCTACAGGAGCGGAGCACTCACCCCGGGGGTCTCCACAGCCTCCTGCCCGGGGGGAGCAGCTCGCGTTTGTTCAGAGGCACCACCCCCATGGCCGCCTGCATGATGGTGATGAACTTCTTAAACTTCATATTGGTGTGGTGGGCTCCATCCTCTCCTGCTCCTCGTGTTGTGAGGAGAGCAGAGCGTGGCGGGGGACACAGCCTCTCCACGTCACTCTCTTATATAACCACACACACACACGCCTCCTCCTCGCTTCTATAATCCCCCCGTACCTCCCCCCACACGGCCGCACATCAGACGCACATCAGCCGCCTCGCAGCCCACTCTCCGCCTGTCCGTCCTGGAGCTCCACGCTGACCTGGAGAGCCCAGTGACGAGCGCACATGACTGGAGAGGATTCAGAAGAGACCAAACACCCACAGGTCTCACACATTTGGGCATCAGGTTGTCTACATGTAAGACCCAGTGTTTCAACATGTCATGTTATAACAGAAACAGAGACTTATGGATTTTGCACTTCATTTGTAATGCACCAAAACATGTCAGTAACGTCTTGGCTCAAGGACTGTAATGGACCGTCTCGGCTAGAATGTTTGACAGTATGGCATTAAATCCATCCATCTCCATGGAAACAAATGGGTGACACTCAGTCTGACCTGTGAAGAATGCATGTTGTTATTATACACAGGTCCCTCGTTTATCTCGAGGTTCATGTTCTAAAAATATCCCTCAATAGACGAAATCCGCGAAGTATCAGCTTTATTTTTTGCAATTATTCTCTATGTTTCTTGTCTGTAAAACCCCTCACCACACACTTTATACACTTTTCTCACACAGGCATTAACATTTTCTCACATTTCTCTCTTGTCTAAACTCTCTCAAAGTTCAAACCTTCGTCGGTGCCTTTGTCGGTGCAGAACGTTTCATCGACATTGTGGGTTTTGTCGGGGAGAAAACTTGCAAACATACAGCACTTCAGAGTCACACTGCGATCCAACATTTATGTAAATTTGTCTGACACATTCTGTACTGTACAGGAGACACGGAGGAGACTGATGGACAATGGTCTACAGTCCCTCAGCCAATCAGGACGCAGAACACAATGGTCTACAGTGCCTCAGCCAATCAGGACGCAGAACACAATGGTCTACAGTCCCTCAGCCAATCAGGACGCAGAACACAATGGTCTACAGTGCCTCAGCCAATCAGGACGCAGCAACACACAATGGTCTACAGTCCCTCAGCCAATCAGAGACGCAGAACACAATGGCCCTAAAGTCCCTCGGCCAATCAGACGCAGAACACAATGGTCTACAGTCCCTCAGCCAATCAGGACGCAGAACACAATGGTCTACAGTCCCTCAGCCAATCAGGACGCAGAACACAATGGTCTACAGTCCCTCAGCCAATACACTGGGGGAAAAAAAGCATAAAACTTGCCCTAAACAGCGTTATAGTGAGGGACAACTGTACTCGAAATCCATATCTTGTGGACAATATCATCCAGCTACAATCCACATATAAGTGTAAATATTTAAACTGTAAACCTTGTTATAAATAAGTGAAAATGGCACTGACACGAGTTGGGAAAGTGACAAACCCAAATGCATCTTGTAGCATGAGGCTGGAGCTGTGATGAGGGAGGTTAAGGCTCTGGCCCCCTGCTGCTGCTGCTGCTCTGATTAAAGCCCCTCGTGGCACCCATGTACAAATATACACATACACACACGCACACACACACACACACGCACAGGACGCCCGCATCAGGACGCCCAGCGGGATAAGCTCTCAGCCAATCACGGCGCCTGTGATTGGCTGAGAGCTTATCTGACATATCCACTACTGACAACAGGAAACGCTCTGATCCATCAGCGGGACTACAGCAGGTCGTTCTGTTGTGCGACGTTACACACAGATTATGATGCACTTTCGGATGTCGTACTGGCAACAAAACTCGCCTCGCGTGAACTACCACAGGATCAGGATTTCTACTACTTTTGGGCACCTTAGCCGTGGTATTTTATGGATGAGGGTGGGTCAAAAATGAGTGTAGATCACAGCTCACTTATCAATGATTTTTTTAGATAAGCATTCTGATTTATAATGAACAAAAAGACTGAAATATGAACGGATAAACTGAAACAAGAATCACATTTCAGAACAAGCTTGTGCAGGTCTAAACTACAGGGTCAGATGTCTAAATTAATTGTCGTTTATGGAGAAAACGATGTTACTTATGGCTCGTACTTGCAGCTTTTAACATTTGCTAATTGTTTTCATTCAAACAGCAACTTTCACATTTTGTTAATATTGCGACACTACTTCAAGGTTTTGTCCTTTCAACACTGACTCAGAGGTTGTCCGCCCACCAGGAAAAGGCCCGTCTCCCATAGACTCTTTATATAAATGGACATAGCTAACCTGCTAGCCGCTGCACTCCAAACAGGAAGTGATCACCCGCGCACTTCCTGCTCCATCGACTCTGGCTCCAATTCACTTTACATGAGAAAACTGTCGCCTCTCTCTGCAATTGTAGTGCAAACTGGGCAAATTTGCAGATTTCTTTTCAAATCTAAGCGTGTGCCGCCTCCAGTCGCCTCTGCAATTTCAAGTACTATGTGACATCACACAGGACTGTCCTGATTACAGTTTCTGGTCACAAACACCTGCCTGTATCTTTTCAGCCAATCACACATCTGAGAGCAGTATCTGTACTTTCTACTACACTACATTTTTAAACACGACTGAAAAGTGAAAGTATTTTTATTATTGTGTGAGAGCTGCTGAAAAGGCTGAGGGGTAATGTTTAACACGCTCAGAGTTTGAACCAAACAAATGAGACAGGAGGGATGGGACAGGAGCTCAGTGGGACAGGCTCTCTGGGTGTCTGATGTGGCCTCAGGTCTCAACCAGAACCAGGACTTTTCCCCTCTTTTCCCCTCTTTTCCCCTCTTTCTCCCTCTGAAAATCCCACACTCCAGTCACACGTGTACACAGTCACAGTCACAGTCAGAGTTACAGTTCCACATGTACAGTGGCACATATGGTCTCACTGTCCCGTGGTGACCGGAGTGGACCCGGGCCTGGACTCTTTAATACTTTTACATAAGCAGCTCTCTGAGGACCGGTCACTCTGCTCCCCGACCACGGCCTCCTGCTGACCACGGCCTCCTGCTGACCACGACTCTCCCCCTCCGGCTCTCTCCCCCTCCGGCTCCCCCCGCCTCCCCACTCCGCTCTCTCCCCCCCGGCTCTCTCCCCCTCCGGCCTCTCCCCCTCCGGCTCTCCCCCTCCGGCTCTCTCCCCCTCCGGCTCTCTCCCCTCCGGCTCTCTCCCACTCCGGCTCTCTCCCCCTCCGGCTCTCTCCCCCTCCGGCTCTCAGACTTTAAACAGAGGGGACACGTCACACACGGCTCACTCCCTCTGACCCACCCCACAGGCCCAGGTGGGTGACGTGCGTTGCCCAAAGACACAATGACACACACTGATGTGGAAATCAAACTGCCAACCCTTCAGTTCTGGGATTAGTGTCCACAGAGATAAAACCAGCTGGATTAGGAATAAACAGATTGACGGGATCATCTGAAATATGGGTGTCACTTCAGCAAAACTGTCTGAAATATTAGACTCGTGTGTTTACAGTAGTAGTAGTATTTGTAGTAGTATTTGGTAGTAGTATTTGTAGTATTAGTAGTAGTCTCCTGCCCGGCTTGTCTTACATAAGTCCAGATGTTGCGACACATGTCTGTCACAGATCAAAGTGACACGAGCGTGCACGTGACACATGCACTGCTCTCATCCCTCCCTCTCTCTCTCCCTCTCTCCCTCCGTCTGTCTGACCTCTCTCACCATCTCTCCCTCATCTTGACCTCACTCTCCCCTCTTTCGCCCCACCCTCCCTGACTCCCTCCATCTGTCTGTCTGGCCTCTCACTAGTCTCCATTACCTCAACCTCCCTCTCTCCTTCCTCCCTCCTTCCTCCCTCCCTCCCTCCTCCCTGTCAACCTCCCCTCTCTCTTCCCTCTCTCTGTCTCTCCCTCATCTTGAACTCACTCTCAACTTTTCCTCCCACCCTCCCTCACTCCCTCGGTCGTTCTGGCCTCATCCACTCCTCTTTTCCTCCCTGACTCCCTCCATCTGTCTGTCTTTCCGCTCTCACTACTCTCCCTCATGTCGACCTCACTCTCCCCTCTTCCTCCCTCTCTTCTACACTTTGTCCTGCCCTCTCTCCCTCCCTCTTTCTCCCCTCGTCCTCCCTCTCTCTCTCCCTCACTCACTCTGTCTGTCTGGCCTCATCCATCCCTCTATTCCTCCCTCCGTCTGTCTGGCCTCTCTCACTACTCTCCCTCATCTTGATCACACTTTCTCCTCTTCCTTCAGCCCTCTCTCCCTTCCTCTATCTGTCTGTCTGTCCTCTCTAACCATCTCTCCCTCCCTCAGTCTTCCTTCATCCCTCCATCTATCTGTCTGTCCTCTCTCACCATCTCTCCCTCCCTGTCTGTCTCCCTCTTTCGCTCTCTTTATTATTAATCCTTTCTTTAAAGAGGCCAGCTCACCTCTTCCCTAAATGTCCCCTTTTCCTCCCTTTCTCTTCCTCCCATCTCCCTCTTCCTTCTTTTTCCCATTCCTCTCCTCTCCCTCCTCCCTCTCTCGTCCTCCCCCTCATCCTTCCTTCCCTCTGTAGCCGAGTCCAGCAGAGGTCGCCTGGTTCGTTTGCTCATGTAAGAAACAGGAGCCACTCAACACTCAGGGCCATCAGAGGCGCCGTGTGCTTGCTGTGGTGAAGAGCAGAGGGAAAACAGACAAACGGGACCTTTTTTAACAGCTCATATTTTGCATTATGACATTATTTCAGACGCCAAACACAGCGCCACCCACAGACGGTGTAAAGAAGTGCACAGAGTGAGTGTGAAGTACAATATAACTTCCATCTGTAATAGAGCGATACCGATTATTCAGACTCCAGCGCAAATAAATGCAGATATTTTTGGGCTAATTTTGATTATTTTCCACAAATTCTGTCATTTAAATTAACTATAAACTCCCCCTACAGACCCATAAAAGAGCTGTGTGACACATTTTAGTGCAGTTATTTCTTCATTTCTTCCTTTTATGCAGCAGATCGACCAAAACTAAAGTCTGATCGTCCATACACTAAAAAGGCCAAATATCGGCCCCATATATCGGCCAAACGATACATCTGTCTATCTCTAATCTATAAAGAGTCACAGAAGTTTGATAAGTCGACCTTCCTCAGCTCAAATCTCATCGTAGAAACAAAAAAAGAACCAAACTTTTCCCTCTGGAGTAGAGGAAAAGTCCCCAGTCTAAACACTGACCCCAAAATGATTGTTCCGTGTATTGAACGATGGGTCGATACAGTAATTACACTCACAGGTTTCAGTATCGAAACTGGCAACGCAAATGTGAGCTCATCATTCTGCTTCCTCAGTCGTCCAGGTCTGATCCACGGTAAAAGTCTAAATCTGTCACTGGACAAAAAGTTGGAGTGAAGACGTTTGGATTCTTCAGTTCTGTCAGATTCCTGCTGGACTCTGCCTCACATCTGTCTGAAGGAGGCGCTAACGACACTGAAACTGAACACTTACTGTTTAGTTTCTGTTTGTTGGTCTGCTGAGCTACATTCAGTGAGCACTGTGCCGGAGACACTTCACAGATTCATTCACCTCGTAACAGGTGCTTCTCACACTTTAGTGATGTGTAGATGAGCCTCGTGAAGCGTTTTCACATTCCCCAGACTGTACCGGTACCGTACAGTGCTGCTCGACACTGACACCTGCTGGATCTTAAGCTGTTACATCACTGCTTAGTTTGAGACTCGCAGACACTGAGTCAATGACCTAGAACAGACGCAGCCTCAACCTGCATGAAATGAAACTAATGATCCACACGGAGAGTCACACTGCTGTGGTTTTGTTTTTTTGTTTTTTTTGATCAAGTGAAATAAGGAAATACATTTCCCTTATTTGCTGTTAACCCTTTAAGGACTGAGCTCACTACAGACCAGTACATCTCACCTAGACTTTTGTACTTTTTTTATCCATAAAAATCATGATAAAAGGAAGTATCAGAATATACAGCATTTTTTCACACAACTTCCTCTATTTTACAGACTCTCTATTTTACACATCCATTTGTATTTTTTCTTTGACACATTGAATAAGTCACTGGGGAAAATCCCCGCGGCTCCTGCCTCTCACTCGTCGTTTTTGAGGGACAGAGGCAGATCACCTTAATGACAGTAACATATTTAAAGAGCCTCGTGCCTCTGCTTTGAGACGTTTGAATTTTCATGAAGTACAGCTGGTTGTGGAGTTACACTGATGAAAGTCCACGACCGAGAGTCTGTCAGCGACAACAGGACCCGACGCTGTATAGGGTTAAAAGATCAAAATGATCCACACAGCAGAATTTTGTCTTTTTCTTTCAGCTCCATTTTGTTGTTGTAAAAGGGGAAGATCTTTTTTAATCTTTGGACGGGTCATTTTCTTCTTTCACCAGTGATTCGTCCCATTGACAGATGCGGTTCTTTTAAACACAGTTTGGTGCTTCGGAGACGAGCGAAAAAACACTTTTTTCTTAAAGCAGCACGCGCTTTGATCTGGGGCTTCGCTCTATGAGCTCGACACATGCACCGGCGCTTCAGTGCTGCTGGACCCCACTACTTATTAGCATCCTGTCTAACTCTACTGTCCTCTTTGTTTCCTTTGTTTGCTTTGGGTCTGAGGATGGAGTTATAGTTGGGGGATAGATGACGTCTAAGGCCCCGATTTCTGCTCAAAAATAACTTCTTTAACTCTCCTCTCAAACCATTTCTTTTCTCTGACTCAGATCTGAACCTCACCATCTTCAGAGGCGTGTTTAGTGTCTTTGAGATGAAAATGTCCAGCAGTGAAACGTCTTCACTCCTGAAACTTTTTGTCCAGTTGACAGATTTTACCTTCAGACCAAAACGTCACATTATAACATCATGTCCTATGTTTTTATAATTAAGACTAAATCAGCAGTGCAGTTGTTTTCAGTAAAAGCTGTATTTGATTGGACCATATTTACTTTTTATGAAATTTAAAATCTAAATATTACAGTTTCGTAGTGAGGATTGGTCCAAAAAGGCCAACTCAACTGGAGAATGTGACTGGTTTGTGGGCATTTAGATCAAAATAGTTCTTGTTTTACAGCCTATCACATTCACTTCATTAGAATACTCGAGTAAATGAGTATAAATAACTCTGAACTACTGTCCCCTGTCCGGAAGAGCCTGGGTCGTGCGTAACGGGCCGTGGACACAGAGGGAAACCACGGGGAAGGTGAAGCTTGTGGCCACTTTCCTGAACAATGTCGGTTTATGTCAAAAACCTGTTCTAGAGACGCGCACAAAGGACTAACACAAAGCTCTGTGTGGTGCTCGGGTTTCAGCGCTCTCCTCTGCGTCAGAAGCGCACACTCGCCCACCCAAGCGCACCCAGCAGGTCCACACGCGCCCCTTCTCAAACAAAGCGGAAGGAATGCATCGCCATTTTGGAACAGACGAATAAACAGCGTGGAAAGGAACAGAAACATCACAAAACAGGTTTAAAGAGGGAGACAGGGACTCACCAGGTGCTGCGTCGTCTTTACGCAGGGCTCGAGTGCGTAAAAGAGTGAGTTTAGCTTGGTTCTGAGTCCAAAACACGTGGATAAACCGTGCGTAAATGTGGATAAACTGTGCGTAAACAGCCGCGGGTGGAGAGGAAACGCGCCGTGGATGAGATTACTCCAGAAAGGCGCAGTATTTGGTGAATGTAGGAAGGCGCCTCCTCGCTCAGGTGTGGGCACTTCCGGGTCGGTGCAGGTATGTGGGCGTGGCCGTGAGTCCGCAGGTTTCGGGGGAGAGGAGGTCACGTGACTCACTTCCTCTCGGAGCTGGCACGAGGATTACGCACGAGGATTACGCACGAGGACTGGTCTGTTTGAACGATCAGGGTTTGAACAGGAGAAAGAAGTGCTCAAATCTGCTACTTAGGTGAAAGTACAGATAAGAATACTGCAGTAAAAGTAAAAGTATCACATGAATAAATGTACTTAAGTAAAAGTATTAAAGTACACGTTTAAAAAAGCACTTAAAGAGTGAAAAGTAAAGTATTTCATGCAGATTTTGAGTCTTATGATGCTTCAAATATGGTGATTTTTAAAGATTTGAGCTGAACAGAAACAACTGAATCGATCGTTTGGGTTTTGTTTTTTTGTTTGTTTTTTTCTAGCTGTTTTTTATTTTTATTTTGTTCATGTTAAAAATAAACCCTCAGCCTTTTCAGCAGCTCTCAAACTATAATAAAAAGTACTTTTCAGTCCAGTTCATAAATGTAGCACAGTAGAAAGTACAAATACTGCTCTCAGATGTAGTGAAGTAAAGTAAAAAGTATCACTGTGAAATGTCTTAAGTAAAGCACAGATACAGATTGGTGTGAACAATACACAAATATAATACATTACTTTCTTTCAAAGGTACAAAATGTTCTGTTTCCGATGCAGAAGTCGTCATTTCTCGTTCACATGAAACTGAGGCACAGATTCACACACAGATGAGATTCTTCTCTTTGACACAGGAGGGAATTTTAACCCGACGCTGCCTTTGACTGTTCTGCTGTAACCGACAGTGAAGATCCACAGAACCATCCCTGAGCCTGTGTCTGTTCTTCATGTAACAGAAGAGAAATCGACACTGATTTACCTAAAGTCTGAGTTTAAGTGTCGACAGGACTGTGTTACTTTTACTTCATGACCTTCCACCTCTGAGTTTAAAGGACATTTCCCACAAAAATCCACTGAAACACAAACAGTAACAGTTTGTGACATGACTGCATCATTTCAGAGCAGCTCATGTCCACTACAATAAAACAATAAAAAGAAACAATAAAAAGAAACATCAAAGAAAGTCTTTGTACCAAACTGCAGCTCCTCCACCTGTGGAACAGAACACGATATAATCTGAGAACAATAATCTGCTCTGCACAGTGAGTGTGAGCCACTCTGTCTTAAAGAGAACACTTCTGTTAAAATCAAATGTGTTCAAATAAAGACTACACAGTTATTTTTATTTGTACTTTATACTTCAGTCTGTGGTGTTTTAATATTAGCATTAGCGTTAGCATTGAGACAAACACGTGTCTGTGTCTGGGGACGTTTTCATTTTAGTTGTGTCGTGTTTAACATAAAAGTCAAAGTTAAATCTGTCACTGGACGAATCGTTTCAGATTGAAGACGTCTGGTTCCTCAGGTCAGATTCCTGCTGGATTTATATCTGTAAAACTTAATCTGTAAAGCTTTGTGATGTTAGTCTAATAATAAAGTGTTTCATTTTCCTACATTTGGAGACATGACAGTGGAGTAACATGCACTCAGTCTCATACATCTCACTTTTTGGGGGGGAGGGGGTAATCAGATTAGGAGATTTTGGTGTGAACAGGACTTTCACTTATGCTGTTTAAATGTTTAAATTTCACTCTAAACTTTCTGAAGTCTTTGCACAGATTTAACTGTTTTGTTGTTTGTTTCATTCTGTTACAGATTCATGACCTGATCAGATTCCTCGAAAATCACGAGTAATTATCGGATTATCTGATTATTACGCACCTCCTCCTCAAGAGGGCGCCACAGCGCATGCGCCTCAGGCTGTGTTTGAGCAGCACCTAGTGGTGACTGAGGGAATCACCCAGGACTAAACCAGGACTAAACCAGGTCTAAACCAGGACTAAACCAGGTCTAAACCAGGTCTAAACCAGGACTAAACCAGGTCTAAACCAGGTCTAAACCAGGACTAAACCAGGTCTAAACCAGGACTAAACCAGGTCTAAAGCAGGTCTAAACCAGGACTAGATCAAACTCAGTCTTGCTCTGACTCTCAGACTGTAAAGTGGCTCGTCTTTAAACTTGTGTGATTATACTTCGTTGTTGTGAGGCTGGGTTCACTTCAGGTTTTGCCTCAGTAACTTCACTTTTCTGTGTTTTTGTTGTTTGTCGTCACAGAGTCACATTTGTAAATCAAACACATAAATAAATAGATGATGTTTATTGAACTCACAGATAAAACGTTCACATCGTTTTAACAACAGAATAACAATAATTGATCTACAGTGGCATTAATCTGCACGTACACCAAGGAAAATACATTTATCATGACATTTTTATTATTATTGTGAATTTCAGCAGATTCACCAGGGGCGGCGCCAGGGAGGGGCCAGAGGGGCGGCTTCAGGGGCCCCAGCCTCCATCATAACTCCCCAAAGACTTTTACCACATTTTCACAGCACATTTAATCTTTCTTTATTTCTTTATTTGTTTGTTTCTTTCTGTTTTTATTTATTTGTCAAGGACCATGTACAGATTTGTTAATCTTACAAAAGAAAATAAGATTTGACCCAGATCTAGCTACAGCTGCTTTCCATTTTAACAAAAAAAAGATAATAAAATAAAATAAAATTCAAATGGAAACTTAAACTTAGTCCTGATTTAGTCCAGGGTTAATCCTGGTTTAGTCCTGGTTTAAACCTGGTTTAAACCTGGTTTAGTCCTGGTTTAGTCCTGGTTCTGTCCTGGTTCTGTCCTGGTTCTGTCCTGGTTTTGTCCTGGTTTAGTCCTGGTTTAGACCTGGTTTAGTCCTGGTTTAGTCCTGGTTCTGTCCTGGTTTAGACCTGGTTTAGTCCTGGTTCAGTCCAGGTTTAGTCCTGGTTTAGTCCTGGTTTAGTCCTGGTTTAGTCCTGGTTCTGTCCTGGTTCTGTCCTGGTTTTGTCCTGGTTTAGTCCTGGTTCTGTCCTGGTTCTGTCCTGTTTAGTCCTGGTTTAGACCTGGTTTAGTCCTGGTTTAGACCTGGTTTAGTCCTGGTTTAGTCCTGGTTTAGTCCTGGTTTAGTCCTGGTTCTGTCCTGGTTCTGTCCTGGTTCTGTCCTGGTTTAGACCTGGTTCAGTCCAGGTTTAGTCCTGGTTTAGTCCTGGTTTAGTCCTGGTTTAGACCTGGTTTAGTCCTGGTTTAATCCTGGTTTAGACCTGGTTTAGTCCTGGTTCAGTCCAGGTTTAGTCCTGGTTTAGACCTGGTTTAGTCCTGGTTTAGACCTGGTTTAGTCCTGGTTTAGTCCTGGTTCAGTCCAGGTTTAGTCCTGGTTTAATCCTGGTTTAGACCTGGTTTAGTCCTGGTTTAATCCTGGTTTAATCCTGGTTTAGACCTGGTCTGGTCCTGGTTTAGTCCAGGTTTAATCCTGGTTTAATCCTGGTTTAGACCTGGTCTGGTCCTGGTTTAGACCTGGTTTAGTCCTGGTTTAGTCCTGGTTCTGTCCTGGTTCTGTCCAGGTTTAGACCTGGTTTAGACCTGGTTTAGTCCTGGTTCTGTCCTGGTTCTGTCCTGGTTTAGTCCTGGTTTAGACCTGGTTTAGTCCTGGTTTAGACCTGGTTTAGTCCTGGTTTAGTCCTGGTTTAGTCCTGGTTTAGTCCTGGTTCTGTCCTGGTTCTGTCCTGGTTCTGTCCTGGTTTAGTCCTGGTTCAGTCCTGGTTTAGTCCTGGTTTAGTCCTGGTTTAGACCTGGTTTAATCCTGGTTTAAATAAACATGTTCAGTGAGGACCCCGTGACAAACCTGGCCTCCGCCTTTAGCTCCTCAGTGAAAGTATCTGGTGCCGCTCCTGGATTTCACACAGTATTTGAAAGAAAAGAACAAAACAAAACAATAAACAGCAATAATATTTAAATAAATTAGAACGATTTTCAGACTTTTATCATTTTATTTTTCATTTGGCTTTAAAATATGTGTTTTTAAATATAGATTAAATCATTGTGTTAACTGTGGGCACACAAACTACCTCAAAGTAAAGTTAAAATGTCTTTCCCAGCGTGAGTCTTAAAAGATTTAGATTTTAAATGTCATAAACTCGACCTGTCTGCGTCCTCGGAGCTGAGGTACATGTTCAAATCACATTTTTACTCATAACTGTCCTAAATGTAATCCGGATTTATTCTCAATCACACAAACACGTTAAGGTCCTCGAGACGATTATCCAATCAGAAAGCAGAATCAGAGTCATGTGATTTCTCATGTGTGTTGCCAGTTCTGCAGACTCGTGCCGTGTCCCTGTTCGTCGCTTTCACATTTCGTCGGCTCAATTTGAAGGACACTTATGTCACTTCCGGTCACGACAAGACCTGTCCCATTTCATACCGACAAATGTGCCCTGCGTTTCCATGGAGATCGGCTGTGAAGGAATCCGAGCAGACTTCACGCACCGACTTCTTCTACGGGAAAAGGCGGAGTCAGCAGCCATCACGGTTGCTAGGCGACATAAGTGACGTAATGTAAACAGACGGTTGAGGCCCGGCCCATTTCGGGACGGCCTTTGCGGTCGACGGAGGCAACACGGAGGAGCAACTTCGTCGGCCGCGTCCTTCGAGGGTACAACTGTTGAACTGGGACACGGCTTATGGCTTGTATGTGTCGTCGTCTGCAGGTCCTGGTTTAGTCCTGGTTTAGACCTAGTTTAGTCCCGGTTTAGTCCCGGTTTAGTCCCGGTTTAGTCCTGGTTTAGTCCCGGTTTAGTCCCGGTTTAGACCTGGTTTAGTCCTGGTTTAGTCCTGGTTTAGACCTGGTTTAGTCCTGGTTTAGTCCTGGTTTAGTCCTGGTTTAGTCCCGGTTTAGACCCGGTTTAGTCCTGGTTTAGTCCCGGTTTAGACCCGGTTTAGTCCTGGTTTAGTCCCGGTTTAGACCTGGTTTAGTCCTGGTTTAGTCCTGGTTTAGTCCTGGTTTAGATCCTGGTTTAGTCCCGGTTTAGACCCGGTTTAGTCCTGGTTTAGTCCCGGTTTAGACCCGGTTTAGTCCTGGTTTAGTCCCGGTTTAGACCTGGTTTAGTCCTGGTTTAGTCCTGTTTAGTCCTGGTTTAGTCCTGGTTTAGTCTCGGTTTAGTCCCGGTTTAGACAGTAAACCTTTGATTTCTGACATGTTTTTAGACACTAAAAAGCTGCAGATTTTCTTAATTTGATGTGGGTGTTAAAGTTCAAGTCCGAGTCCATTACGACCTGTAGATTTCCCGCCTGATTTGAAGGTTTTAAGGTTTGTCCAGTGACAGATTTGTATTTTTCTTTCACTGTGCCTCACACCCGGACGACAGTGATCACATATTTACTCTTCTCTAAAAACACCTGATGATCCTGGTTTGACAAACACAGATTCACAAATTCTGAACTAAATCCAGTTTAAAATCACTAAAGTTGATGTTTTAACAGTGAGACAAAGACTTCACTTTGTTCAAACACTGCGGCACATACTGTATAAATATCGTTTTTTCTCTACGTCTCCTTGTCTTCGGTGAACCAGCCACTCAGATGGGACCAGGAGCCCGGAGCCACAGCAGCACAGGGGCCCCGGGTCTGTAGTGTTGAGAAGGGTGTGGGACGGGTCTGGGCGGGGTTGGGATGGGTCTGGGACGGGGTCTGGGACGGGGTCTGGGACAGGGTCTGGGACGGGGTCTTGGACGAGGTCTGGGACGGGGTCTGGGACAGCTCTGGGACAGGGTCTGGGACGGGTCTGGGACGGGGTCTTGGACGAGGTCTGGCGCGGGTCTGGGACAGCTCTGGGACGGGTCTGGCACGGGGTCTGGGACAAGGTCTGGGACGGCAGCTCTGGGACGGGGTCTGGGACAGCTCTGGGACAGCTCTGGGATGGGGTCTGGGACGGGTCTGGGACAGCTCTGGGACGGGTTCTGGGACGGGGTCTGGGACAGCTCTGGGACGGGGTCTGGCACGGGATCTGGGACGGGGTCAGGGACAGCTCTGGGACGGGGTCTGGGACGTGTCTGGGACAGCTCTGGGACGGGGTCTGGCACGGGGTCTGGGATGGGGGTCTGGGACGGGGTCTGGGACGGGGTCTGGGGACGAGGTCTGGGACGGGGTCTTGGACGAGGTCTGGGACAGGGTCTGGGACGGGGTCTGGGACGGGTCTGGGACAGGGTCTGGGACGGGGTCTGGGACGGGTCTGGGACGGGGTCTGGGGGTCACACGATGGTCATCACTGGAAGAGAAGACATGAGGTTTAGGTTCAGTTTGGTCCGTCTCCTCTCGCTCTATTTAGAAAAACAAGTACTCGAGTAAGAGTAACTTAAAGAGGAACTGTCGGGACCACAGACTGTTTATGTAAATGGACAGAGCTAACGTCCTCGCTGCCACGTTACAAATAAAGAGTGATCATGAGCGAATTACCGGCTCCATCGACTCAACTGCTGCTTCAGACTCGTCATTTTGGTCTTAAATGTTCATATTAACCCTCTACATGATCCTGGGGTTTTTATTTCACTATTTTGTCCGTAAATTAAGATCCACTTCTTTACACAGTCTCTGGTCGGGACATAACATATGATTTATAATTTGCAGTTCGTTTAATTTGAAGGAGAGAATATTAAATCATCCACAAATCATGTATTTTTAAAGAGACACAAAAATGAGACAAACTGAATCAAATCTGAAAGAGCTGCAGGAAACACGAGTGTTAAAAGCGTCATGTTAATGTGAAAAGATGTGAAGAACAAGACGAAGTTTAAATCTAACTGGACAAATCGTTGTAGGAGAGAGACGTTTGGTTTCTTCTTCAGTTCTGTCAGATTCCTGCTGGACACTGCCTCATATCTGTCTGAAGGAGGCGCTAACGACACTGAAACTGGAAACATCTATAGTCTTCAATTTCAGCTTAAACGACCCTATTCAACCTTTAACGAGCCTGCTATTGTTCTCTTTGTTTGGAAAAAAACTACAACGAATTTTCAGACAGTTTGAGATTCTGGTCTTTTCAAACCTACAAACACTTTAAGACAAAAACTGTTTCACCTTAAAGACAAAACCCCGAGACAAACAAAGTGTCGACTCCAATCAGTGAAGAGGCAGAGAGAAACTAAAGAGAATGAACCAAACCGTCACAAGAGCAGCTCAGGACCACAGTCTGCTGTTCATCTACATCTCACAGACTCTAACCACGACTTTGAAGAGAGTGAAGTTCAGACCTGAGCCAGAGGAACGAAATGGTTTGAGAGGAGAGTTAAAGAAGATATTTTTTCAGGAAAGACAATCCTTCCTTAAACAGGAGCCTGAGACATAATCTATCTCCGATTTATAACTCCATCCTCAGACCCAGAACAAAGAGAACAATAGCAGGCTCGTTAAAGGTTGAATAGGGTCGTTTAAGGTGAAATTGAAGACTATAGATGTTTCCAGTTTCAGTGTCGTTAGCGCCTCCTTCAGACAGATATAAGAAAGTGTCCAGCAGGAATCTGACAGAACTGAAGAAGAAACCAAACGTCTTCTCTCCTACAACGATTTGTGACAGATTTAAACTTCGTCTTTTGCCGTGGATCAGACCTGGACGACTGAGGGTTTACACAGATATGAAATGATGTGGTCACTTTAGACTTACTCACAGTGGGAAGAGTAACCAAAACTGTCAAAATATATTACTCAAGTAGAAGTAAAAGTACAATTCTGTTTAAAAAGTGACTTGAGTAAAAGTACTTTTGTAAATCCTCCTGGTTGGGTGAGTCATTTGCAGGTTACGACAGAGGAGTGAAAAGAGTGAACAGTGCAAACAGTGATTGTGTGAACACTGTGAGAGTGTAAGATCACCGGCGTCTGATTGGCTGCTTCTCACCAGGTACACGTCCAGCTCGTCGTCTGATTGGCTGGTGCTCAGAGAGGCCAGGGGAGCGTCCAGGGCGATGGTGGAGCTGGAGGCACGTCGCGCCTCACTGCAAACAGCGAGAAAACAGGGTCAATAATCCAAACGTTTTACCGCTCGGTGAAGAGGAACCTCACTGAAACACGGTTAACCTCAGTGTATGTCAAAATTTACTCAGAATACTGCCTCAATTTTAGTTAGTAAGTTTATCGTTTTACTTCCTGGTTGCACATGGGTTGTTGAGAGGCGACTTCGGAGAAAGAAGGACCTGATTTGTCTGTTTTTAATGTTCATATCTTGATTTACAGACACAGACGTGAAATAAAAACCCGAGGATCATGTAGAGGGTTAATACGAACATTTAAGACCAAGTTACAGAGAGAGGGGACACAGTTTTTCAATAGAAAGTGAATTGGAGCCAGAGTCGATGGAGCAGGAAGTGCGCTCATGATCACTTCCTGTTTGAAACGCGACGGCTAGCGGGTTAGCTACGTCCATTTACATCAACAGTCTATAGATT
Source organism: Periophthalmus modestus (assembly GCA_019594935.1). Classification (NCBI taxonomy): domain Eukaryota; kingdom Metazoa; phylum Chordata; class Actinopteri; order Gobiiformes; family Gobiidae; genus Periophthalmus; species Periophthalmus modestus. The sequence continues at coordinate 779,623 of JAIEZT010000054.1, forward strand.
ATACTAATAAAATAAAGGACAACACCTTTATTTTATTAAAAGAGGCTTTAAACTGTCAGAAAAATGCCTACAAACTTACCTGATGTAAAACTGATGCATATTTACCACGATTAACCCTCTGAAGTATTAAGAACGGTTTACTGTCGTGGAATAAGGTTTCAATTTGGTGTTTTTTAGACTTTTAGATTGTGATGATGTCAGACTTCCAGATGGGGGCGCACTTTGCCATGAAATATCTCAAAGGTAAATTCACAAACACAAGGACTCACTGTTTTACAAAATATATATCTGCATTTTAACAATACTGACCCCCCGATGTCGTCTGAAACCCGGCGATGCACATTTATAATTTGAATATGACGTTTAGGAGAGAATGTGGTGAGACTTTTCAATCTAAAATATAATCTACATCTCAAGAAGAAGTAAATTGGAGGATGTTTTATTAGGGTCATTTGTATAAAGTCTTAATATGATTCAGACTGACCTGTCGTTACTGCAGAGGAAGGACACTGTGGGCCTGGGCAGGAGGTCGGGCTGATGACCCAGGACGGACACTGCACAGAGAGCGATGTAAGACAAAGAACAACACAAAAGCACAAGGATTTAACTCTCTATGTGAGAAAATCTACTTTAATCCAAAGTGCCTGAGTGACATCTGCCCAGAGCTGGACCTGGGGACATGTGTTTCATGTCGGGACGACACTGAAATATAAAAGACTGTAGTTTGCAACGTTAAGAAGACGTCTGTGTCCCTCAGTCGTCCAGGTCTGACCCAGAGGGAAAGAAAAACTCAAATCTGTCACTGGACAAAACGAACAGAACTTTGACATCATCTATAACTCCATCTATAACTCCATCTATAACTCCATCTATAACTCCATCTATAACTCCATCTATAACTCCATCTATAACTCCATCCTCAGACATAATGCTAAACAAAGAAAACATTAGTGCTAGCCAGTATGCTATTAGCCAGTATGCTAATAGGTGTGAGAGCATCTATTAGGGGCCTGAATGATTATACTAAATATGACCCAGGCACAGTTCACTCTTGTGTAGCTCATTAGACTTAGCTAACAAACCATCTTTATGTCCAGTGACAGATGAGATTCTTTCTTGTATCATTATCAGAATGAACAGAGTGTTTGTTCGTCAGTGTCTCACAGTCGCACTCGAGCTGCTCCAGACTCTGGGCCTTCTTGTCGCTCCTCCTCTCGTCTCTCCTCTCCTCTGTGTGAGTGCACAGCACCTCCTGAGACGCAGACTTAGCAACGTGCAGAGAGCGCTTCCTCTTAGACGAGGCGCCTCTCAGAGCTGCAGGAGGAGACAGGGAGGAGTCAGCCAGGTGAGAGGTGCAGGAGGAGACAGGGAGGAGTCAGCCAGGTGACCATCTTGTCAGGAGGAGACAGGAGGAGTCAGCCAGGTGAGAGGTGTATCAGGAATGAACAGGGAGGAGTCAGCCAGGTGAGAGGTGTAGGAGGAGACAGGGAGGAGTCAGCCAGGTGAGAGGTGCAGGAGGAGACAGGGAGGAGTCAAATGAGTGACAGGTGCAGGAGGAGACAGGGAGGAGTCAGCCAGGTGAGAGGTGCAGGAGGAGACAGGGAGGAGTCAGCCAGGTGAGAGGTGCAGGAGGAGACAGGGAGGAGTCAACTGAGTGACAGGTGCAGGAGGAGACAGGGAGGAGTCAACCAGGTGACAGGTGCAGGAGGAGACAGAGAGGAGTCAACCGAGTGACAGGTGCAGGAGGAGACAGAGAGGAGTCAGCCGAGTGACAGGTGCAGGAGGAGACAGGGAGGAATCAGCCAAGTGACAGGTGCAGGAGGAGACAGGGAGGAGTCAACTGAGTTACAGGTGCAGGAGGAGACAGAGGAGACAGGGAGGAGGAGTCAACCGAGTGAGAGGTGCAGGAGGAGAGAGGGAGGAGTCAACCGAGTGACAGGTGCAGGAGGAGAGACAGAGAGGAGTCAACCGAGTGACAGGTGCAGGAGGAGACAGGGAGGAGTCAACCGGGTGACAGGTGCAGGAGGAGACAGGGAGGACTCAGCTGAGTGACAGGTGCAGGAGCAGACAGGGAGGAGTCAACTGAGTGACAGGTGCAGGAGGAGAGACAGAGAGGAGTCAACCAGGTGAGAGGTGCAGGAGGAGACAGGGAGGAGTCAGCCAAGTGACAGTGTGCAGGAGGAGACAGGGAGGAGCAGGAGTCAGTGGAGGACAGGAGGAGACAGGGAGGAGTCAACCAGGTGACAGGTGCACGAGGAGACAGGGAGGAGTCAACCAGGTGACAGGTGCAGGAGGAGACAGGGAGGACTCAGCTGAGTGACAGGTTGCAGGAGGAGACAGGGAGGAGTCAGCTGAGTGACAGGTGCAGGAGGAGACAGGGAGGAGTCAGCTGAGTGACAGGTGCAGGAGGAGACAGAGAGGAGTCAGCTGAGTGACAGGTGTAGGAGGAGGAACAGGGAGGAGTCAGCTGAGTGACAGGTGCAGGAGGAGACAGAGAGGAGTCAGCTGAGTGACAGGTGCACGAGGAGACAGGGAGGAGTCAACTGAGTGACAGGTGCAGGAGGAGACAGGGAGGAGTCAGCCGAGTGACAGGTGCAGGAGGAGACAGGGAGGAGTCAGCCGAGTGACAGGTGCAGGAGGAGACAGGGAGGAGTAAGCTGAGTGACAGGTCCAGGAGGGGACAGGGAGGAGTCAGCTGAGTGACAGGTGCAGGAGGAGACAGGGAGGAGTCAGCTGAGTGACAGGTGCAGGAGGAGACAGGGAGGAGTCAGCCAGGTGAGAGGTGCAGGAGGGGACAGGGAGGAGTCAGCTGAGTGACAGGTGCAGGAGGAGACAGGGAGGAGTCAGCTGAGTGACAGGTGCAGGAGGAGACAGAGAGGAGTCAGCTGAGTGACAGGTGCAGGAGGAGACAGGGAGGAGCAGGAGTCAGTGCAGTGACAGGTGAAAGTGTAACAGAGTGAGATGTGACAGGTGTAACGTGGAGGACTCACGCTGCAGTTTCCAAAACACCGTTGAGCTCATGAACTTCAGGAACCTGTCTGCGTAGAAGCTCGGCCTGTGCACTGACACTGTGTCCTGGAGCAAAGCACATTTCACACGTGAGAGCACGAAGCCACAGGGACCATTTCAATGAGGACTGAATATTTACCCCATCGTGGACCAGAGCCTTCCAGGAGTGCTCCACCTTCTTAATCAGCCTGGGAAGAATCAGAAACACGCTTCTGTCAAGTTTTAAAGTGCAGTATTGTCCATCTTTTCCACTCGTTTTTGCATAAATGAGTAAACGAGACGGAGCGAGTGAAGAGTAGTGTGTATCTCATCTCCCAAACTCTAAATTTGCCACATGAATACAGCTAATTTGAGAATCAAGTAAAAAAAAAATGACCACAGAGAAAATAGGACTGTTGCAGTACTCTTTCAGACCAGTGGGGGGAGCTAAAGTGAATGTTGTTACAATGCAGATGGAAATGGAGACACAGGGAGGGCATCTGACACACAGGCTCCTCGTCCTCACCTGTACGACTGCAGGATGTCGATGATTCCTAAAAAGATGAGCAGGTTTTCATCTTTGTGTTTGGCAGGAATCCCTCCCAGACTGCAGTAAAAACAGAAAGCAGGGTTAAAGGTCCTATATCACACAAACTGGACACTTATGAACGTCAGTCTATGTTCTAAACATACAACCCTAAAATACACATGTTAAAACATGTGAGAATTCAAAAAACACAACTCCAGGTCTGTTTGTGACGAGGAAACATCAGAACAGATCAGAAACAGTGTAACGTGAGCCCTTTAAGACTCACTCTTGTCATGGAGCAAAACCATCTGTAACGATCTACACCTCACTGAAAAATAAAAATACATCTAAAATGATTCTGAATTCAAGCACCAGCTGTCAGCTCGTGTGCGCATGAGTGATTTGTATATCTGTATGCACTGTTTAAAATAGTAAAAGAAAAATTCAAATCTATCAATTTTTTTTATTCAAACCATCAGAGCTGCCTCCCTTTGCTTTGCCGACATGTCCAAGGTTCAGACCAGGTGTAAAGCAAAGGGTCAATGTGCTACATTTTTTTTCAGTTATTTTGATGATTTAATGATTTATTTTCACATGTCATAGTTTATTCATTCATAGTTTTGTTCCTTCAGTGAGAATCTACAGTGTAAATAATCATAGAATATAATAGAATCATAGAAATAAAGAAGAAACACAAATGAAAACCGTGTCCCCACTTGTGTCGTGTGAACAGATAAATGTCCCACATATAATGAGCCTGTCCCGGGTCATTCTCTCTGGTCTAATGTGTCGTTCTCACGTGTCGTCGTCGGCCACGGGCCCCGGGTCCTTGACCGTCCCCTGGATGGACTCTAGGGCCGTGGAGTACAGCACCTTCTGTTTACGGCTGTCCGGACGTGTCCCTCTGTGGAGAGGACGCTTCTCCAGGACGTGGATCCCCAACAAGAGACTGTAGTCCATGATCTTAAAGCTCTCCAGCACCTAAACACAACAAATATATATAAAAACACATATATATACACACATATATACAACAAGAGACTGTAGTCCATGATCTTAAAGCTCTCCAGCACCTAAATACAACAAATATATATAAAAACACATATATATACACACATATATACAATAGAGATATCCATGATCTTAAGCTATATATATATATATATATATATATATATATATATATATATATATATATATATACTATATATCTTATATATATATACCTATACACATACATATATATACACACACACACACACACACACACACACACACACACACTGTGTGTCCAATGAATTTTCTTTTCTTTTCTTTTTTTCTTCTTTTTTCTTTTTCTTACTCCATCGAAGCACTTTCATTCTCTGTGTAATAAGAGTAAGTATGAAGTAATCAGAGGTAATACTCAGTTACATTTACTTCCTTAACTTTGTAAATAAAGTGTGTGCTAACCCTGTGTGCTAACTCTGTGTGCTAACCCCGTGTGCTAACCCCATGTGCTAACCCCATGTGCTAACTGTTGTTGTTGCCATGGTTTCACACAGAGCTGACACGTCGTGCTAAACGAGGCTAAACCCCGAGGTACAGCCCCGTGTCCCCGGGCGACAAAGGGCCCTGTGTGAGTCATTATGTAACACTACAGCCTCCAGGATCACACTGAAAAAGAATTAAACCCACATGCAAATGACTCCAGCGAGGTACTCCCCACACCCCACGAATGTACTCAGAGCTCAGCAAAAGAGTCGGAAATAAGAGGCTAATTTATGATTTTAAAACTAGTATCGAAACAACATACACGTTTGAGTAGTAATCCATACTAAAAAGACACATTTACACGACAGAAATGAACCTGGACTAAACCAGGACTAAACCAGGACTGAACCAGGACTAAACCAGGACTAAACCAGGACAAAACCAGGACTAAACCAGGACTGGACCAGGACTAAACCAGGACTAAACCAGGACTAAACCAGAACTAAACCAGGACTAAACCAGGACTGGACCAGGACTAAACCATGTAACTAAAAAGTTAAAGCCATATTTCGTAACATTCTCCATGGAGATAAAGACATTTATACTATACTGTGGAATATTACAGCCAAAGGATGAACATTTCCGTGGAAACAAGCAGATCCTCCACCAGGCTGAATAAGAGTTAGGTCTGTGGAGATGCGAGCCCACTCAGAGTGAGGATGCACGTTTTTCAATGCAGTCAATCCATCCAAAAAACACAAATTCTTTTATGTGAGTCTGTTTTGTGTGTAAAAAGTCCCACACTGAGGCTTTAAAGAGTGTTGAAATGAGGTGTGTTGTTTTCAGATGAGCTGAGGGCTGGTTTTGTTTATATTTGAGTATATTTACGTACAGTATGTGTGGAATGTTCCTGCGTCTTACAGTAATGAGATTAGTCAGAACCTGTGACTCATTTACAAACTTCTGCAGAAAAACACAAGAAACACTTGGGTAAGAGAATCTGTGTTTCATGACGTAACTGATCATTTCATAACAGTGACAGGTGTAATTATACGACGACGAGGAGACGAGAGAGGAGACGAGAGAGGAGACGAGAGAGGAGACGAGAGAGGAGACGAGAGAGAGAGGAGAAGAGAGAGGAGACGAGAGAGGAGGAGAGAGAGGAGAGAGGAGACGGAGAGAGAGACGAGAGAGGAGACGAGAGAGGACGAGAGAGGAGGAGAAGAGAGAGAGGAGACGAGAGAGGAGAAGAGAGGAGAGGAGACGAGAGAGAGGAGACGAGAGAGGAGACGAGAGAGGAGACGAGAGAGAGAGAGAGAGAGAGGAGAGACGAGAGAGGAGAGACGAGAGAGGAGAGAGAGGAGGAGGAAGAGAGAGGAGACGAGAGAGGAGACGAGAGAGAGAGAAGAGAGAGGAGAAGACGAGAGAGGAGACGAGAGAGGAGAAGAGAGAGGAGACGAGGAGAGAGGAGACGAGAGAGAGAGGAGAAGAGAGAGGAGAGAGAGAGGAGGAGACGAGAGAGGAGAGAGGAGAGAGGAGACGAGAGAGGAGAGGAGAGAGAGAGAGAGAGAGAGAGGAGAGAGAGAGGAGACGAGAGAGAGGAGAGGAGAAGAGAGAGGAGACGAGAGAGGAGACGAGAGAGGAGAGAGGAGAGGACGAGAGAGGAGAGAGGCGAGAGAGAGAGAGAGAGAGAGAGAGAGACGAGAGAGGAGAGGAGACGAGAGAGGAGACGGGAGAGAGGAGACGGGAGAGAGAGAGAGACGAGAGAGGAGACGAGAGAGAGACGAGAGAGGACAAGAGAGAGGAGAAGAGAGAGGAGACGAGAGAGGAGACGAGAGAGGAGACGAGAGAGAGAGGAGACGAGAGAGGAGACGAGAGAGGAGAAGAGAGAGGAGGAGAGAGAGAGAGAGGAGAAGAGAGAGGAGAGAGAGAGAGGAGACGAGAGAGGAGACGAGAGAGGGAGAGAGAGAGAGAGAGAGAGGAGAGAGAGAGAGAGAGAAGAGAGAGGAGACGAGAGAGGAGAGAGAGAGAAGAGAGAGGAGACGAGAGAGGAGAGGAGAGAGAGAGAGACGAGAGAGAGGAGAAGAGAGAGGAGACGAGAGAGAAGAGAGAGGAGATGCATGTCACAGTGGGCGTGGCACAGTGGGCGTGGCACAGTGGGCGTGTCCAGGTGCAGGTTAAACGGGGCAGATCGACAAAATGGCGTCTTGTTAATAGTGGATTAAAGATTAAACTCAAACGTGAATCACTCTCCAAAACACAACTTCAGAGGAAAATGAGAAGAAACGAGGAGAACCTGGATAATAAAGTTCTGTCTGAAGTAGTTTTAAATAAAGATGATTTGAATCCTGACTAAACCGTGTCTCACCCGACAGTCCCGCTCCAGCGTCCTCAGCAGCGCCTGGTAGTTGTCGGGTTGGAGGTAGATTCCCTGGTGCATGTCCCTGAAGTCCAGGTCCTTGTAGGTGGGCGAGGCCTTGGCGCGCTCTTTGCGGTTGGCGCGGCGTTTGTAGGAGGAGCCTTTCAGGTCGTACTTGTAGTGCATGTGCAGAGCGCGAGGAAGAACGTTATTCATGACGACCAGACGCAGGGGGTCACGCCCCCACACTGAACGCAGTACAGACCATAGAACTTAGGCAGCAGAGTGCGAGGGTTCTGGTTCAGGTTCTGAGGAGAGGAGGAGAGGAGAGAGGAGGAGGGGGAGGAGGAGGAGGAGGAGAGAGGGGGAGAGGAGGAGGGAGGAGGAGGAGGGAGGGGGAGAGGGGGGAGGAGGAGGAGGAGGAGGAGAGGAGGAGAGGGGGGGGGGAGGAGGAGAGAGGAGGAGGAGGGGGGGGGAGGGGAGAGGAGGAGGAGGAGGGGGGGAGGAGGAGGAGAGAAGGAGGAAGAGAGGAGGAGGAGGAGGAGGAGGAGGAGAGGGGAGGAGGAGGAGGAGGAGAGGGGGAGAGGAGGAGGAGGAGGGGAGGAGGAGGGGGAGAGGGAGGGTGGGGGGAGGAGAGGAGGAGAGAGAGGAGAGGAGACGGGAGGAGGGGGGGGGGGAGGGAGGAGGAGAGGAGGGGGAGAGAGAGGAGGGAGAGGGAGAAGGGGAGGGGGAGAGGAGGAGGGGGGAAGAGAGAGAGAGGAGGACAGAGAGGAGCAGAGGAGGGGGAGAGAGGGGGGGATGGGAGGAGGAGGAGAGGAGTGAGAGGGGGGAGGAGGGAGGAGAGAGAGAGAGGAGGACAGGGAGGAGGAGAGGAGGGGGATAGAGGGGTGGGGGGGGAAGAGGAGGAGAGGGAGAGAGGGAATGGGTAGAGGGTGAGAGAGAGGGGGAGAAAGAGAGAGAGTGGAGGAGGAGAGGGGAGAAAGGGAGAGAGGAGAGAAAGGGAGGAGAGAGGAGGGAGAGGAGAGGGGGAGAGGTCAGGTTAGACTGGACTTGACACATGGAGCCACAACTTTAAACTTAAAACCTTAAACTTTAAACCTTAAACCTTAAACCTTAAACCTTAAACCTTAAACTTTAAACTTTAAACTTTAAACCTTAAACTTTAAAAACTTTTAAACTTTATCTTGTGGCTGCACTGTCTCACTCTGAAGACGATCCTCCAATCAGAGGCAGAATGAGCCTCATGTGACTCTCTCATTTGTGTTGCCAGTTTCAAAGCTAAAATCCAGTTGTTTTAAACTAAAGTCCCTCTGTCTGATCTGAATCGTCTCGACTTAAAGCCTCAGGACTCAGGGCTGGAGCAGGTTCGGAGGCTCTGAGCTTTCACACATAAATCCTGCTGTTCTTTTAAACAATGAGGCTAATATGAAGCGGCTGATCCTGCGAAGTGGAGCCGTGAAACGAGCTAATCTGGGACTAGTCACATAACGAGTCTCTGAAAATAGCCTCATCAGTGAGAATTACAGTATTAGAGCAACAAACCCGAGGTCAAAGGTCAGAAATGGGACTTCCGGGGTCCTGATCTGCACATTCAGACACATTTGGACGGGTTTTGCTGTTTAATGGCAGATTGCAGGTGTTGTAATTATGGGTTTGTCCACAAGGGGCACAACAAGGCATAAAGTTCAACGTCTGCTCTGTCGACACAATGAACAACAATAAACTCACATAGATTTACACAAACTATGACATCAGATTCTTCGGACCTGTGCCATGGTTATAAAAAAATAAAAACTGTTGCCGTGATGGTGATCTTAAAAAGTCGTCCAGGTCTGATCCAGCGCAAAAGAAAAATCAAATTTGTCAACTGGACAAAACGCTGTAGGACAGAAGACGTTTGGCTGCTCGTCCAAGCCCCTAATGAGCGATTTCACACCTATTAGCATCCTAGCTAGCCCTGTTATTCTCCTTGTTTCCTTTGTTTGCTTTGGGTCTGAGGATGGAGTTATAGATGGGGGAAAGATGATGTCTAAGGCCTCCATTCCTGCTCAAAAATGGATTGTCTTTGCTAACAAAATTGCGTCTTTAACACCTCTGTGGTTAGTGGCTATGAGATGGAAATGTAATGAACAGCTGACTGTTGTCCCGAGCAGCCCTTGAATAGCCTAATGATGTCTAAGGCTCACATTCCTGCTCAAAGATGGATTGTCTTTGCTCACAAAAATGGCGTCTTTCCCTCTGGTTATGAGATGGAAATGTACAGCCGACTGTTGTCCCGAGCAGCCCTTGAATAGTGTAATAGTACTGAAAGTATCAGGAGGTGACGTTTATCCGAGGCGGCGCTCACCATGTAGTACCCGGGGAGCAGCTTCTGGAGGAACTCGGCCTCCTTGTGCTGGACGGTCTTGATGATGAACTCGTCGTCGCTCGTCAGGTAGAACCAGGAGCTGCTGGCCCCGGGGTTGGACAGCTCGATCAGAGGCTCTTTACACAGAGAGTACTGCAAACAGGAGGAACAGGCAGAACTTTACATCTTAAAGCTCCACTGTGGAACTTTTATGGTGGAGCAGCTGCGTGGAGTGTCTCAGTGTGACTTAAACATTTATGAAATTACGAGTGTTTTATTATTAGAAAAACAGATTTAAGGACACAGTGACTCCTAATGAACATAGAGCAATCGTGTTTGGAGAATGAGGAGACGAGAGAGGAGACGAGGAGATGAGAGAGGAGACGAGAGAGTAGAGAGAGAGGAGATGAGAGAGGAAAAGAGAGAGGAGATGAGGAGACGACAGAGGAGACGAGAGAGAGGAGATGAGAGAGGAGATAAGGAGACGAGAGAGGAGACGAGAACGAGGAGACAACAATGAGGAGACGAGAGAGGAGAGAGGAGACGAGGAGACGAGAGAGAGTAGAAGAGAGAGGAGATGAGAGAGGAAAAGAGAGAGGAGATGAGGAGACGAGAGAGGAGACGAGAGAGGAGATGAGGAGACGACAGAGGAGACGAGAGAGGAGATGAGAGAGGAGATAAGGAGACGAGAGAGGAGACGAGAACGAGGAGACAACAATGAGGAGACGAGAGAGGAGATGAGAGAGAGGAGATGAGGAGACAAGAGAGGAGACGAGAGAGGAGAAGAGAGAGGAGATGAAAGAGGAGATGAGGAGACAAGAGAGAGGAGGTGAGAGAGAGAAGGTGAGAGAGAAGGTGAGAGAGGGAGACGAGAGAGGAGAAGAGAAGAGAGAGAGGAGACGAGGAGACGAGAGAGGAAACGAGGAGACGAGAGAGGAGACGAGGAGACGAGAGAGGAGACGAGAGAGGAGACGAGAGAGGATACGAGGAGACGAGAGAGGAGAGAGACGAGAGGGAGACGAGAGAGGAGACGAGGAGACGAGAGAGGAGACGAGAGAGGAGACAAGAGGGGAGACAACAATGAGGAGATGAGAGAGGAGAAGAGAGAGACGAGAGAGGAGACGAGAGAGGAGACGAGAGAGGAGACGAGAGAGGAGACAAGAATGAGAAGACGAGAGCGTAGATGAGGCCAGAGACGAGAGACAAGAAGCTCAACTGTGTAACTTTTACTGCTGTCTAGTCTCTCTAGTGTGACTTAAACATTTATGGAATTACAGGTGTTTTATTATTAGAAAGACAGATTTAAAGACACAGTGACTCTTAACTAACAGAGTGATGGTGTTTGGAGAACCTGAGTGAGCTCTGTGGACTGGCGTAGATGTGTTTTTGTCATCGACGCAGGACGGTGTGCGCTCGCTCGTCTCGAAGGGGCGGAGCTTACTCACCAGGTAGTCGTCGGGCTTGATCCCGAACAGCTCCCTGAAGTAGCGGAAGGCCAGAGGAGCGTACGTCTTCAGCCTGAAGTCTGGGAACTTGTGAGCAGGAGTGAGACTGCTGCCCGCACTGAAACACACACACATGAACACACACGAATACACACATGAACACACACACACACACGAACACACACAGGAACAGGTTCATTGACTGTGGTTCTAACAGGAAGGCTGCATTTCCTATCGGCATCACGATATATGAGAAGTTATTGTGTTTTTATGAGCTGATGTTTGTAAAGGTTATGATGTGTAAGAATGAATGAAAAACTATTAAATACTCAGATAAACCACACAGGACCAGACCATCAATGCTGTTTATATAAATGGACATTGCTAACCTGCTAGCCACCGTGACTCTGGCTCCAATTTCACTTTCTATTGAAAAACTGTCCCCTCTCTCTGTCCCTGCTGCTGTCAGACTCATTTTGGTCTTAAATGTTCGTATTAACCCTCTACATGATCCTGGGGTTTTTGTTTCACTTTTGTGTCTGTAAATCAAGACATGAAGATTAATAATAGACAAATCAGGTCCTTCTTTCCCCGAAGTCACTCAGCTAGCGTTAGCAACAAGTTTGATTGACAGTGTTGCAGCGTTACCTTTAACACCCTCACTCCGGATTGGCTCTTTGGTTGCTATGACACTTGCTAGCCTCAATGAGCTTCATTTGACCTGAGCTGGAAGCTGTGCATGAAGTGAATCGAACCTGTCGCTAACGCTAACAGGAGCAACCTCAGAGAGAGAAGGACCTGATTTGTCTCTTATTAATGCTCATATCTCGATTTACAGACACAATAGTGAAATAAAAAACAGGATCATATAGAGGGTTAATATGAACATTTAAGACCAAAATGAGTCTGAGAGCAGCAGGGACAGAGAGAGGAGAGACACAGTTTTTGAATAGAAAGTGAATTGGAGCCAGAAGTGCACCCATAATCACTTCCTGTTTGTAACGCGGCGGCTAGCAGGTTAGCTATGTCCATTTATATAAACAGTCTATGCCCCCAACCTTCTGGTGAGTGGGTGAATGTCTGTACCAACTGTGCACCCCAATCCATTCATCATTTCCAACTCCTCCTTTGTTTCAGCATGTGCCTCGCTAACCCTTACAGTCATCACCCCCCTCTCCTTCATCTCCTCCTCTTCTCCTCCTCAAACCTCCACCTGCCTGTGGACACCAGGGACATGTCCTACCTGGGCAGGAAGACGCTCTCCACCACAGAGAAGTCCTGCATGAGCACGTCCCGGTCAGGTTTGGAGCTCAGGTTCCCCACGGCGTACCCGATCCCCAGCTGGATCGCCCCCTTCAGGGCCTCCGGGGTGGGCTGCACAGCACAAGACGAGGTTTAAATACTGATATACATAAATGCAACTAAACCACTCATTCTTTGGGGTGAAACCTCTGGTCATGTGGGAATCCCGTTCCTTTGGATGGAGGGTTTGGGAAAAGTTTTGACACTAAAATATCATATGAAGTACTGTATTTTCTGAACTATAAGTGTCACTTTTGTTCATAGTTTGTTCGGGGGGGCGACTTATACTCAGATGCAACTTATATGTGAAATTATTCAAATATATGTCACATCTTTGTTATTGTCACACTGAACCACACGAGGGCGCTCTAGACTTGTGCCAGTATCTACTCCTCTTGTACTGCTGAACATTTAAAATTTCAACATTACAGTATTTTAAAAAAAAGACTGAACAAAAACGCCCCTAAAAGAAAATCGTGTTCTGCTGATGACAAGCTGCAAGTCGTAAAACACGCAGCAAAAAACGGTAATCGAGCAGCAGACAGAAAGTTTTTTTTAGCTTACATATGTTTTTTTTCTTCATTATTATGCATTTTTGGCTGGTGCGACTTATTCTCCAGAGCGACGTATAGTCCTGAAAATACGGCCGGTTGGTTTGTGTCAAACGTTCAGTGATTATGTGCAACAATAAGTCAACACTGCACTGATTCTCTGTGAAGCTTTAAACGGTCTCTGTCCCTGTAGAACCTCAGCAGACTGAAAACTTATGACAGGTTTTCATGTTTTTGTAGTTCTGACTTGGTTTGGTGGAATTGTACCTGTGCTAAATATTTATTATAGTTTTACATCGGTTAAAGGCCCATGTTAGGCTGTTCTGATCTGATTTAATGTTGTGTCCTCGTCACACATTTAATTTAATTTAATTTAATTTAATTTATTTTATTTTATTTTAATTTAATTTATTTTATTTTATTTTATTTTAATTTAATTTAATTTATTTATTTTATTTAATTTCATTTTATTTTCATTTATTTCATTTATTTTATTTAATTTCATTCATTTCATTTCATTTCATTTCATTTCATTTCATTTCATTCATTTGATTTCTGTTCTAATGTTTCCTTCTCACAAACAGACCTGGAGTTGTGTTTTTTGTTTCATTCTCACATGTTAAACACACAAACCATAACATATTTAGTCTGAGTTCTTCTGCCAAACTGAAAACGCTCTGTTCCACCTTGTGATGTCATCATGTGGTGATACAGGAAGTGCTCCACTGTGTTTTTAAACTCCACACACCTTCACTAGAATCATTTGGATCATTTCAGCCTCTGGAATTGCCACTTATCTCGACTGAACTGAAAGTAAAAGGAGCTTGAAAACTACCACTCGATGACATCACAAGGTGGAACAGAGCGTTTTGAGCTTTGGAGATGTTACAGACTGATAATAAAGTGTTGCTCAAACATGTGAATGAAACAAAACACAACTCCAGGTGTGTTTTTGAGGACATGACATGGATTTAAGCTCAAAAGAATCCATTTTGTGTCATATAGAACCTTTAAGTGATAGTTTGTGTAAAGAAGCAAAGTACAAAAATACAGGAAGTAGTGAGCTGTAAACTGTGAACCCAACCCTACGTCACCAACACGGAAAAGTCCATCCAAAAATGGCCATTGTTTACATTATGGTTGATATGTAACATTTATGGTATTTCCTCTTGTCACGTCAGCCGCCCGTGTCCAACCAGGAAGTACAAATATAAACTTCACCAAAATGAAAAAGTAAAAAAAAACTAGACACTTGTAGCTTTAATCCATGTTCTAAAGCTGTTACCTCCACAAAAACAGACCTGGAGTTGTGTTTTGTTTCATTCACACATGTTTGAGTCACACTTTATTATTAGTCTGTAACATCTCCAAAGCTTAAAATGCTCTGTTCCACCTTGTGATGTCATCAAGTGGCAGTTTTCAAGCTAACTTCTATGTTTTACCTTTAGTTCAGTCGAGATTTGGCAACTCCACAAGCTGAAATGATCCAAATGATTCTAGTGCAGGTGTGTGGAGTTTAAAAACACAGTGGAGCACTTCCTGTATTACCACTTAATGACATCACAAGGTGGAACAGAGTGTTTTCAGAGCTCTTTAACTATGTTTTAGTGAAATTGCGCTCACGTTTACCTGTATATGTGGCTCATTGTTCACTTGTTTATTACTCATGTGCCGCCATCACACAATCACACAAAAACACTGATAAAGAAAGCAGGGCGGGTGCAGTGTCTTGCCCAAGGACACAACAATATATAAGTATGATGCCAGTCGTGGCAATTGAACCAACGACCTTAATGTGTTAGAGCGTCTACAGATGGAGGCAGGTAAAGTTTATGACGTTAAAATGCAGGTTCTGGGGTTCAACATATGTTCGTTTGCATTTTGGATATTTCATGGCAAAGTGCAGTGTCAACAATAGGAAAAACTGTCTCTCTTGCGCCCCCATCTGGACGTCTGACAAGCATCCTCAAGTGCTAGATCACATATGTCAAACTCAGGCCCGGGGGCTGAATCTGGCCCGCGGTGTAATCATATTTGGCCCCGTGAGATCATATCAAATGTGCATTAGAGCTGCCCGCGGGTACACAGCACACGCACAACTAATACTACAAATCCCAGAATGCTTTGCTAGTACGCTGCAAGTACAGTTCTGTTGACACTCATTAGCGACCAAGCTACTAGTCACCTCGGCTAAATTAACTGCTACAGAAAGAGACATAATTAATTTTATTTATTTAAAAAAGAACTGAATACTTCTGATGTGTCTTTTATTTAAATTTAATGTCTCATGTTTGTAATTTCACATGCTTGAGTTGTTCCACATTTTGTGTTTAGGTGCAATCAATTTTTCAATAAATATTCAGTTTGACCCGTGAATTTGTCTTAGTTTTTAATTTGGGCCCAGAGTTTGAGTTCGACACCTCTGATCTAGATTATGAAAACTACCCATAATGCACTAGTGTGGTGTAAACAGTTTGTTCTGTTACATAATCACAAAGGGCCCTTGTCACAGACTTAACGGGCTAATGCTAACGCTAATGCTAAAGCTAATCCCTGTGTTGTGTTACGTCACTGGGCTTTGGAGCGTTAGTGACTCAGGAGGACTTCATGTACTGACCCAGACTGGACTTTGGACTCTTCTAAAGTCCTTGTTTAACATTTCCGACGCTAAGCAACCGAGTACGTCCAAGTGGATGTGTTTAAAGTGCACTGTGGAACTTTTCCGGGGGTGGGTGCATGGAGATGTTACTGCAGAGCTTAGAATGTTCCACTGGTTTTCTCAGGAATAGATTAAGTTTAACGATAGATACGTTTAATGCCGTACATGTCTTTATCTCACGCAACAGACTCCACAAAGCCATGGTTACAGATCAGATCTATGATGAGGCGAGCGCAGTGAGAACGTAGCTCTTTGGCGTCACTTTAAGATTCAGTCAAATAAACGTGGTAAAAAGTTGTTCTGAGGTCCACGATCTTTACATTTTTAGCGTTCCCTCGTTCCTTTTGGACCGGCCCAGAGCTGGCGCAGACCCACATGAGCCTGTAGGGGGCGCAGTGCATTGGGTTGGACAGTGACCATCTCCTTCCTCCTGATGCCCCTCAGCCCTTAAATGGAAGTCCACCTCGACCATTTCCCCCAAAATCTGACACTTTTGGAGCAAAGAAAAGAAGCGTGATGAAATAAATGATTGTGGAACATTCCAGGCAGCAGCGCAATAACGTCTCTATGGAAACAAGCAGGTGGCAGCTCATGAGTAAAGTTACGTAGTGCACCTTTGAAATGAAACCAGTGAAAACCAGTGAAAGTTTGAGATTCTCGCTGAAGGAATCTGCTAGAACTTTGCGCTATGTAAAACTAAAATACAGAACAGATTATTATTACAATAGATGTGCAGAGAGTTTTAACATTTCTCTGCTTCATATTTCCATCCATCTCGCTTCGTATATTTGGTAGTATCTAAACTTGTGACCATCTCTTGGAGAACATCTCTTGGAGTAAGTTTCTTGGAGTACATTTCATGGAGTACATTTCTTGGAGTACATTTCTTGGAGAACATCTCTTTGCGTACAGCTCTTGAAGTACACATTACACAGGTGTCAGGTGTGTTCAGATACTCCACCGACTGAAGAGGAATGAGACCTGCTACTTTAAAGGAACTCTATGAGAAGAAACTTTACAAGTGCTACACACAGTTCATTAAAGTGTCGGTATTACCCTGTTTTCTGATCTCTGCTCCAGCGGCCATTTTGAGCCACATACACAGGTGAACATGAGCGCACAGGCCATTTATTTCTCTGAAACAGGGCCCACATTACACTATTATTTATTTATTAATCAATTCATCAATAAATGTTATCTTTATTTTATTTATTTTAATTTTAATTTTAATTTTAATTTTAATTTTAATTTTAATTTTAATTTTAATTTTAATTTTAATTTTAATTATTTTGATTTGATTTCATTTGATTTCATTTCTATTTAATTTAGTTAATTTTGTTTGTTGTTTCAGTTTGTTTCATTCACACATGTTTAACACACAAGAGTTCTTCTCTCAAACTGAAAACGCTCTGTTCCACCTTGTGATGTCATCATGTGGTAATACAGGAAGTGCTCCACTGTGTTTTTAAACTCCACACACCTTCATTTCTAGAATCATTTGGATCATTTCAGACCTGGAGTTGCCTCGACTGAACTAAAGTTAAAAGGAGCTGTTAACTTGAAAACTACCACTTCATGACATCACAAGGTGGAACAGAGCATTTTGAGCTTTGGAGATGTTACAGACTAATAATAAAGTGTGACTTAAACATGTGAATGAAACAAACACGACTCCAGGTCTGATTTTGAGGAGGAAACATTAGAACATGGACTAAAGCTCAGAAGAGTCAGTTTTGTGTGATACAGGAGCTTTAAAGATGAAGAAACATGTAGTCGTGTCTGTGTTCGGGGTCGTACCTTCTTGTGGTCGGGGGTGCTCCTGGTGGTGCCCCCGTGCTGGCTGGGGGAGGACATGCCCGAGCAGGTGTCTGGTTCCTGGGTGCTCTGTGCGCTCGGTGGAGTCTGGAGGAGGTGCTCGGTCAGAGGAGAGGTCCGAGCGTTCTGTGGAGCCCTGAGGACCAGAGGAGGCTTTAAGAACCAGACCTGATCCTGATCCGGGCTCAGGGATCAGGGGAACACAAACAGAGCACACAGGGAGGGGCCCGGGACAAATCCAGCACTCGGGACAACTTACACTGTTTTTTAGACGTTTAAAACAAAACAAAAGACGTTTAAGGGTCAGTTTTTGAATCTGTGATGTTTCCTCGTCACAAACAGACGTGGACTTGTGTTTTTTTGCTTCATTCACACGTTTAAAGAGGAGGTGTCACTCAAACATGCAGGGACGACTTTTAAAACCTCTCCAGACGTGTTTTTGATGAGGGAACGATGCTATAACATGGTAGAAAGCTCCTTGTGATGTCATTAAGTGGTAATAAAAGGAGGGGAGAGTAATACAGGAAGTGCTCCACTGTGTTTCTAAACTCATCTGGGGTTTTTGACACTTTCAACTGGAAAAAAAAAAAAATTACGGGATGTTTCGTGCTTAAGTTGAGCGTGTGTGTGTGTGTGTGTGTGTGTGTGTGTGTGTGTGTGTGTGTGTGTGTGTGTGTGTGTGTGTGTGTGTGTGTGAGTGTGTGTGTGTGTGTGTGAGCGGATGCGGTTGTGGTGTGAAGCGACAGGAAGCGTTGGGTCGACTCAGATAAAACACACATATGCATCAATCAAACTTAAAATAGGCACTAACTCCATCACTGCAGAGGAGCAGAGGAGCAGAGGATGAAGAGGAGAGGGTCAGAGGAGCAGAGGATGAAGAGGAGAGGGTCAGAGGAGCAGAGGAGAGGGTCAGAGGAGCAGAGGATGAAAAGGAGAGGGTCAGAGGAGCAGAGGAGAGGGTCAGAGGAGCAGAGGATGAAAAGGAGAGGGTCAGAGGAGCAGAGGAGAGGGTCAGAGGAGCAGAGGATGAAGAGGAGAAGGTCAGAGGAGCAGAGGAGAAGGTCAGAGGAGCAGAGGAGCAGAGGAGAGGGTCAGAGGAGCAGAGGATGAAGAGGAGAAGGTCAGAGGAGCAGAGGAGAAGGTCAGAGGAGCAGAGGATGAAAAGGAGAGGGCCAGAGGAGCAGAGGAGCAGAGGAGAGGGCCAGAGGAGCAGAGGATGAAGAGGAGAGGGCCAGAGGAGCAGAGGATGAAGAGGAGAGGGCCAGAGGAGCAGAGGATGAAGATGAGAGGGTCAGAGGAGCAGAGGGGCGGAGGAGAGGGTTAGAGGAGCAGAGGAGGAGAGGGTTAGAGGAGCAGAGGAGGAGAGGGTAGAGGAGCAGAGGAGGAGAGGGTCAGATAAAACATGATGCAGAAGAGGGTGAGATGATGCAGAGGATGTCCTTGTGTATTTGCATTTGTCCCTGGTGATGCAGAGAAGGTTCAGATGATGCAGAGGAGGTGCAGAGGAGGTGCAGAAGAGTGTCAGATGAGGAGGTGTATTTGAATGTGTAAACAAGGAGCAGAGGAGGTTCAGACGGTACAGAGGAGGCTCAGACGGTGCAGAGGAGGTGCAGACGGTGCAGATGAGGCTCAGAGGAGGCTCAGATGGTGCAGAGGAGGTGCAGAGGAGGCTCAGACTGTGCAGAGGAGGTGCAGAGGAGGTGCAAACTGTGCAGAGGAGGTGCAGAGGAGGTGCAGACGGTGCAGAGGAGGCTCAGAGGAGGCTCAGATGATGCAGAGGAGGTGCAGACGATGCAGAGGAGGCTCAGAGGAGGCTCAGATGATGCAGAGGAGGTGCAGACGGTGCAGAGGAGGTGCAGAGGAGGCTCAGAGGAGGCTCAGATGATGCAGAGGAGGCTCAGAGGAGGCTCAGATGATGCAGAGGAGGTGCAGACGGTGCAGAGGAGGCTCAGAGGAGGCTCAGATGGTGCAGAGGAGGTGCAGAGGAGGTGCAGAGGAGGCTCAGATGATGCAGAGGAGGTGCAGACGGTGCAGAGGAGGCTCAGAGGAGGCTCAGATGGTGCAGAGGAGGTGCAGAGGAGGTGCAGAGGAGGCTCAGATGATGCAGAGGAGGCTCAGATGGTGCAGAGGAGGTGCAGAGGAGGTGCAGAGGAGGCTCAGACGGTGCAGAGGAGGTGTAGAGGAGGCGCAGAGGAGGTCATTTGCATGTGTACACGAGGAGCGGGGCTGATTTGCTTGTTCCTCTGTGTTTGTTTGTTCCTCTTAAACGGCTCCATCCAGGAATTATGTTTCACTCAGACGTTTTAGCAGAAATCAGACCAGTTTTCACATGTTTTTAAATGTTTTTAAAATATTTTCAGATGTTTTTTTGATTCCTGATGTCTTTTTTCACCTGATCTGAAGCGGGCCGTCCTCTTTTCCCTGTGGAGCTGTTGGACTCGTTCACTGCACATTTGAATATCTCTGTGTTACATAAGTCACAGGATTTTTTATGGGGTTTTTTTGTTATTTTTTTGAACAGGATTTTTTAATGTTTTTTTATATAGATTTTTTTTATTTTTAAAGCTGCTTCACCTGCTTTGTTTCATAAAAATCAGCAGTTATAAGTGTGTTTCAGAGTCAGAGTGTGAGTATTTGGAACTACAAAGAAAATCTGTCTAAAAAACTATGAAAAAAACGAATAAATGAGATAAAAAACAAGCAAAAAAAAAAACCTTAATAGAACTTTTAAATCCTCTCACATTTACAGAGACGTTTGTCTAAACTGGAGCAGCTGTTCTGACCTGTGAGAACATCCAAGCATCACAAATACACAATAAAATGAGTTTTGGATGAAAAACCAGAGCATATCTCCACAGCTAAACCAGTGATATTTGTTTCTAAAAAGCCCAAAGTGACAGTGAGTTCTTACCGTCCAGATCCATGGAGAGGCTCACTCTGCTGCGGCTAAACTTAGACTCACACACATCCTGCTCTGCACTTCCTGTTAGCAAACATGCAAAAAATACACATCAGGTTTACAGCAGGAAGCTCACACAAACACGACTGAGCCAGGATGCTACGTGTGCTAGCGGTTAGCAGCTAGCAGCACAAAATGCACCCGTGTGAGGTTTAAGTCATGTTTTAACACTTTTACATCAACTAAAACAGACCTGGAGCTGTGTTTTGTTTCATTCACACATGTTTGAGTCACACTTTATTATTTATTAAAGCTCAAAACGCTCTGTTCCACCTTGTGATGTCATCAAGTGATGGTTTTCAAGTGAACAGCGACATTTTATCTTTTGTTTAATACATATCGGCAACTCCAGAAGCTGAAATGATCCACATGATTCTACAAGTGAAGGTGTGTGGAGTTTAAAAACACAGTGGAGCACTTCCTGTATTACCACATGATGACATCACAAGGTGGAACACAGTGTTTTGTGTTTGAGAGAAGAACTCAGCCTAAATCTGCAGCATTTGTGTGTTAAACGTGTGAATGAAACAAAAAACACAGCCCCAGGTCAGTTTGTGATATGCTCCCTTTAAGTAAAAGTACAAGTACAAGTACACATACAGAGGTACAACTCAAGTAAAAGTATTTCACAAATCTCACAAGTGTAAATGTTAAAAATGATTCATATTTTGTTCAACAGCAACAAAACAAATAAATTCTTAATTTTTCTCATGAATTTTGTGTTTTTATTTTTGTTTTGTTCAAATCTGAAGCTCAAACTCTTAAACTTTACTCAGGATGTTTCCACGAACATGGTCAAAATACTCCCTCTGTCCATGTCTCAGGGGACAGTGTCCGTGTCTCAGAGGACGGTGTCTGTGTCTCAGAGGACAGTGTCCATGTCTCAGGGGACAGTGTCCATGTCTCAGGGGACAGTGTCCATGTCTCAGGGGACAGTGTCCGTGTCTCAGGGGACATCAGGGACAGGTGGATTTGTCCCTCTTCCTCTGAAACTTGAGCTTTAAACTATTTTTACATCATTTCATAAACGTTTTTAAGATTCATCCTCTAAAATTAACTCGTCTCTCTGCAGCTCTTCTGTATTTTCTGATCTGTGGCTGTTACAAAACCTAAACTCAGCTGAGCTCAGCCTACATGTCCCATCATGCACCTGGAGACTGTGCCCGCCCCCTGTGATCACGTGACCTACACCTGCGTTGACCAGGACTTTTCCTCTTGTCTCTGGGCGTGATTTTAATCAAAGTTTTTCATTATTTTTTTCTTTTTATGGCCTCAGTTTGTTCTTTTCGCTGGTCCCTGGACTGAAGAGCCAAAAGTCCAGGAACCTCACACTTCTGGACTTTTGGCAGGTTTTTTCCTTCATAAAGTCTCGAGTTTGAAGAGCCGCAGAGACTCAGAGGACAAACAGATTCCTCTTTTTGCTGTGGAAGCCTGTTTTTTTGTCTGTTCTGCTCGAGACGAAAACGAAACAAAACGAAACAAGGAAATACCAGATCCAGCCGCTGTCTCCTCTCAGGAGACATGTCTGACACCAGTAAGTGCCGCTTTACTCCGCTGTGTTTAGTTCATTTAGTTGCTCCTTTGTGCATTTTTCAGCGTAAACAAAAGATTAAAAGTCGCATTATGTCAGAGCTCTTCTGTCTCACTGCTCTGGACCGTGTCCCCCGAGGACAAGAGACATGGACAGTCCAGCGGCAGGAGGGAGGCCACTATATGTAACACCCAACGTCCCCCAGCGAAGAGACGTGTCCCAGAGCCGGTCTGCGTGTCCCAGAGCGGGTCTGCGTGTCCCAGAGCCGGTCTCCGTGTCCCAGAGCCGGTCTCCGTGTCCCAGAGCCGGTCTCCGTGTCCCAGAGCGGGTCTCCGTGTCCCAGAGCGGGTCTGCGTGTCCCAGAGCCGGTCTCTGTGTCCCAGAGCCGGTCTCCGTGTCCCAGAGCCGGTCTGCGTGTCCCAGAGCGGGTCTGCGTGTCCCAGAGCCGGTCTCCGTGTCCCAGAGCCGGTCTGCATGTCCCAGAGCCGGTCTGCATGTCCGTAGATCTGGTCATCGAGGCTCCTGCCTGAGCTGCCTCCCAGATCTCTGGCCCCTCAGATCTCTGGCCCCTCATGGTTCCTCCTGCAGGTGCTGGGTCCACGTGAGGACGGCCCCACGTCGCTCCTTCAGGATTTTGACTTAACATATTTGAAATACTTTTCTCTTTACAGTTAATCTGAAGTTAATTTTACAGGAACAAATGGAAACATGTATCTCCCACTTCTCTGTTTAGTACAAGGAATGTGACAAGAACTGAAATACTGTGAGGAGGAGCAGAGGAGGAGAGTCAGAGGAGCAGAGGAGCAGAGGAGGAGGAGGAGCAGAGGAGGAGAGTTGAGAGTCATAGGAGGAGAGTCAGAGGGTCGGTCAGAGGATGGGTGAGAGGATGGGTCAGAGGAGGACAGGAGGAGAGTCAGAGAAGCGGAGGAGGAGAGAGTCGGAGGAGGAGAGGAGAGACTCAGAGGAGGAGTTCTGTCTGACATGTTTGTTGTGTGTGTGCAGAGGTGAAGAGGAGGAACAGCATGGAGCACAGAGGTGAGACTCACTTATCTTCATGACACATCAACTCAAATAAACTTAAAGTGTCTTTTTTCACATGTGTATGTGTATATGTGTGTATGTGTATATGTATGTGTGTGTGTGTGTGTATATGTGTGTATGTGTGTATGTATCTATGTATGTGTGTGTATAAATTTAACGTTTCTTTTAACTTGATAAAAGAAACATTCACTGAGGCTGTGGCTGTCGGTCAAACAGGTTCAGTCATGACCAGGCCTCAGTCGTACAACTTCAGGAGAGGATGTTGAGGTGAAACAACCTCAACATTGTCTTAACAACAATTAACATGTGTAAAAACTCTGAAAACTCCATTTTACATTTAATATGTCTGATTTCAAACTGTTTTCTGCCTCTGCTCCTCAGAGAACTTCTCTCTGCGTCTGGTGCTGGTCGGCAGGACGGGAGCAGGAAAGAGCTCCAGTGGAAACACCATCCTGGGACAGAACGCCTTCACCTCCTCCGTCAGCGCAGCATCAGGTACAGCCCCCCCTACAGGACAGGGAACACAGGTTTAACAGGTATACAGCCCCCCCTACAGGACAGGACGAGAAACACAGGCTCAAACAGCTCTGAGTTCTGCATGTTTTTATTTAGAGGGACGTGGATCAGGACTGAAGGATGTTTAATGAAACGTGCTGTGTGTCAGATTAAACTCAAGATAAAACTAATGCCAAATATGAACAGAATGACACTAAAACAGTATTACAATCTGCCAGGCCTCATGTTCAGAGCCTCCAGATTCACTCCCTGAGCTGCACAGGCTGCACTAGCACTGAGTCCTGACGAGGTTTAGGGTTTAGGGTTTAGGGTTGTCAGACCGTCTAGATCCAACATGGCGACAAACTGGCCTGACTTATGGACTTGGGCACTTCTGAGGAACAGTTTTTGGTAAAGAGCGCCCCCTGCTGTACTGTCTAATAGATCAGCGTTCTTCCAGTGTGTGAGCAGTTTAAGTCTAACTCTGCACAAGTAAGTAAAGTTGAAGGAACTGTATGTAACACTTAGATTTTAAATACCATAAACATGAGGTGTGAGGTAAACATGTTCAGATCAAACGTGTCACAATTCTGTTTTATCCTCAATGACAGAAACACTGGACACGATGGACACGGTGTTTGTTAGAATTTGGTGTTTTGGTTCAAGATAATTATCCAATCATAAAGCAGAATGAGCCTCACGTGTCTCATTTGTGTTGCCAATTTAAAAGCTGAAAGCCAGTAGTTTTAAACCTAAAATTTCTCTGTCTGATCTGAATCGTCACGACATAAACTCCAGCTCCTGCAGACAGTCAGGACTCAGAGCTAGTGCAGCCGCTGCAGCTCAGGGAGTGATTTCAGGAGGCTCTTCCACAGGAGGCAGGGCCTGTCCAAAACCTGTATGCAGAGCTGTTATGTGAGATGTGCAATTGGGACAGTACTCAGAAACTTTTATGAATTAAAATGTAACTAATTACAGTTAAATGCTAAATTTATTCTCATTTTCAAGTCCAAATCAAAAAATTTACTCAAAAAGTACAGTTGGTTACTTTGCACGCTTTCTATTAACCAGATAACTGTGACATCTCTCTACCACATTGAACACAAAACACTGCCCCCTTGTGTCGTGTGTGGTGCAGTGACCCGACAGTGCAGTAAGCAGAGCGGCCGTGTGTGGGGGCGACAGGTGAGCGTGGTGGACACTCCCGGCCTGTTCGACACGTCCCTGAGCCCGGAGGAAGTGGACCGAGAGGTGTCCAAGTGCGTCAACATGTCCTGCCCCGGCCCCCACGCCCTGCTCCTGGTGCTCCGCGTGGGCCGCTTCACCCCGGAGGAGCGCGCCGCTGTGGACAGGGTGGGGACCATCTTCGGCCCCGGAGCCTGGAGGTACACGCTGGTCCTGTTCACACACACAGACTCCAGCTCCCTGCAGCAGGCCCTCGCAGACCTGGGGCCCGAGCTGCAGGAGGTGCTGAGCCGTGTGAGGGGCCGGTACCACGCGTTTGACAACCAGAGGGCCGACGAGCGCTCACAAGTGCTGCAGCTTCTGGAGAAGGTGGAGAAGATGGTCCAAGACAATGGAGGAGAGTTCTACAGCAACCCAACATATGTGGAGGTAGGAATCAGAGTACATATTAGCACGCCAGAGCACGCCAGAGCACGCCAGAGCACGCCAGAGCACGCCAGAGCACGCCAGAGCACGCCTGAGCACGCCTGAGCACGCCTGAGCACGCCTGACCACGCCAGAGCACGCCAGAGCACGCCAGAGCACGCCTGAGCACGCCTGAGCACGCCTGACCACGCCAGAGCACGCCAGAGCACGCCTGAGCACGCCTGAGCACGCCTGAGCACGCCAGAGCACGCCAGAGCACGCCTGAGCACGCCTGACCACGCCAGAGCACGCCAGAGCACGCCTGAGCACGCCTGAGCACGCCAGAGCACGCCAGAGCACTCCTTAACATACCTTAACATACCTTAACATACCTTAACATACCTTAGCACACCTGAGCACGCCTGAGCACACCTCCTTAAAACACCTGAGCACACCTGAGAGTGTGGCGAGTGAACACACAGCCTTATTCTTTGTTGAATAAATTCATTCTGTTCATCACATATTGTCAGTTTAAAACACGGTGACAAAATCTTGACATAACGTGGCTTTTTTGCTCGTACATCTAGATCTAACTTAAACGTTTGGCGTCGCTGTCGTGTTTTGTGTCCAGATGACGGCGCTGTTAGCAAAGAACGAGCAGGAGCTGAGGGCACGGTTCTCCCAGGAGCTGCAGGAGAAACTGAAGACCGTGGAGCAGAAGTACCAGGAGAAACTCAACAAGGCCCAGAACGACATGAAGGAGTCTACAGATCTGCTGAGGAGGAAGGAGGAGGAGGTGGAGGAGCTGAGGAGGTTCTACCAGATTGTGCTGGCCCAGAGTCGCAGCGTCGCGGAGCAGATGAGCAAGAAGGACACACTGGACAACATCAACTTCTCCCGCAGCCTCTCCTACCGCCCCCAGCACTAGTGTGGGCCGCGATGGAAGAGGGAACTAAAGCAGAACTAGGTCAAAGAGTCAGGGTTTCTGAGGAGAACTCTCTTCAGGCCGACTGCAAGGCTGTTTTACCCCACAGAGACAGCAGGGGGAGACAAAGAACGCCTCAAACGCCCTGAAAATACATTCTTAAAGGTTCTGTATTACACAAAATTGACTCTTCTGAGATTTAAGCCACGTGATAAAGCTGTTGTTTTAAATATTAACACTCTGTGACATTATGCTATGGGCGTAATGCATAGATGTCTATGGTGGAATGTTCAGCAGTTGCCGTGGCAACACAATGCACACGAGTAAACACAGCCAAAGATTTTTCAAGATGAAAATTCAAACGGCACATTTTCAGAGGATCAGTCTGAATGCTGAACAAAAAGGTGGGACTGACTGAAAACCTGTTGGCTAATGCTAATGCTAATGCTAATGCTAGCTTGTGACTGTGATGTTACGTGAGAGGGACTCGTTTAACAGCACAAATCTGCTGTTCTTTCAGTTTTTACAGTCAGATTAAAGTCCAACAGCTTCAGACAGAGCAGTGCCTACAGTTAGCATCACACCCATCAGGTGTAAAGAATCAGTATTTTGCAAACTATGTGAACTTTTATATTTCATACATAATTGTGATTTAAATTCTGTGCTAAATCTCATCATTTTATAGCAGTTAAGTGTCAGTTTGTGGAGAAAACAGAGGAAGTAGTGAGATTTAAAATGTGACACAAAAAGAACATGTTTTTCTGTCGGTTTAAACATTGATAGAAATAAATAAAACATCTTTATTTTGTTACATCAGTCGAATCATCACTGTTGTGTCATTTAGACACATTTTGGCCCTTGTTTACATTGTGGTTGCCAGGAAAAAGTTTTTTCTCTCTCTCTCTCTTGCCTTCCTGCTCTCCCCCTTTCTCTCTCTCTTCCTCTCTTTCTCTTTCCCTCTCTTCCTCTTTCTTTCCCCCCCTTCTCTCCTTCCAGCTCTCCCCTTCTCTCTGTCCCTCTCTCCTTCCTGCTCTCCTCCTCTCTCCCTCTCTCTCCTCTCTCCTTTTCTCCCCCTTTCTCCCAGCTCTCTCCTCTCTCCCTCTCTCCTTCCAACTCTCTCCTTCTCTCTGTCCCTCTCTCCTTCCTGCTCTCCCCTTTTCTCTCCCCTCTCCTTCCTGCTCTCCCCCTGTCTCTCCTCCTCTCTCCCTCTCTCTCCTCTCTCTCTCTCCCTCTCTCCTTCCTTTTCTCCCCCTCTCTCCCTGCTCTCCCCTTTCTCTCCTCTCTCTCCCTCTCTCCTTCCAGCTCCCCCCTTCTCTCTGTCCCTCTCTCCTTCTTGCTCTCCCCCATTCTCTCCTCTCTCCCCGTTCTCTCTTCTCTCTCTCTCCTTCCTTCTCTCCCCCTCTCTCTCTCCTTCTCTCCTTCCTGCTTTCCCCCTCCCTCTCTCCTCTTCCCTCTTGTTCTTTTTCCTACATAAATACTTGTTTTCTCCTGTCGTCTGATGCTGGTAGATCCTGTGATACTTTTTAGATATTTTGCCTCTCCTCCTTTTTAATCGACTAATCGCTCGTCTTTAGTGTGATAATAACTTCCTGAGTCGACTCATTTAGACTCGAGATGACGTCGTTTTAAAGACTCGATAACATGACTCTAAAGACCTGAAACTCACAGTGACGTCACAGATAATAAAAGCTTTTTTTTTTCTATTTTGAGATCTTCTTCTGGACATTTGGACACTGGGACATTTTTAGATCACATGAGATAAATGGTTCTGTTCCTCGTCTCACTGAGCAGGAAACGACTGTCCTGTAATGACCCGGAGCATCTGTCTGTGTCTCCTCCCCCTGCACCAGGCAGCGAGGCCCTGTGCCCCAGAACCTGGAGGTCACGGGTTAGAATCCCCGACTGTGAGGAGTTTACATGAAGGTGGAAAAGCTCTTTATAAACTCTATATAAACTATATAAACCTGTTTGTGACTCTTTAGTGCAGTACCAGTATTCACCAGCAGAGGGCGCCACGCTGCTGCCTCATGCTCTGACTGCTCCAGTGAAGGACTCAATATTAAGTACAGACATAAAGGTAAAAAGTTACTCAAATAAAAGTAAAAGTACCACAGAAAAAATCTGCTTAAGTAAAAGTATTAAAGTACCTGTTTAAAAATGTACTTTGAGAGTAAAAGTATTTTACTAAAGTGGTAAATGTAGTTTTATAGATTCAAAAATGATCCACATCCAGTAACGAATCAGTTTATTCATTTTTCCTCTGAATTCTGAGTTTTATGCCATACTGTGGAATATTACAGCCAAAGGAACAACATTTCCATGGAAACAAGCAGGAAGAGGCCAAATAAGAGTCAGGTTTATGGAGAGGCGAGCCCTCTCACAGTAAATCCTTGTGTTTTTCAGTGTTTCAGAAACACAGCTGCCTCTTCCTGATGCCGTTTCACTCTAGAAAAGCAGTTTGTGACGGGACTTTCGGCTCCTTTTTGGGATTCGAATCTTTTGGATCCGTTCATTTCAAAGAGCCGTTGAACAGACCGGCTCTTTTACTGTGTATTTGCATGACACGCCAAAGAGAATCATTTTAATTTGTTTTTTCTGCACAAATCTGTCACTCGTGTCGCCTGCTCTGCTTCTGTGCTCATTTTTGGGTTTTTTTTTTACGTCAATCGCTGTAAAAATGTGTAAAAATTAGACCGAAAAAGAGTCAATTCTTCTAAAAAACGAGATCCGGTTCAAGCGTTAAGGAACCGTTCAAAAGAACCGAATCTTTCATGAACGCTACACCAGTAAAAACAGTGGATTTTCACGTCATGTTTTGAGTTTTAAGCACGATCCAGAGTCTGAATGAGGGGCGGGGATAGGTGATAGGTGAAAACAGAGATTTTCCCCTCAAGCCTCAAACACAGAACGACGCAGGATTACCCACAATGCATCTCTGAGCACCTTTAGAACATGTTAAATGACTATTATTTGCATCTCTCATTTATATCCTCCTGTCTTTTGTCCCTCAGAGCCACCGTAGCGACTGCACGCCCTGTCACTCAAACCTGAGCCTAATCCAGCTTGACCGTTTTAACCAGAGACACTTGTGAGCGTGACCCCCGACCCCGTGACCTCTGACCCCGGGGCTCAGACTCACACTGGGGTCAAAGTGGACACAACTTTTTGTTTTTGTTTGGAGCCGGTGACTTTTTCCCACCAGACAAACAGCACATGAGCGTTTGAGTGTGTCGGGACTGTTTCAAAATAATGCTAATGCTAATGCTAATGCTAACCTGAGGCACTTCTGTGTATAATCAGGCACATGCCCCCAGTGAAGTCGATGTGTTTTAAATGAGTGGTTTTTAATTGAAGAATGTGACACACTTTACCCCCGGCGCTGAGGAGGAAGTGGCTAACGACCCCCCGCAGAGGTCACACATGAGAACCATATGGAAACAATAAGTGGGTGCAAATGAGGCCGAGTTTACACCGTCTCCAGGTGCTGCTAATAACGGGGTTTGGATCCTTTTATGATCTGTGGCAGCTGTTCGTCTCTCGTGATGGAGTGTGAGCGCAGACCGACAGATCCTGACTTAAAGCAACACTGTGGAACTTTCTGTATGATTCCATGGAAATAAGAAATAAAACTATACTTCAGAACATTCTCTATGGAGGTAGATGTTTTAGGTCAAACTGTGGGATAATACAGCCAAAGGAATAATATTTCTACGGAAACAAGCAGGAAGTAGCCCTCCCCCAGGACAGAGTCAGGTCTGTGGAGATGCGAGCTCTCCCTGAACGCATCCAAAAATGCTGTTTCTTTGCTTGAAAAATAATTTAAAAATACATAAATAAATACTTCACAAGATACTATTCCACTCAGTGCAGCCTCAAATAAAAAATTAAAACCGCAAGCAGTGATAAAGGGCCCTTGTGACGGCCAAGAAGACATGTCACTCAATATTTCCAGTGTCATGTTGGGAATAAATGTTTGCAGCTCATTGTAACTGCAGGGGGCGCTGGTGAGTCACTTTTCATGGATAGTTCTGAGGAAGTTTACAGGAAGTGGCACAAATGTGTAAATCAGGTGAACAAACGCTTATGTCTGACAAAAAGATTCACTCTTCTACGTTTAAAACTGTGGACGGAATGAACCTTTACCAAAGAATCCGGCTCTGTCCTGCTTTTGAGGCTGGAGAGTTCGGAAAATGTCAGTTTTCACCTGCCCCCTATCCCCACCCACTTGTCCGTACTTACTGTGGTTGTTCAAAAACTGCTCGCTACAGTGAAACGCCGCTCTGTCCCTTCAGTCCTGACGTTTATTATGAACGAGATGTAAAGTCGGGCTCTACTTTTGTCATAGTTTAAGAAAAATAAAACAGCAGAACCTGTAATGATCTTTGTCCCGTAGCATCGTACCATAAAACAATCCGATTTTCCCTATAAAACAGCTGCTTGTTGCCACGGGTAACATAAGAACCAGGAAATTTCCAGAATCAAGCTGAAAGTTCACCTGTTAAAGCCAATGTACCTGTTTTTTACCGTGTTAAAAACATGAAAAACAGAATGAGTTCACTTTAAACAGTTTGCAGTCGTCCAAAGTTACTCCTCGCTGACCTTATACAATCAGAACATCCTAATTACTCACCACGATGAGTTTCCAAGTGCTTTTCACAACTTTCAGAGCTAGCTAACAACTACTAGCATGTTTTGAGTTTAATTCTTCTCAGACACATGTAAAAATCGTGACTTTTAACTCTGACGTTTGTCTTTTTGGATGTGAAACTCTGTGTTTGTTGGATTTCTTTGGACGTCATGGTGATGTGTGACATTTTTCTTCTCTGTCTGGTCTTTTATCTTCTCAAATTAATTGCGCCCCCTGCCTCGGGCTCCCAGCATGCACCTGGGCTTCCTGTGGGACTCTCTCCAAACATCTCCATGTCCATCTCTAATCACACGGCACAGTCTGCTCATCGTTCGCTTCACGGTTTAGTACATAAAGCTGTATTATGGAACTTCTCTGGTGGACAGACCGTGTGCTCTGTGGCTTTATCTCCATGGAGACGACAAAGTGACTCCAACAGAACGAGTTACACGTCAGATCTGTGGAGAGGCAGCTCCAATCACAGTAAGAATTCAAGGTCATTTTGAGCGATACAAATGTGTGTGAATGAATGTAAGACACAGATGTTTAATGCCACAATGTGGAACATTTCCAGGCAAAACATGAACATCTCACACATGTAAAACCATTTTCACCGGAGCAGTGACCAGCTCAAGAGCTTCAGCTGCTCTTAGAGCCAGAGGTGGAGGAAGTACTCACGTTTGTTACTTAAGTACACATACAGAGTAAAAGTACAGATACAAAGTAAAAGTACACATACAGAGTAAAAAGTTACTCAAGTAAAACAGTAAAAGCCAAAAGTTAAATCTGTGAACTGGACAGAAGAAGTTGCAGAAGTGAAAGTTCAGAGACAGATTTCACTTTTGTTTTTTACCCTGGATCAGACAGAGACAGAGATAAACAGAGATAAAAGTATCACATGAAAAAAATCCATCCATCCATGTTGTTCCTCTTCTCTGGGGCAGGGTCTCAGGGGCAGCAGGGACTCCCAGACTTCTCCCACCCCAGACACTTCCTCCAGCTCCTCCGGTGGGACCCCGAGGTGTTCCCAGGTCAGAGAGACACAGTCCCTCCAGCGAGTCCTGGGTGGGGCCTCCTCCTGGTGGGACATGAACACCTCCCCAAGGAGGAGTCCAGGAGGCATCCTGAGCAGATTCACTTAAGTAAAAGTATTAAAGTACCTGTTTAAAAATGTACTTGAAGTGTAAAAAGTAACAGTATTTCACAAAAGTGTTGTTAATTTGTTAAAGTGTTAAGTGTGATATTGACTTAAATATTCAGATTTTGGTCGACAGCAGCAGCAACAGCCGCAGCAGCATGAAGCAGTTTCTTTTTTTTTTTGCTCAAAGTTGAAACTTGAACTCTTAAACTTGAGTCAGGATGTTTCCACGAACATGATAAAAATAACCCCTCAAATCAGATGAAAAATACTTTTACTTTTCAGTCAGTCAGTAGAAAGTACAGATACTGCTCTCAAATGTACTCAAGTAAAAGTAAAAAGTACACACTGTAAAAAGTACTTAAGCAGACTTTTCAGATATCTGTACTTTACTTAAGTGCAGTACTACAGACACAGGGAGAACACACAAACTCCACAGAAAAGCCCGTCTGACCTCGTGCCACAGTGTGTACTATACGATGACTCACAGAGCGCCCCCTGTGGTTGAATCTGTCACAGCAGATCACAGCTCTATAAACAAACATGTATTTTTACTTCTGCGTGTGCCGCTGTAATCCTCTGAGTCAGAAACACTCCAGCGTGTCCTGAACTGTAGGTGCTCCCCGACAGATCAGCCAGCGCCCAAGAATATCGACAAAAATAACAGGAAAATTTAAAACCGGCTTGCACCTCCTCTGAGTCTGTCCATTTATGTCCAGTCTAAGTCTGTGCTCCCCCTGCAGGAGGAAACGGGCAGAACTCCACATGAACAAGTGCACCTCTGATCTGTTTTATGCTTTAGGACATCTGTGCCATGACCTTTGACCTCTGCAGCTCCAGGAACGACTCGAGCAGGACTGAAACCTGTCCGGTCTGCACCCTGACGAGGTGAGACCCCAGACGGACCCTCCTGGACTGGGCCTGGACCTGGACCTGGACCTGGGTCTGGACCTGGTCTGGACTGAAGGTTTCCGCTCATTAGCAGCAGAAACATGAACATTCCTCACAGATTTCTCCCTCAGGATCCATTCACATCGACACTGTTTTTCAAAGCCTCGGGTTTGGTTCTGGTTGGAGGTCCAGGTGGAGCCGTGTCAGAGCGAGTCCTCCAGCTGCTCAGATCAACAGGACTTTGTAGAGTCGCTGTAGTTTAAACCGAGCTGGAGACAGCTCAGATTTGTCGGGTGGAAGTTGCTGTTTAAGTGTCGGACTGAAGATGTACTGAGCTCGTTTATGGTTAAGATCTCGGTCATTACAAGTGATGGAGGAAAGTCTGTTAAGTAAAAGTAGAGGTACAAAGGTCAAAAGTTAAAAAGTAAATCTAAGTAACTGTTTAACAAATGAACAGTACTTGTGTGAAATGCTTCTTACTCTTCAAGTACATTTTTAAAGTGTAAATGCAGTGATACTGATTAAAAATGAGACATATTTTGGTCAACAGCAGCAACACGAATCAATTTTTAACATTTTCTTATGAATTTTGTGTTTTTATTTTAGTTTTGCTCAAACCCGAAGCTTAAACTCTTAAACTTTATTCAGGATGTTTCCACAAACATGGTAAAAATAACCCCTCAGATCAGATGAAAAGTACTTTTTACTTTTCAGTCCTGTTCAAACATGTAGTGGAGTAGGAAGTACAGATACTGCTCTCAAATGTACTCAAGTAAAAGTAAAAAGTATCCACTGTGAAATGTACTTATGTAAAGTTCAGATACCTACAAATTCAACTTAAGTACATCACTTTACTCCTTGTACTTCGTTTTTCTTCCATGTTTGGTCATTTCTGGGCCTGTCAAACAAAAACTGGCACAAAGTTCAGCGTCTGTGTCAAAAGTGATTCATTTTGTCCCCAAAAGGTCGGATCAGTGAGTCCTGGGGTTTCTGCTGCGATTTTAAAGATGTTCCTCATGACCCAGTGCAGCTTTACTCTCTGAATCTGAAAAAAATTATGAGCTTCAACATTTGTGGCTCAATATTTTGGATATTTGGACAAAACCTGTGAATGTTCCATAGATTTTCTGAGGTCGAAAGTCCTCAAAAAGTCTCTTCAGCCAAACACATCTACAGAAAGTCCCAACTGCTCCCGGTTTCCCAGTGACATTGAGAGGACGGGTCAAATACCGAGGACAAATTTACCTTGAAAAACCCCGTAAACGTAACTATTTATTGTCCAGCAGGTTTATTTCTGTCTGGATCTCTCCACGTGAGCAGGTGGAGCTGGGTGGAGCTCGAGCCGCAGCCTGGAGCAGAGTCAGGGGAGCAGCAGCTGTCCCCGTCCCACCGGAGAGACGCTCTGAGGGGGACATGAGGACGGTTGGATCTCACTGAAGAGCTGTCGAGGCGGACGAACCAAAAGTAAAACCAAAATGGCGTAAAAGCCGTGGAGCAAAGCCAAGACGCTTCATTTATGGAGCGTTTAGTGTTAGTTTAAAGAGCCTGTCACTGGATTTTAGTGCATTTTTGTCATGATAAATGCTCTTTACATCACGCATGGACGGGAAAAAGAAATTATTAAAAATGAGACTGTAAATAAGAATTAAATCTAATATAATTGCAGCACATTTAAAACAACTTGAACTGAACAAAGTGCTTCACATAAAAAGTAAAAAAACAAATATAACATGATGCACAGGAACAGAGCAATAAAACACCTGTATGTCCTGTGTCGTGTTAAATACCAGGGAGGAGAGGAGGGTTTAAGTCGTGGTTTAAACTGGTGTTAAAGACTGAGCGGGTCTGACAGGCAGAGGGCGCTGTTCCATAGTCTCAGTTTGTCAGTTTCTCTCTTCGTCGGCTGCATTTGAAGGACACTTACGTCACTTCCTGTTCCATTTCACACATTTGACGAATGCGGCCGACAAATGTGAGCTGCGTTTCCATGGAGATCGGACGTGAGCGAACGTCCGAGCAGACTCCGCTCACTTTTATATCCCATCATGCACTGCGCGTCACTTCCTCTACAGGAGAAACGAGGTATATTTTCTTAAAGTTATGTAATACTCGCTACAATTAGGAAGAAATCACCTGTAAAGTTATATTTACCTCTCGATATTCAAAGGGAAAGATTAATTCCTTACTTCTTTCAATCTAAACAGAAATAAACTGCTGCAACGACGACACTTTTACTTTTCTTCAATTAAATAATAAAGAATTAAAAATAAAACTAATTATTTCAGTCCATTTTACACATTTAGCTCTTTAAAGTTGTGGTCGACAGAGGATACACGGAGGAGTATCCTTCACCAGCCGGATACTTTGAAGTGTGCGGCCGTCGAACTGAGACACGCCTCTGTCGCCTCTGATCTGAACCCCGACTCTGCTGCAGTGCCTCCCTCACATACAGAGTCACACATTTGAACACAATCAGGAACAGGATTTTGTCACACGGCTCAGGTCTGATGTGTCTCGTCTCTGAGTTTCCTAACAGGAAGTGATCATGTGCGCACTTCCTGCTCCATCGACTCTGGCTCCAATTCACTTTCTATGTAAAAACTGTCCCCTCTACATGATCCTGGGTTAATTTTTTTTTTTAGTTATTTTGATTTTTCTTTTTTTTTTTTTTTTTTTTTTTGAGTTCTTTTTATTTTGAGTCATTTTTTTTTTTTTGAGTCGTTTTATTTTTTTTATTTTGAGTTTATTTTTTTGAGGGTTTTTTATGTTGTGTTTATCTTGGATTTTTTTTTTTTTTTTTTTTTTTTGAGTTTATTTTTTGTCTTCTGAAAATCTGTGAAAATATTGTGTCTGTAAATCAACATATGAACATTAATAACAGACACATCAGGACCATTTTGAAACCTGAAACTTTGCTTAATCAGATGTTGTTTTGCAAATATCTATTTAGTCGATTTGTTGGTTGGACAGGCTGTATAAATCGATGTAATAAGACTATTTTGTGGTCGTAGTCGGTCCAGAAAGTCTCAGAATATTTGAACTTATATTTATTAAGTTGTTCTGTCTTTACTTGAGAGAAAATAACAGCTACATGACACATTTTACAAACACATTTACATCAGTTTTATCTCATTTTATTTTAGTTTTAAGTGAATAAATGCGACGTTCAGTCTCTGCTCTGGTATTGGTTGGTATCGGGAATCGAGAGATAATTAGCTATAGTATTGGAATCGGTATCGAAAGCCGGATTAGCCTCTGCCGTTTGAGCGGCGTACAAACGAAGTGGGTCACATGTCCCGGGCTTTTAATGAGTTCGGGACTTATTTGAGATTACGGTTGAGACTCGTTGTGTCGTCCGAGAATGTTCGATCCTGATAACGACGTGACTGACGGTTAAAATGGCGTAAGCCGAGGGGCCTCTCCGCGTCGAGACAGGCTCCGGTTCATAATCCCGAGTTCATTTCCCTGATTCGTGCGGCTGTCATCTCCGTCTCTGTTAATGATGTGTGTGCCTGAACCTCCTCCCGCTCCCGCTCATCCCGCTGGCAGCAGGAGCGTCCAGGCTTCTCAGGAACATCTCTCACCGTGTGATGTAACCGACCTCCTGTGCACGTGACGGAGCAGGAGAACAGGGCTGAGAGGAGGCGCAGGTTACACTACCGTCACTATATCGTGATTCACCTTTCGCGGTCTCGCTGTTTCGTGGATTTTTACACGCTTTTTTTTTTACAGTGTGTGAACATGCATTGTGTTCTGCGTCCTGATTGGCTAAGAGACTGTAGACCATCGTGTTCTGCACAATGGAGTCCCATCGGAGGAGCTGGAGGAGGTGTCTGGGGTGAGGGAAGTCTGCGAGTCCCTGATTAAACCGCTGCCCCCGTGACCCGGCCCTGGATAAGAGGAAGAAAATAAAGGGATGGATGTATTGAATGTTTTGAGCGAGTGTCTCAGTTGGTAGAGCGTTGGTCCACTGATCTGAAGGTTGACGGTGCGACTCCAGCTCCCACAGATGAATACTGCCGTTGTGTCCTTGGGCAAGACACTGGATGTGTGTGAATGTGTGAGTGGTTTCTTGATGTAAAGTTCCTGAAGGTGGAAAATCGCTGTATAAAAATGTGTTACCGTGTTCCATTTGTTCTGTCGTTTGCGCGTCTGAACCGATCAGCCGACACACAACATCTGGGTCCCATAATGCAATGCTGAGGTGCGATTAAAACACAAATGAATGCGGTCGTTGTGTCCTTGAGCAAGACACTTATCCACCTTCCTGCAGTGTCTGTGTGCGCTGGTGTATAAAGTGCTCCGAGTGCCTTGAAGGTGGAAAAGTGCTGTATAAAAATGTGACTGTTAACCATTTATTTGAGTCCAGTGTGCAAGGGTTTTATTGTCCCATAATGTGCAGTTAGCATGCTAGTTGTTGGCCTGGTCTAGGAAAATTGTGAAAAGTGCTTATAAACTCATCATGGTGAGTAGTGAGGATGCTCTGATGCATAAGGTGAGTGAGGAGTCACTTGGGACGACTGCAAACTGTTTAAAATGAACTAGTTTCACGTTTTGAAGTAAAAATCAGGTACAGCTCCTCCAAACCCAACCCCCCACAAGAACCACACACACAGACAGGTTCTGGTCACATCCCTGAACAGTAGAAACTTTATGTACAACAGTGTGTTATGACAGTGCTTCAACTCCATGGTCAAACATCAACAAAACGTCTCATCTTCATCATATCGACGATACTCAAACTACACGAGAGTCTGTTACAGTAACACAAAACTCATCCCTGATAAACGAGCTTCTTCTGTTAAAACGACGCCAAAAATCTACTCCGTTTAATGTGATTGTATTAAACATGTGTGAGGAGACTGTGGGGAGGTAGGCGCAGAGACTGGCCACTGCGATGTCTGC
Organism: Periophthalmus modestus; assembly: GCA_019594935.1. Lineage (NCBI taxonomy): Eukaryota > Metazoa > Chordata > Actinopteri > Gobiiformes > Gobiidae > Periophthalmus > Periophthalmus modestus. The sequence continues at coordinate 817,193 of JAIEZT010000054.1, forward strand.
TACGTATGAGCCCGGGGCAGGTAAAGGTGCACTACGGAACTTTTCTGACAGAGGGACTATGCCACTTGAGTTAAGGGAGAGCGATATGTCAAAATAATAATAATAATTTCATTTAAATTCATGTAAAAGTTGCGTTTAAGAGGTAACAATCTGCTTCCTCTGATGCTTCATTGCGATTGGTTAAGTCCAGCTGTCAATCACTCTGAGGTCGACCAATAGGAGGTGTAGGCGGAACTAAACGTGTTTGAGCCTAAAGCCAGATTCAAGAGAAACTTTCTGTATTTTCTCATAACGGCGTCACAGGAATAAGATCTCAGCCCTGTCCCTCTCGTCTCCATGGAGATGCTCTGTCTGGAGTGTTCCACAGTATGGCTTTAAACATATCCATCGCCATGGAGACGTGCAGAAGAGTTACATCGTGCACCTTTGACAAAACACCGTTAGAAGGCAAACGAATCACTGCATATGACAGGCCTCTTATAGACGAGTATCGGTATCGCGATATTGGCTGATAGAGAATCGATATATTGCAACAAACTATATATATCTCGATAAGAACAAGATTTTTCCTCTGACAGAAATGAAATTATTTAAAGCCTGAATTAGCCTTGATTTTGATCCTAGTTTCAGGTGTGTTTTTGACAGTTTGTCTTAAAAATAAACCAGGACTGAACCAGATCTGAGACGGGTTTAAGTCAAGGACTGAACCAGGACTGAACCAGGTCTAAGACCGAGCCGGGACCGAGCTGGGACCGAGCCAGGACTCAACCCGAACTGCACTGCGACCGAGCCGGGACCGAGCCAGGACTCAACCGGGACTGAACCTGAACTCAACCTTGACTGAGCCAGGATTCAACCGAGACTCAACCGAGACTCAACCGGGACCGAGCCGGGACTGAACCAGGACTCAACTAGGACTCAACCAGGCGCCGTTCCAGTACTAAACCATGTCTGAACCAGAGGCTAAACCAGGGCTAAACCAGGACTAAACCAGGACTAAACCAGGACTAAACCAGGACTAAACCAGGACTAAACCAGGACTAAACCAGGACTAAACCAGGACTAAACCAGGACTAAACCAGGACTAACCCAGGACTGAGCACAAGATATAATGCCTGTACATATTAAAATATCTCTAATATCGATATCGCAGTACTTAGCCGCCAAACCGCTCTTTTCCAAACCCTCTGACCCTCACTCCTCTCAAGACTCAAATATTGCACTATGATAATACTGCAATACTACTACAAATATAAACCGTGTATCCCTGCACTTTGACCTTTACTTTACTCCAACACGACGCTAAAACGAGCTAACACCAGTCGACGGGACCGCTCCCACACAGTCTGACAAAACAGGACAGTCACGTTCTTATTGCATTCCTATGTGTGTGAGGCTAAACCCAAATGGCACATCACAATAAATAAAAAACAACACGACATTTTAGTTTCTGTACAAACGAAGTGGCTGCTGCTGCTTTTCCCTCGACTCCTGGACCCTGAGTACAGTCCACCGAAAGTCCGCACCGCCGCCGCAGTCCCGATCGTCAAAGTTCTTCGAGTTAAAATGTAAAAACAAGTGATTAAAAGTCTGTAAACTTCCATATTAGTGTGCTTCTTAGTGGACAAAATGAGTGATTGTGGCGCGTGGTTTAATATCGAAAAGTTCTCAAAAATGGCGACCGGTCAGTTCACATCCATCGCTACAAAAAAGTTATGTTTTTTTTTTCTCGCTTCGTTGTTGAAGTCTTTACACTTCGCCTCGTGTTCCCCGAGACGTCTGTGTTTTTAAAAAAGTGCTCCGCAAAAAAGGGAAAAGGGAAAGAGTGAGGGCAGTCCTTCTCCCAGCCCAAAGGTGGCGCTATGAGGACAAGATGGCGGCCAGCAGGAAGAGGGCGGAGCTTATGACGAGCGAGCGGGCGGAGGCTCGGTGGGCGGAGTTGAAGTCGTGGCGAGACGGTTCGGGCGGCTCGTGACTGGTGCCGTCTGGAAAGAGAAACACGAGGAAAAAAAACATCAAAATCCGACCAAAGTGATGAAAAAAATCTGTTTTAATTTAAGGAAATGTTTCTTATTTTTGTTGGAAAGTATCAAAATGATTCACTTTCCTTTTAAACAAATGTAAAATCATGTGTTTTTAATGTTTTTCGTGAATAAATATTTGAAATAAATTAAATAAATGATATTAAATTGGTCATAATGGTTTATTTTAGCCGTTTGTGCTTCATTCTTCTCTCGGTTTGTCAAATCGTGATAAAATAAATAAATATATAAATAAATAAATGCATAAACATGTTGTAGTGACAGATGAAGAGCGCCTGACCTCGGGGCTCCAGGTAGTTGCTCTGGTCGCTCTCCACCTCCTGCACCGACCCCGAGCTGCGCACACAGTTATCTGAAACAGAGCAGAGTCTGAGGCACCGCTGCAGAACAGCCACATGAGACATATGAAGAGTTCACTTTAACGACGCTGGGTGTGTGTGTTTGTATCAAGTGCGTAAATGTATAAATGAACTCTTATGTAAATGTATAAATGAACTCTTATGTAAATGTAAATACATACTTATAACAGTGTATAAATGTATAAATTGAGTGTCTGGTTTATTATTATTTCACTAATAACTGTTAATATCACCTGTGTGTGTGTTAGTATTACACACGTGTGTTAATATCACCTGTGTGTGTGTTAGTATTACACACGTGTGTTTATATCACCTGTGTGTGTGTTAGTATTACACACGTGTGTTTATATCACCTGTGTGTGTGTTAGTATTACACACGTGTGTTAATGTTACCTGTGTCTGTATGTATGTGTGTGTGTGTGTGCTACTGTAACCTGCGTGTGTGTTAGTGTTATCCATGTGTTAAAGTGACCCGTGTGTGAGTGTGTGTGTGTGTGTATATGTGTGTGTATGTGTGTGTGTATATATGTGTATATGTGTGTGTGTGTGTATATGTGTGTGTGTGTGTGTGTATGTGTATGTGTATATGTGTGTGTGTGCGTGTGTTACCTGCGTGTCTGACAAACACTTTGAGGCGTAGGCAGCTGCGTCTCCGTGTCTCGTCGGTCATGGGAGCTGAGGACACAAACAAACAGGACGTGAACATCAGAGTGAAACAGACTTGACCACTTTCCACCACAAGAGGGCAGCAGATGCACGGGGCCACTGTGATTTAAGGTCTCATAAAGTCCCTGTGTGTCTGACCGATGCCTAAACCTTTAACCTTTAACACTGAAAACTGCTCAGACTTTGGGTTACACGCTGCTCTGCCTCTGTCAGGATCAACCCGTCTCCATGACGACAGGTCACATGTTCTAGCACACGCTTCACACACGGGTCATGAGCTGGAACCGACAAGTGATGAGCAGGGCCACATGGAAACACAGGGAAGCCAGGTCTAAACCAGGACTAAACCGGGACTAAACCAGGACTAAACCAGGACTAAACCAGGTCTAAAACGGGTCTAAAACGGGTCTAAACCGGGTCTAAACCGGGACTAAACCAGGACTAAACCGGGACTAAACCAGGACTAAACCAGGACTAAACCAGGTCTAAACCGGGTCTAAACCGGGTCTAAACCGGGACTAAACCGGGACTAAAACCGGGACTAAACCGGGGGAACGGGGACTAAACGGGACTAAACAGGGACTAAACCGGGACCAAACCGGGACCAAACCGGGACCAAACCGGGACCAAACCAGGACCAAACCAGGACCAAACCAGGACCAAACCAGGGCTAAACCAGGTCTAAAACAGGTCTAAATGGGACTAAACTGGGACTAAACGGGGACTAAACTGGGACTGAACCGGGACTAAAACAGGACTAAACCAGGACTAAACCAGGACTGGACCAGGACTGGACCAGGACTGGACCAGGACTGGACCAGGACTGGACCAGGACTGGACCAGGACTGGACCAGGACTGGACCAGGACTGGACCAGGAGTAAACGAGGTCTAAACCAGGAAGGACCAATCATGGCAACCAAAGAGCCATCAAGGCTGTAACACATCACCAATTTAACATTGAGCGGGCGCTTAGCAACGCAGTCAATCAAACCTGTTGCTAACGCTAACAGGAGCGACGTCGAGGAAAGAAGGACCTGATGTGTCTGTTATTAATGTTCAGATGTTGATTTACAGACACAAACGTGAAATAAAAACCCCAGGATCATGTAGAGGGTTAATACGAACATTTAAGACCAACATGACGAGAGTCGATGGAGGAGAAAGTGCGTCTATGATCACTTCCTGTTTGGAACGCGGCGGCGGCGGCTAGCAGGTTAGCTCTGTCCATTTATATAAACAGTCTACGGGCTGAAACAGGTTTAAATCGAGATTAGTTTACATAAGAACTAAACCAGGACTAAAGAAGCTACAGATTCCACCAGGGATGAGGCAGAACAATCCAAAAAACCCCCCGTGGACCGACTCCAGACGCAGATGTGACGTGTTCGGTCTGATGAGTCGTGTCTTTGTGTGAGTCTGTCTCAGACCCGGATTCATTTAGATCCCTCAGATTAAGACGGGCTCAGCAGAAACAACAGTGAGGCGCTCCGTCATGTGTGTGACCTTTGACCTCTGACCCGGCGCTGTCCGAGTCGTTTCGTGAGTTTAATAGAAAAAGTCTTATTCGATCTTGTGACTTGTTTGGATGAATGTGTTAAACAGACGATTCCACGATAAAACGAACAAATTTAACGAGGAATCCTTAGAGAACAGATGTTTTCTCCTGTACATTTTGGTTTGGTTGAACATGGAATATTGTGTTTCTAAAGATGTTCTCCTCATTAAAACGAATTAGCCCAGGTCAGAAAAATACGCAGCAAATCACCAAAGTGGCTATTTCTGAAGTAGTACTACGGTATTTCCCACAAACAACCAAATATCCAGTTTGATTCTGCGTCAAAACGTCAAATCCTGTAGTTTAGATTTGGACAAACATGTTCTGAAACGTCTTTTTGTGTCAGATGCCCTCCCTGTGTCTCCGTGGGGTTTATTCTGCATAAAAACGTAAATTCCTGTAGTTTAGATCTGTACCGATGATGGCGCGAAACAACGAACGTAATGAACAAACAAAATAAAGTAAAAGTAGTGACGTACTGTACTTTTAGGTGTCTGTACAAGTATTTTTTATTATAGTTTGAGACCTGCTGAGGGTTTAACTTTTATCAAAATCACTATATTTGAAACTTTAGAAGACTCAAAAACTGCACGAAATACTTGGATTACTTCAGTTTTTTCATGTATTACTGTACTTTTATTGAATAACTTTTTTGCTGTGGTATCTGAACTTTACAATTATTTTTATTATAGTTTGACCTGCTGAAGGTTTAATTTTAACACGTTCAGAATTTGAGCAAAAAAAACCCCCCAAAAATGGATAAAAACAGCTGGAAAAAACGATCGATTCAGTTGTTTCTGTTGAACAAAATTCAGTCAGTTTCAAATTTCTATCAAAATCACGATATTTGAAGCTTTATAAGACTCAAAATCTGCACGAAATACTTACTTACTTTATTTTTTTCAAGTAATACTTTTATGTAATCACTTTTTTGCTGCGGTGTCTGTACTTTTACTAAAACATACAAAGAAAATGTGTTTTTAAATGTACTTTTTAAACATATTTGACTCGACTTGTGCAACACGCTGCAGTAAAGTGATCGAAGAATCAAAGAAAACGCACCATCCGAGAGGTTTGGATGGGCGTTTTTGGAGTCCGTGTGTTTAGCGCTCGCCGTCTCGCTCATGGTCCACGTCTGATATCATTTGTTACGATGAGCCTCGTATTCGCAGGAAACGACACCGGACTCGGAGCTTCTGCTGTGGGAGAGTCTCTGCAGCTGAGCAAACACCGACCCTGACACCAGACGCTCGACTTTAACTTCACAAAACTTGGAATTAACAAACAAGTTTATGCAGAACTATTTCCCAGAGCCTCCAGTCAAACATAAAAACATCAAACTGCATTTTTCCTTTACGAGTTTCACTTAAAGCTGCACTACGTCATTTTCTGATGGAGGCTCCGAGCCGCTCGGATCTCCACCGAGATTTGGTCGTTTGGTTTTATGTCGTACAAGAATTTTTCAGACAATATATCTCCAAAAATGACAAGATGAAACCAACAGAAGATAAAATATGTAACATTAGGAACGTTCCAGACAAAAAAATAAAATATCTATGAGACCAGCAAGTGGCGCTTACCTAAAAAAAAAAAAATAAATAAAAACAATAAAAATAATAATAATAAATAAAATACAGTTAAATAAAATACAGTAAAATAGAATAAAGTAAAATAAAATAATGTGGAATAAATAATGTAATATATTTATTACATTACATTACATTACATAATATAAAAAATGTAAAATAAAATACAGTAAAATAAAAAAAAAAGTAAAATAAAATAATGTAAAATAAAATAAAGTAAATAAAATAAGTAAAATAAAATAATGTAAAATAAAATAATGTAAAATAAAATAAAATAAAACTAAACTGAACTAACATAAAATAAAATAAAAATAATATAACAATGTGCTGTTAAAATGGAAATAAAAGACTTAATTGACTTTTTTGCTGTGTCCAAAAACCGTGCCATCCAAAGTACTATGTAACATCACACAACACTTGTGGTTGTGGGAAGCTGGGAGATTTTAAGCCGCACTGCAATAAAAGCTCAAAAATGACTCAACTTTCTTAAGATGTACTAACGATTTTAAAATCTTGGAGTGGACCAGGTCTAAGCTGAGGCTCTTAACACAGAACTAAACAAACAAAAGTTAAGTGCGTCACGATGCATGAAGCAGCGCTCTTATCTGATCTCCTGCCGCTGGAGTCGTGAGTTCTGAGCATTGTGCCCGACTTCTCCCTCAGGTTCTCGTCTCCGGCTCTTTTCTCTGAGCTCGGAGTCGTTTGGTGAAGAGGGATCGAGGAGAACAAGGCTCTGACAGATGACGGAGGGTTTGGCCTCGAGCAGCCGGACTCGGGCCAGATGTCGGAGAAAAATCCCCCTTTATTTTTCCCACAGAGTTTGAGAGTTTGGATGTGCAATAAAAATCAGCTTTAGGGAAACTACCGAGTTTTTGTGACTTTATAAACTGCAAAGTATCACAAAAACTTAAAATTCTGCAAAATGATGCTAAGTTTTTGGACTAATAATAACAGAACTGCATTGTCGGCTGTTACACTGCGGTTTCATTCATTCTTTTTCCCAGAGTTTATTGCTTTGCCTGCGATGTTCCATAGTACGGCATTAAGTCTCTCCATAAAAACAAGACCAGCCAGGCCGAGTTACAGGTCACATCTGTGGAGAGGTGACCCTGCTCACGGTAGAAACTGTTCAGGAACATTAAAAACACGTGAATTTAATGAATGACACATGGAGGTTTTAGGAAACACAGTGGAACATCGGGATCTCCATGGAGACGAGCAGGTGGCAGACGTCCCACCATAAAATATAGTAAAGATGTGTAATATGTAGTACTGATTATGTCTTGTACTTCACGTTTGATAAAAACTTAAGAATAATATGAAAATCTAACCTAACAACAGCGTAAAGGGGTAAAGGGGCCAAACTGGACTAAACCTACTAAAATCAGAGTCAGACCAGGAAAACAGGACTAAACCAGGGTCGGACCAGGACTAAAACCAGGACTAAAAACAGAACTAAAACAGGACTAAAACAGTCTAAAACAGGACTTGAACAGGACTAAAACCATAAAAAAACAGGACTAAACCAGGACTCAAACAGGGTCTGAACCAGGACTTAAACAGGTCTAGAACAGGGCTAAAACCGTGAAAAAAAAGAGGACTAAACCAGGACTCAAACAGGTTTAACACAGGACTAAAACCAGGTCTGAACCAGGACTAAACCAGGACTAAACCAGGACTAAAACAGGTCTAGCACAGGAATAAAACCAGGACTGGACCCAGACTAAAATCCGGGCTTTTCCCAGAACTAAACCAGGACTGTCCGAGGTCTAAACCAGTCCGAAGTGGGATTAGACCTGATAATATTTGTGGGTTTGGCAGGAGGCTCGTGTCTGAGATGTTGGATGAGAACATGAGGCCGCTCCACAGATCAGACTCGTCACCGACGCCAGAACATCCAGCACATTTTAGTTTGAGGGAGATTCTGCCGCCGTCGCTTAGTCTCTGGACAGTGTTGCCAGATGGAGCTCCCGTTTTCCAGCCAAATGGAAGGAAAATCTGCCCAAAGTTTTCCAGACCAACATGGCAGGAAAAACCGCCAAAAACCCGACGACAAAAAAAAAACCGACAAAAACCCGACAAAAACCCGACAAAAACCCGACAAAAACCCGACAAAACTAATTTAAGATTTTAATAGAACTAATTTCATCAGTGGTAAAAATAACAAGTGTGTGTGTGTGAGTGTATGTGGGTGTGTGTATGTGTGTGTGTGTGTATGTGTGTGTATAGAGGTGTGTGTGTGTGTGTGTGTATAGATGTGTGTGTGGAGACGTGTGTGTATAAATGTGTATGTATTTGTGTGTTTGTGGCTCCTCGTCTCATTTTATCAAACTTTTTTCTCCACATTACGTCTTGTTGAATGTTTATAAACATGTTTATTTGACTTTATTAAAATCGTGCAGGTAAAGATCAAAAGCAGCTCAAAAAAAACAGGTCTAGGACAGGACTAAAGTCACACTCGCCCAAGTCTATGTGCTTCAGCCAAGAGGGAGCAAGAGTCGCCCAATCTGGCAACACAGCCCCTGGACTCCTCGTCTGTCCTGGTTTTATCCCTGGGACTGAGCATCGTGGAGTTTAAAGTTTCTGAGTCACATGAGTCAGAGTTTGGACGTGAACAGAAACTGTTTAAATCAGACTAAAAGAAATATTTATGTATCTGAGGACAGATAAACTGTGTCTCTGTCGAGTCCAACAGCTGAGAGACGTTAGAAATCTGCAAAACAGCATCAATGAAGTAGAGTAAGTATAAAACTGAGGCCAACGTGATAAAGTTTCACTGAGACGTGAAGCTCCTGAAAAACTACGACCGGAATCAGGAAGAGTTTAAGAGAGAAGCAGTTTAAGAGAAAATACAATGTTCTCCACAAAAAACCTGAAAAATATACTGTGACTTCTAAAAACTGAGCTGATTCCCCTGCAGTACTCAGACGTGTACTACTCACAGACGTGTACTACTCACAGACGTGTACTACTCACAGACGTGTACTACTCACAGACGTGTAAATGTGTATGTACAGGCGTTTGTGTAGTACTCACAGATGTAGTAGTGTATATATGTGTTTCTGTAGTAGTACTCTCTGTGTAATACTCACAGATGTAGTAGTGTATATGTGTGTTTGTGTAGTAGTACTCACAGATGTAGTAGTGTATATGTGTTTATGTAGTAGTACTCTCTGTGTAGTACTCAGAGGTAGTAGTGTATATGTGTATTTGTGCAGTACTCACAGATGTAGTAGTACTCTCTGTGTAGTACTTACAGATGTAGTAGTGTATATGTGTTTATGTAGTAGTACTCTCTGTGTAGTACTTAAAGATGTAGTAGTGTATATGTGTTTATGTAGTAGTACTCTCTGTGCAGTACTTACAGATGTAGTAGTGTATATGTGTTTATGTAGTAGTACTCTCTGTAGTACACACAGATGTAGTAGTAATCTCTGTATTCGTGCAGTACTCACAGATGTTGTAGTGTATATGTGTATTTGTGCAGTACTTACAGATGTAGTAGTGTATATGTGTTTATGTAGTAGTACTCTCTGTGTAGTACTTACAGATGTAGTAGTGTATATGTGTTCATGTAGTAGTACTCTCTGTGCAGTACTTACAGATGTAGTAGTACTCTCTGCCCGGGCGGAACTCGAAGCCCAGGGAGAAGGGGGTGAAGAGCTGGAACTTCTCGGAGAACTTGAGGGGCCCGTTGGGGGACAGGGGCCGGTTACACTCCCAGCGCTTGAAGCCTTTTCCCGTGTGGTCGCAGGACGTGTACCCGTCGTAGTTGACCATGTACAGGATGTAGCGCTCCGCCCGCTCCGTCGCCATGGGGCTGAGGTAGTGCGGGCAGAAGATGTCCATGTAGTCGTTGATGCACACGTCGATGTGGTAGTCCCCCCGATAGAACCTGCAACCACACAGACAGAGGGCGGAGCTTAACACGAGCAGCACGAGGATATACAAACACGAATGACATCATCAGTAACAACCGGACTCCTGAGAGCTGGGACCGGCTCACGGGGGCGGAGCTGGGACCGGCTCACGGGGGCGGAGCTGGAACCGGCTCACGGGGGCGGAGCTGTGACCGGCTCACGGGGGCGGAGCTGGGACCGGCTCACGGGGGCGGAGCTGGGACCGGCTCACGGGGGCGGAGCTGGGACCGGCTCACGGGGGCGGAGCTGGGACCGGCTCACGGGGGCGGAGCTGGGACCGGCTCACGGGGGCGGAGCTAGTCCCGCCCCGCACAGTCGTTCTTTCTTTCTTTTCTTTTTTATTCTTTATTTGTCAGGGACGTCATGTGTTTAAATGTACTTTTATGCACTTGTAAATTAAATGAACAAATGCGAAATGGAAAGGTTTAATGCCAGACTGTGGAACATTTCAAGCAAACCAATAAAAGCTCCATGGAGACAAGCAAAGTGTCAGACCAGAATGTTACATAGTGCAGCCTTAACATCTGAAGCGTCAGGCAAAAAAAGACCACTACGCAAAACTTTTACTGAAGTAAGAGTAATGTTACTTCAAAATAACAGTACTCAGAAGTATTGGTCTAAGAAATTACTCGAATAAAAAGATATTTGAGAAAATCACTACTCAAAACTTTTACTCAAAGATAATGTTCAGTGGCTGTTAAGTTTGTTTTGACCAGCAGCAGGTACTTTGAGTGTGTAGCTGCTCCTCGAGTCCCGGGACGTCCTGACAGATCCCCCCAAAGAGGAAATACACTTAAGAGTCGCCCCAGCGTCCAGGACCGACCCGCCTCCAGGACCGACCCGCCTCCAGGACCCGACCCGGCTCCAGGACCGACCCGGCTCCAGGACCCACCCGCCTCCAGGACCCACCCGCCTCCAGGACCCACCCGGCTCCAGGACCCACCCGGCTCCAGGACCCACCCGCCTCCAGGACCGACCCCGCCTCCAGGACCCACCCGCCTCCAGGACCCACCCGCCTCCAGGACCCACCCGCCTCCAGGACCCACCCGCCTCCTCGGGCTCTCTGTGTGATTGACAGCTCAGTGGGGGGAGGAAGTGCCTCAGGACGGGCTCAGGATGTCAGAGTGTGAGCGTTTGACCCCAGGGAGACATGATACGAGGAGAGAGACTGAGGAGGAGAGAGTCTGAAGAGGAGAGGAGCAGAGGAGGAGAGCGGGAGGAGGGAGTCAGGACGGGCTCAAGAGTCAGAGAGGTGAGCCACAGGAGCCCAGAGGAGAGAGGAGATGAGGAGGAGCAGAGAGAGAGAGGAGGAGGAGAGAGTCAGAGGAGCTGAAGAGGGAGAGCAGAGTCAGAGGAGCAGAGTCAGAGGAGCAGAGGAGGAGAGTCAGAGGAGCAGAGGAGGAGAGTCAGAGGAGCAGAGGAGCAGAGGGAGGAGCAGAGTCAGAGGAGGAGAGGAGTAGAGCCACAGGAGCAGAGGAGCAGAGTCAGAGGAGCAGAGTCAGAGGAGCAGAGGGAGGAGCAGAGTCAGAGGAGGAGAGGAGCAGAGTCAGAGGAGGAGAGGAGCAGAGTCAGAGGAGGAGAGGAGCAGAGTCAGAGGAGGAGAGAGCCAGAGGAGGAGCAGACAGAGGAGCAGAGAGGAGGAGCAGAGTCAGAGGAGCAGAGGAGAGGACGGAGGCAGACGGAGGAGCAGAGGGAGGAGCACAGAGGAGGAGGAGCAGAGGGAGGAGCAGAGTCAGAGGAGCAGAGTCAGAGGAGCAGACGGAGGAGCAGAGGAGCAGAGGGAGGAGCACACGGAGGAGCAGAGGAGCAGAGTCAGAGGAGGAGAGGAGCAGAGTCAGAGCAGACAGAGGAGCAGAGGGAGGAGCAGAGTCAGAGGAGCAGACGGAGGAGCAGAGTCAGAGCAGACGGAGGAGCAGAGGGAGGAGCAGAAGGAGGAGCAGAGTCAGAGGAGCAGACAGAGGAGACAGAGAGAGGAGGAGCAGAGGAGCAGACGGAGGAGCAGAGGAGCAGACGGAGGAGCAGAGGAGCAGCAGAGGAGCAGACAGAGGAGCAGACGGAGGAGCAGAGGAGCAGACGGAGGAGCAGCAGAGCAGAGGAGCAGACGGAGGAGCAGAGGAGCAGACGGAGGGCCCTGAGGTGCTGAGGCTCCAGTTTCACGTTTAACTCTGATAATGGAGGAGGCTCCGCCCACACATATGGTCCTTAATGAGGTCACGTATGTCCACAAACATGTGCCATTGTTCAACTATTTATAAAACTGAGGTTTAAAGAGGAGCTGAGGAACTTTCTCAACTCTCGTTTTATAAAGTTCATGATCCAGACGAGCGGTTTTTTGAGTTTTAACTGAGTTTTGTCCATGTGGCGTTTAATGTTTGTCTGACGTTGGGGAGAAGCAAAATAAAAAGTCTTAATTTTACAAGAAAAAACAAATGAGTTACCCATGTTACCACGAGAGACGCGAGACTAAAATTTCAAACTCGATTACGATACTAAGGGAAAAACTCGATACGATTTCGATACCACAATGATAATAAAAATACTCTATGTGTCTTATACTCGTGAAATATACAGAGAAACACCAGTATAAAGACTTGGTTTAGTCCTGGTTCAGTCCCGGTTCAGACCTGGTTCTGTCCTGGTTTAGACCTGGTTCGGTCCTGGTTCAGTCCCGGTTCAGTCCTGGTTTAGTCCCGGTTCAGACCTGGTTCGGTCCTGGTTTAGACCTGGTTCGGTCCTGGTTCAGTCCCGGTTCAGTCCCGGTTCAGTCCTGGTTTAGACCTGGTTCAGTCCTCGTTTAGTCCTGGTTTAGTCCCAGTTCAGTCTTGATGTAGACTTCAGGAAAAGTTCATTTCTGTCCTGTGATTGTGACTGTTTTAGTATCGATTCTCGCTCAAATCTAGTTTCGATACTAGCTTTAGAATCGATTAGCACAGATGTTCTTTTGCAGCTCCAGTAGCAGAGACATCGTGAGGATTACTGCAGTGGACTTGATCACAGAGCGTTTGTTTCTTCTGTATTAGTCCAGATGCCCTGCAGATGTGTCCAGCTGCTGTGTCTCTGGAGCTGATCCGAGTGAGGCCTCCTCCTCACGGCTCTGCTCCGTGTTTACGACTCTCTTTTGGGGGGTTATATATCAGTATAAAGTCCTTAAGCCGATGTCCACACACACGCACCACACGATGGTCCTCACACCACACGATGGTCCTCACAGCACGACCACGACCAAGATGACGAGAGAGCACCACGCTGGAGGTTAGCCAAGGCTGGATTTTGTTAAAGAAGTTAGTGTTTTTTGGTTACATGCGAGCAGGGTACCCTTTGGTTCCCTGTTGGATAGAGTACCCTTTGGTTCCGTGTGGACAGAGTACCCTTTGGTTGCGTGTGGACAGAGTACCCTTTGGTTGCCTGTGGACAGAGTACCCTTTGGTTGCGTGTGGACAGAGTACCCTTTGGTTCCCTGCGGACAGAGTACCCTTTGGTGTGGACAGAGTACCCTTTGGTTACGTGTGGGCAGATCGTGGGAAAGCGGGCGCTCCTCAGAGTGACCCCGTGTGCCCCGAGCTGCAGAGTGTTGGGTTTCAGAGCCTCTCGTGCAGCGTCCAGAGCTGGATTTAGCCTCCGGCTCCACGGCCTCCGTCTGTGATCCAAACACCACATGTCAATCTCCTCCACGACATCCGGAGACACTCGATACTCGATACCGATACTCAATACCAATACCGATATCACAATGATAATAAAAAGACTCTTTCTTTGGACAATATACTGTGATTTTTGATACTTTTTACCACCTACACGACACAACTAAACCACATTTACACTATAATAAAGTGTCTTGCTCATGGGCACAGCTGCAGCAGACTCCGCCAAGGCTTGAACTAACAACCATCTAGTTACAGGGCGACTGCTAAACCAACTCCACCGCAGCTGTGTGGAAATATTACTTGAAAACTCAGAAAACTGAAGTAAACGACGTGACAGACACGATTTGAGACACAAACGAGTCAGAGTGAAAAACATTTGAGAAACTAATGTGTCGTTTTTATTTTTTAAATAATTTAACATAATATAAGAGTCACAGTGGTCCTCCTGCTCCATCCCCCTGCTCTGTCCCCCTGCTGTCCCCCTGCTAGTCCCCCTGCTCCGTCCCCCTGCTCCGTGCTCCTGCTCTGTCCTAACCGCTCTCCGTTAACCGTCCCCCCTGCTCCGTCCCCCTGCTCCGTCCCCCTGCTCCGTCCCCCCGCTCCGTCCTCCCGCTCCGTCCTCCCGCTCCGTCCCCCTGCTCCGTCCTCCCGCTCCGTCCTCCCGCTCCGTGCTCCCGCTCTGTCCTCCTGCTCCCCCCCCCCTGCTCCGTCCCCCTGCTCCGTCCTCCCGCTCCGTCCTGCTCGTGCTGCTCCCCCCTCGAGGCCGCTCCGTCCTGCTGCTCCGTCCCCCCGCTCCGTAACTCCGTCCTCCCGCTCTGTCCTCCCGCTCCGTCCCCCTGCTCAGTGTCTTTGTTCTTGTAAATCTGTGTCCACTCAAGACTTTTCAAAGAGCTTTAGAGCCTCATTAGTGCGGCTGCTGTAATGCCTCCTGCCACTAAAGTCTCTGCGCCTCCTCCAGCCTCCCCCTGCCTCCTCCAGCCTCCCCCTGCCTCCTCCAGCCTCCCCCTGCCTCCTCCAGCCTCCCCCTGCCTCCTCCAGCCTCCTCCAGCCTCCCCCTGCCTCCTCCTGCCCCTTGACCTGTCACATGGTCAAATCTTTCTGAACACTTTCACATTAAGTCACTTTCTGTTTTAGTGCAAAAAAACAAAAAAACAAAACAAAAACCAAAATAAAAAAGATTAAAAACAGTTTTACATTTGCTGCACTGTTTGCTGTGGCACAGATCCAGCTTTTTCTGTCCCGATACCGATTTCAATACTATGATACAACCGATACCAAGAGCCGATATCAGCAGAGCCCAGAGCAGAGACATAAAACAGTATTTATGTCCTTTAAACTCTCACAGAAGACAAAACTGGTCCAGATGTGATGTGCAGCTGTTACTTCTCCCTCAAGTAACGACACAACAACTTTGTATCAGACTTTGTGTCCAGTAAATAGTTTTATTACGTCAAATAATCCCAACCAGGAAATCGCACAGTGATTTACTACAGTGTTTGTCTTTGATTTGAGTGAAGTAACTGATCTGAACACAACCCAATGAAAGAGAAGTATTTAGAGTACTTCCCAACACCGCCTGTCCCCCTGCCCCCCCGTCCCTCCTCTGCCCCCCGTCCCGTGTCCATAGATGGGGCCAAAGACCACGGTCAGACCCCCCTCCCCGCCCCAACCACAACACGCCGCAGCTGTGAAGGGCCCACAATGAACCATTAGCAAATAAATGCAGCGTAATCCTGGGGCCATTTGTCCGGGGATTAGTGTGCGCTGATTGGCTGTTGAAAGCTCTTATCAGTGAAAGAGAGGGACTGTGGTCTAATCCCCCGCTCACAGAGAGGGGGCGACGCTGTTTGCTTTCTCTGACCCCGCGCCCCCTCCTCCTCCTCGCCTCCTCCTCGGCCCGAGTGAGGGTCAAACGCCTGAGCAGGACAGAGCCCGATACTCACTTTTGAGGAGGAACTGGATTCAAGTTTCACTCTGTGCACGAACACGAGGGGCGGAGTCAAAGGACAGAGCACACGAGGGGCGGGGTCAAAGGACAGAGCACACGAGGGGCGGGGTCAAAGGGACAGAGAGCAAGGGCAGAGCACACGAAGGGGCAGAGTCAAAGGACAGAGAGCACGACGGGGCGGGGGGTCAAAGGACAGAGCACACGAGGGGCGGAGTCAAAGGACAGAGCACACGAGGGGCGGAGTCAAAGGACAGAGCACACGAGGGGCGGGGTCAAAGGACAGAGCGCACGAGGGGCGGGGTCAAAGGACAGAGCACACGAGGGGCGGAGTCAAAGGACAGAGCACACGAGGGGCGGGGTCAAAGGACAGAGCATGACGGACGGACGTTTAATACGGCAACACATCAAGACTTGGATTGGCCCAGGTTTAGTCCCGATTTAGTCCTGGTCTGGTCCTGGTCCGGTCCTGGTTTTGTTCAGGTTTAGTCTCGGTTTGGCCCTGGTTTGGTCCTGGTTTAATTCTGGTTCAGTCCTGGTTAGTCGGTCCCGGTTCGGTCCCGGTTCGGTCCCGGTTCGGTCCCGGTTCGGTCCCGGTTCGGTCTGGGTTTGGTCCTGGTTCGATCCAGGTAGTTTCCATCGTGGTCCGTATACTAGTCCATGTGGTCTTTCAGTATCGATTCCTGCTCAAACGAGTATCAAGTCTCGATACTAGTTGCAGTATCAATTATTATGTGTTTTTCAATACTTTTGATAGCTCTACATGTGGAGTAATTACCTAAAAATAATTAGCAAAGATATAAAACGAGGCAGTGGGTCCTTGAGGCCTGGGAGTCTCCGTCCACCGTCTGTCCGCTCCTCCTCGCCCCGGGACTCCTCCGTCAGCCCGGGCGGAGCGAGCGGGACGGCATCAGACGAATGTGAATCGCCGACACTGATACTGACAGATCCCAGTCTTTTATTTTAGTGTGAATACAGAGCTGTTTCCTCCATCTGCTGCACATAAACCGTCCTACACCTGTTGACTTCAGCGTCGCAACCACAGACTGTATATGCAAACGGACATAGCTAACCTGCTAGCCGCCGATGTGTGTTAGCCGACAAAACCCACGATGTCGATGCACCGACAAAGGCACCGACGAAGGTTTGAACTTTGTGTTTAAACATGAGAGAAATGTGAGAAAATGTGTGAGAAAAGTGTATAAAGTGTGTGGTGAGGGGTTTTACAGACAAGAAACAGAGAGAATAATGTAAAAAATCAAGCTGACGACTTTGCATTATTTTTAGAACATAACCCCCGAGATAAACGAGGGACCAGTGTGTAAAAATGGTAAATGGTCACATCTTTATATAATTTTTTCCACCTTCAAGGCACTCAAAGCGCTTTACAACAAGGAACCAGTCACCCATCCACACACACAGTGTACGCAGACACTGGGGGCGAGGTGGGTTAAGTGTCTTTCCCAAGGACACAACGACAGCATTCATCTGTGAGGGCTGGAATTGAACCGCCAACCTCGAGTCAGTGGATCTAACCTACTGAGCTACTGTCACTGGTGAAGCTTCCTGAGTTCAGGTGATGGACAGGTGGATTAGCCAATCAGGGACACGCATGAACCGGCATTATCAAAACAAATATGGCGGCTTACGAGGAAAAAAAAGGGACAATACTGGGGAAAAACATCGTAGATTTCTCCAGAATCAATGGGCGAAGCTCTAAACTCTGTTCATCTGAGGAGAGACGTCTCATTTTGTTCTAAATCATAACTGACCAATCAAAAAGCTCCTTCATTTCTCCTTCACTGAAATAAACAAATCTGATTGGACGATTGATCCCTCTTTATAGAAAATACAATTCTGAACATGAAACTGATATATTCTTTTTGAAAATCTGTTATAAAGTTTTTTTTTATACCATAGGTGCATTTTTTTCCATTTTTTTTCCAATACAAATTTATTTAAATATTAATTTCACAAACAAAACCAACTCTTGTCCCTGATTTTTCTGTGTTAAAACAGTTCGCCGTCATCCAAAGTTACTCCTGACTTACTTCCTGCATTCAGAGCATTCTAATTACTCACCACGATGAGTTTATAAGCACTTTTCACAACTTCCGGAGCCTCGTACAGAAGATAAGGAGGGTTCGATTAGGGCTCAGGAGAGGTCGCTAACAGACTCAAACATGCACGGACGACATCTAAAACCTCTCCAGGCAGGTTTTTGATGACGGAACAACGTCGTAACCTGGGAGAAAGTGAAATAAAATCGATTTTGCATAACACCCGTCTTTACCGTCCCATTAGCAGAGCCCCTCCTGTGAGCTCGGGCTAATCATGGTCTAAGTTATGGGGTCAGGACACAGCAGCAGCATGGGGCCCCTCACCCCCCCCACGGCTCCTACAGGCCGGGCCCTTTAACACAGACACACTGAGCCAACGGCGTCGTAAACCTGAAGATGTTTCCTCTGGTTATTAACGACGTCGCCGCTGACCAATCACAGAAGACTCGAGTCCGGCTCCACAGACTCACAAGTCTCGTGTTTTTATGTCACTTTAAAAGGCTCTAAACTCTTTTTTTCATGTGTATAAGGTCAGAATAAGTCCTGAGGTCAGAATAAGTCTGCATCTCATGATAAAGAGTATTATTGGGCGGTAATCAGGAAGTTCACGGTTAGCTTTTTTTTTTTTATTTCAAGTGGTCTCTCAGCTTTGTCAAGAGAGTTTTAGTGACCCAAACATCTACAGGGATCATTGTTAAAGAAAGTCTCCAAAAACACACTTTGCAAGAACTGGTTTGGTCCCTGTTTAGTCCCCCTTTAGTCCTGGTTCAGTCCTGGTTCAGTCCTGGTTCAGTCCTGGTTCAGTCCTGGTTCAGTCCTGGTTCAGTCCTGGTTTAGTCCTGGTTTAGTCCCTGGTGGTTTAGTCATGGTTTAGTCCTGGTTCAGTGCCGGTTTAGTCCCCCATTAGACCTGGTTTAGTCCTGGTTTAGTCCCTGATGGTTTAGTCCCAGTTTAGTCCTACTTTAATCCTTGTTTAGTCCTGGTTTAGTCCCGGTTTAGGCCCGGTTCAGTCCCGGTTCAGTCCCG
Organism: Periophthalmus modestus; assembly: GCA_019594935.1. Lineage (NCBI taxonomy): Eukaryota > Metazoa > Chordata > Actinopteri > Gobiiformes > Gobiidae > Periophthalmus > Periophthalmus modestus. The sequence continues at coordinate 835,997 of JAIEZT010000054.1, forward strand.
GTTCAGTCCCTGATGGTTTAGTCCCGGTTTAGTCCTACTTTAGTCCTGGTTTGGTCCCGTTTTAGTCCAGGTTTAGTCTGGGTGTAAGTCCGGGTTTAGTCCGGGTTCCATCCTGGTTTAGTCCGGGTTCAGTCCCGGTTCAGTCCCTGATGGTTTAGTCCCAGTTTAGTCCTACTTTAACCCTAGTTTAGTCCTGGTTTAGTCTGGGTTCAGTCCCGGTTCAGTCCTCTGAGTTTTATTCTACATCATCACGTCTGACGACCCTGGGGACAGAGCGTGTTTGTGGGACAGGTCATCGCCTTCACTTCCTCGATGCTGGAGCGGGACGTCCCATGTGGGGAATGTCCCATCAGCACCTGGACACGTGGCCCGGGGAGCTGTGGACCAGAGGAGCGGCCCACACTACATCAGAGTGTGGTTTGAGGGCCGTGTTTGAGCGGGCCGCGGGGGAAATCTCATCCGAAACACACAGGACATCTGGAGAGCCGGGAGCGTCACAGAGCTGCCGTTTTCTGAGAATGTGGTCGGCCAACGGGACACCGCAGTCTGAAGGGTGTTTAAACGGCCCACATTACACCGTTTTCTGTGTTTCCTCACTGAAAACACGTGAACGTACGAGTTGTGGGATGGAATGACGTATCCTCCCTGACCCGGCCTGTTCGTCGCAGCTGGAAGACGTTTTATGACTCGAGGTCTGACTTCCACATGGGGAATTGAACCCGTGACCTCCCTCTCCACAGGCAGGAGACTTAACCACTAATGACGAGCCCCTCGAACAAACACTTGCACTTTTACACTTGTGGTTACATTCCCTGGTAAAAATCTGGTTAAAATCGTGTAAAAAATCTACTAAATATCTAGTAAAAATCTGATAAAAAAAACAGAATAAATAGAAATCTAATAAAACTGGTAAAAATTGGGTTAAAACTGGGTTAAAATCTGATAAAAATCTAGGGAAAAATCTGATTAAAATCTGGTAAAAGTCTGTTTGAATCTAATAAAAATCTGATAAAAATCAAGTAAAAATCTGCTAAAATATCTGGTAATATTTTTTATCAGATATTTTAGCAGATTTTTAAAGTAAAAAAATAGGTAAAAATCAGGTAAAAATCTGATAAAAAAATCTGGTAAAAATCGAATAAAAATCGGGTAAAAGTCAAGTAAAAATCTAATGAAAATCTGGTTAAAATCTGATAATCGAATAAAAATCAAATAAAAATCGAGTAAAAATCTGGTAAAAATCGAGTAAAAATCGAATAAAAAAATAAAAATCTGGTAAAAATCAAGTAAAAATCTGGTAAAAATCTGATACAGCTCCTTTAAATAAACTTAAATAAAATATTCATTAGGGCCTAACCTATACACCAATGGAAAGGATTAGGAAATGGAGATAGTAAAAAAGTACATAGTCATACTTTTCTAATGATTATCACAGATTTCTGAAGTGTCCACTACCCCGTACTTTCCCTCCGCCCTCTTTGCCCTGTCCCCTCCCCCCCTCGCCCCGGCGCTGTCGGACTCATGAAACTGTGAGTAAACTCGGAGTGAGACGTGTTTAGAGACTCGGTGGTGGTCCCGTTTACAGGCGGTCAGTAAACGCAGCGTGAGAGCTTCATGGCCATGGGACGGTGTTAAACTTGTGCGCGTCCATCATTAGGACACTGACCAAACAGCCCGAGGAATGAGCCGTCTGTGACCTTTGACCCCTCTCAGGTTCACTGGGACAAACTAGGCACAATCTGAAGGAGGTCGACAAGTTTGTCAACGATGTGAATGTTCAGCTGTTTAAATCTACAACACTTAAAAATCAGCCTGATTTTTACTGCCTTAAAACAAGAAAAACAGAACTAGTTTATTTTAAACAGTTTGAGGTCGTCCAGAGTTACTCCAACAGTGAACATCTTGTTTTGTAGAGAATAAAAATCTTTCTAATTAGATGCAGACAGTACACAGACTTATTTTTGACCTGAAGATCTATTTATTTAACATCTTTACTGGGGCAAAATTACATGAAAAATATTGGGTACAGGCCCTTTAAGTTCACTCAAATGTTCAAAATTGTATTAAAAATTTAATTGACTCATTTGCAAAAGAACTTAGTCAATTATAGCTTTATTTTCATATTTATTATTAAGTTTTTATTATGATTTTTAAAATTATTTTATTTTTATTATTATTTAAATGTTTATTTTTCAGTGGGACTTTGGATTTTGTCTCCTTTTCTCTTTTCTTCCATTTTTCTTTTTTTTTTTTTTTTTTTTTAAAGCTGTGTGTTTTAAGTCACAATAGTTTATCAAAACCTCTTAAACGTGTGTTTCCTCTTCATCAGCACAAATATTATGTTTAGAAAAGTTTGATTGAGAGAAGCAGAACTCGTCTGTTCCACTCAGCGTCTTTCCTGGTTCTGAGTCGAAGCAGATGTGAGTCGATCAAAGAGCCGCCGCTCCCGTCCAGATGTGGAGTGATCACATGACATGCCCCGCAGCCCCGCCCATCCCCGATCACGACCTCTGACCCCGCCCCCCCGCGAGCGAGCCGATCGGTTTACTGCACCCGAGGGAGCCAGCACTCACCCGCTAAACGCCAACTGGACTGCATCAGCACACGGCCGACGGCACGAGAGCGAGAGGCACGACCCAGAGGAACGAGGAATAAACACGAGCGTGTGCGGGATCTGAGGGAATATAAGTACTCATCCAAAAAAAATCTACTGTATTTGGTGGCAAACAAACTCAAACTAACAGAACATTTATGTCAGTGACTGTGGTATTTACAATAAAATGAAACATGTGTAAATAGTTGTGTTTCACAGTTAAAGGAGCTGTGTGCAGCCTGTGCAGGTTTAAAACCACAAAAGTCTCATTCTCAGCACAGACCAGGCCTCATCTGAACCTCCACATTCACTCTGAGCTGCAGAGGCTGCACTAGCACTGAGTCATGAGGCTGCAGGAGCTGGAGTTTAGGCAGTGACTGTTCAGATCAGAGAGAGGCATTTTAGGTTAAAACAACTGGATTTTAGCTTTGAAACTGCCTCTAAAGTAAAGTGTTGTAAAGTGTTGGATCTTGTACAGGGTGGCCCAAAAGTCACTGACACTTTTAAATCTTCAGTAGCTCCTTTAATTCTTAAGTTATACTCACCAAATTTTAGCAGTAGGGAAACTCAACCTTCCCAGATTTTTTGAAATAAATACGGTTATAATTGTTCACTTACACTTGAACTTATCACTACTTACACTAGCGGAAGTAAAAATGACCTAATTTGGCCTCTGAACAGCCTGATCCATCACACTTTACAGAACATTTAAAGCACTTCCAGCTTATGACTCTTATTTGATCCTGATGTCACGTTTTAAGTGGTTTATTGTCAGAGGTTTATTCACAAACATCTTTTCTTTAAGATAAAACCCACAGGAAGAAATCAGGACTAGTCAGGTCTGTGGAGATCACATACTGCCCCCTGTCTGTGAAAAACATTTATTATTCCTTTAATCGTGTTTACACTCGGGGCATCTCTGGTATTAAAATGTTGCCGGTAACACCACTGGGTTTGTGAATTTGACTCAAAGTACCACTGTACAATGAGGGTTTGTTCCTCGGTGCTGGATTTGCTCAGATTAATGTCGGAAGGGTCGTTCTAAATGCTCTGAAAAAATAAAATACAAATATTTAGAAACAAAGATTTTTTTTCAACTGCCAGTGACTTTTGGGCCGCCCTTTATATATGATGCTTTACAGTAAAGCGCTGTAAAGTGTTGTAAAGTGTTGTAAAGCACTGTAAAGTGTTTTAAAGTGTCAAAGTGTCAAAGTGTTGCAGTTTGTATATTATGCTCTACAGTAAAGCGCTGTAAAGTGTTGTAAAGTGTTGTAAAGCATCATAAAGTGTATTTTAAGCTCTACAGTAAAGCGTTGTAAAGTGTCATAAAGTGTTGTAAAGCGTCATAAATTGCTAGAGCTTGTATATGATGCCCTACAGTAAAGCGCTGTAAAGTGTTGTAAAGCGTTGTAAAGTGTCGTAAAGTGTTGCCGCTTGTATATGATGCTCTGCAGTAAAGCGTTGTAAAGCGTTGTAAAGTGTTGTAAAGCATCATAAAGCGCCCGAGCTGGTATATGATGCTCTACAGTAAAACGTTCTAAAGCGCTGTAAAGTGTTGTAAAGTGTAAAGTGTCGTAAAGTGTTGCCGCTTGTATATGATGCTCTGCAGTAAAGTGCAGTAAAGTGCTGTAAAGTGTCATAAAGCGCTGGAGCTTATACATGATGCTCTACAGTAAAGCGTTCTAAAGCGTTGTAAAGTGTTCTATAGTGTTGTAAAGTGTTGTAAAGTGTTGTAAAGCATCGTAAAGCGCTGAACCTTGTATATGATGTTTACGCCATTTTACAGTGCAGCGCTGTAGCGGCCGTAGGTGGTGTCGGCTGAAACAACTCCCCGTGTAACTCATGTCCAGTGTCTAAACATAGCAGCTCAGCGTGAGTGCCGAGCATGCCAGCCCCACCGCCGGCCCCGCCACCTGCCCCCCTCAATCTGCACCCGCACCCACTCCCCACACAGCTACCCCCACCTCTTCTCCACCCAACTGTCCCAACCACGACAGGGGTCTTGTGCTTTATCATGTCTCACAAACAGGCTGTCAAGTATCAAAAAGTCAAAAATCAGATGCTAAATGAACTAAAACTAAAATCGAAAAGACCATATGGGAATTTAAAATAAAGTAGTACCATTTAAAGTTGAAAATCACATTCTATTGTCTAAAAAAAAAAAAGAGTTTTTATTAAGGTAATGAGTATCAAGTCTGTACTCATCATTGTATAGTTCATTACATTGTTCTTGGGAATTCCTGCAGCCCGAACCGAACAAAAGCCTTAGATTATCAACGCCTAAACTACAAATATGGTCGCTAATACTTTGAGCTAACACTAAAAGAGACTTAAACACAACTTAATACAGGAATAAAGCAGAAGACTTAGACAGGCTTATGATAAATGAACCGGCTAAGCGCTAAACCGCACACGGACCAGGACGCAGGCAGGTGTGGAACGAGCATCCGGGACTAAACCAGGACTAAACCAGGTCCGATCCCGCAAATAAATCTTCCCCTAAATACTGGGCTGTGTGTGGAAGTGAAACCCGATCCGATTGGCCGGCGCGGCGCTGTGGCCCCTCCCCCTCGGGCTGTCAGAGCTGTCCGTCACAGCTGTGTAGTGGCTGTATTTCATCTTCACACGGAGCTTGCGTTCTTCGGTCGTGTTCCTCCTCCACATTTCAGCACAGGATTTAGTCGGGCTAAACGTGGGACTGCACCAGGAGGGGGCGCACCAGGGAGGGGCCGGACACTTACCAGGCTTCACACTCACAAGCTGTGTGCTGTCTGCGTCCGATTATAAAGAGTTTTATGGTCTACAAAACAGGAAGTGCACTGTTAGTATGGTTCTTGTTGTCTGGAAGTTGTGAAAAGTGCTTATAAACTCATCATGGGGAGTAATTAGAATGCTCTGAATGCATAAGATAAGTGAGGAATAACTTTGGACCATTGCAAACTGTTAAAAATGAACTATGAATGATGTTTTTCATGTTTCAGGTACAAGAGTGGTTTTGTTCATGAAATTAAATTGAAATAATTTTGTATTCATTTTTAATATGACAAAATGAAAAAAAAAAATGAACCTATGGTATAAAAAGAAGGAAAAAATAAACTTTACAACTGATTTTCAAAATGAATATATCAGTTTCTGTTCAGAATTGTATTTTCTATAAAGAGATCAAGCGTCCAATCAGATTTGTTTATTTCGGTGAAGGAGAAATGAAGGATCTTTTTGATTGGTCAGTTATGATTTAGAACAAAATGAGACGTCTCTCCTCAGATGAAAAGAGCTTAGAGCTTCGCCCATTGATTCTGCAGAAATTTACGATGTTTTTCCCCAGTAATGTCCCTATTTTTTCCTCATAAGCCGCGATATTTGTTTTCACCTGAACTCAGGAAGCTTCTCCGGTGACATTTTTACACACTGGTCCCTCGTTTATCTCGGGGGTTATGTTCTAAAAATAACCCACAAAGTCGTCAGCTTTATTTTGTAGAGCTATTCTCTATGTTTCTTGTCTGTAAACCCCTCACCACACACTTTATACACTTTTCTCACACAGGCATTAACTTTTTCTCACATTTCTCTCTTATTTAAACACTCTCAAAGTTCAAACCTTCGTCGGTGCCTTTGTCGGTGCAGAAAACTTGCAAACATACAGCACTTCATCGACAACATTTTGTGTCTGACACATTTTTGTCAGGGAGACACGAAAACTTGCAAACATACAGCACTTCAGAGTCACACTGATCCAACATTTATGTAAATTTGTCTGACACATTCTGTACTGTACAGGAGACACAGCGGAGGAGACTGACGCAGACAATGGTCTACAGTCCCTCAGCCAATCAGGACGCAGAACACAATGGTCTACAGTCCCTCAGCCAATCAGGACGCAGAACACAATGCACGATCATACACTGTGAAAAAAAAAAAACATGTAAAAATCCGAGAAACAAGCGAGGTCACAAAAGGTGAACCGCGATATGTAGTGAGGGACAGAACTGTACAGTATAGCGTTTTTCGACCTTCAAGTCACTCAGAGCTCTCACACACCAGTGCACAGAGACACCAGGGGCGAGGTGGGTGAAGTGTCTTGCCCAAGGACACAACACCAAGGACAGTGTTCATCTGTGGGAGCTGGAATCGTTTCGCCAACTTGTGGGTCAGTGGATCTAAGCTCTCAACCAATGATGTTTATGTCGAGAGAGAGAGATTCCAACCTTCAGATCAGTGAGTGGGCTAACGCTCTACCAACTGAGCCACTGTCGCCTATATCTCCATGAACTATTAAAGCTCCCTGACAGCTGCTAACCTCGACCCTGCGCTCGCTCTCGATCCCGCTCAAACGTGTTCCTCGCCCGAGCTGCAGACACAGACTCAACTCTTCCATCAGACCTCCTCCTAATGCACCGTCCTCTCCTCTTTTTACGACCATCGCCCCATCCTCCATGTTTGTTTACGACGGTCTGCGGACAGGAAGAACCACGCATTAGAACCGTAAAAAACCCCTCCACGGCTCCGGGCCACTGCATTACCGCCGCCGCTTTTACTGCCTTGCTAATGGGCACGCAGGAAGAGCCTCACGACAGCGCAGTCTGCTGAAAGATAATGGGTCACATGACGGCTTTGAGGAGAGCCGAGTTATAGAGGCTAATAAAAATCTCATCAAGGAAGATCTGCTGAGGAGGAAGAGGAGGAAGAGGAGGAGGAAGCGGCGGTGTGGAGAGGCTCTTTCGGACTTAAGTTTGAGAAGTTGGATGTACATTAGTGTTGGGACAAGATCTCGTGACACGACTCTGCGCTAATGAAACTACTGCACATCGCATCAGATTTGTGAAGTTGTAGTGTAATGTTTAGTGTCCTGCTTTTGTATATTTATGTAGAAGCATCAATGACGTACACAGACTCTTTATACAAATGGACATCGCTAACCTGCAATCAGCCACGTTCCAAACAGGAAGTGATCATGAGTGCGCTTCTGGCTTCATCGACTTTGGCTTGAATTCACTTTCTATTGAAAAACTGACCCAGGACTCGTCATTTTGGTCTTAAATGTTCGTATTAACCCTCTACATGATCCAGGGGTTTTTATTTCACTGTTGTGTCTGTAAATCAACATATGAACATTAATAACAGACAAATCAGGCAGGAAGGGGCATTACCTTCCACAGCTTCGCTTCTGATTGGCTCTTTGGTTGCTATGATACGTTAAGAATTAGAAATATGGAACTAGCTCCAAATTAGCCGCTATAACTGCTAGCCTCGTTGAGCTTCATTTGGAGCTGCAGCTGTGGGTGACGTCACACTCACTCAGTCACTTCTTTACACAGCCTATGGCACATGTGTCAAACTCAAGGCCCGTGGGCTAAATCTGGCCCGTCACGTCATTTCAAGTGGCCTGCAACAAGATGAATTCAAATGTATGACTGTCTTGAACTGGTGGTTTATCACGAGATACGAAATATTTGTAAACTGAATAAGTAATAACTACAGAAACAGTTAATTAACAAGTTTTAAAAAAGTAGTTACATTTATTTTATATTACATTTGGTTAGATTTATACGGTTTTACAGTTACATCTGGCCCATTTTGGTGATGTGGCCCTGAATCTGATGCTCCTGTTCACAGCTAACCGTGAGGAGGGTTCGAACAAGGCCTGGGAAAAATCGCTAGATTACTCAAACTTTTTTGCGTAGTACCTCCTCTTTAATAACACAAATATGAGTAGCACAAAAAGCTCCGTTACCAAAAATCCCCTAGAAGTCCCGAGAAGTCACTAAAATAAAACATCCACTTCCTTTTCTCAGTTCTCTTCATAAACAAAAGCGTCCTCCCAAAGTTCTGCTGGTGAACGCTCAGTGTGAACGCCTATTTGCAGAGGTCAAAGGTTAAACTCACAGACGCAGCATCAGTCAGTGTGATTCTCTCACCGAGCAACACACTCCACATGTGGTTTGTGCGACTAAACCAGCAACCGCCGGCCGTCCATCACCACGAAAACGCTTTTCCTACAGCTGTGAGGTCTGTTCTTCTCATTCACAGAAAATCAGCTTCACTCGTGTCGTTATCGTTCACTTTAAACCATGTTGTGTTATTTAAAGTTAAACAAAGTCGTTATCGGTGACGTAAATCGAGATAATCCTCCTTCAGTATCGACCGGTACTGATGCTGAAACATGAGCTGGATCAGACGTCAGCTTCATAGTTGGAGATTAGTTAAAAGTTTAAAATAATTTGAATACAAGAAAAAAAGAAAAGTAAGTACTTAGGTCTGGTATAGTGTGAGAGGTCGAGACTGTGAGCGAACGCTGAACAAATGGAGCTCAAACATCTGACAAAAGTTAAGTGAAAGCGCCTGATCTGCAGCGAAAACATAACTACATGTACCTAAAGACTATTTAAAGGTGTATTATGTCACTTTTCTGGTGGGTCTCCATGGAGATGTTAGTACTACTTGTTCTGAAGCCTCCTGCAGAAAAGTCACAGGTGCCTCTTTAACTATACAAAATACTGTTGACGTTGTTGATGCTGTTGCAGAGTTTCTGGTGAAAGTAACATATATTTTGACTCATTTGATGGTAAATTCTTGGTTTTAAAGACTGAATCAGACTGAGTTTTAATCCCAGATCACATGATGCATGAGAACAAGGACGAGCCGCAACAAAACTGAGCTGTTTTACTTCACAAAAATGTAAAAAACTCCAAGGAAAAGCAAAACTGGAGACTTTGGAGACACAATCGCAACTTCATAATCTGGTAACGAACTTTGACACACACCTGCTCCTGCTTTTAATGTTTTATATGGACTTTTACACTTGTATATTTTGATTCAGTTGAAGGTAAGATGGCGAGTAAGAACTAGAGTCTAAAGGCAAGGTTTCGTGCAGCACATATCCTGCATGTGTTTTATATTCTTGCTTGTTTTGGGGCGTGGCTGGTCGCAGAGTAAATATTCCGTGTATCCATGGCGCTCTCTCTTGCGTTCTTGCTCTTATTCGCGCTCACTCCGCACCGCCTCGCCCTCCACACCAGGGGCGCTCTCTCGTCGTCGTGCGAGCTCCGCGACTCTGAACCGAACCAAACCTGTTGGCTCAGACATGGCCACGCACGGCTCTTTAATCCAGCACCCCGAATGTGACCGAATTATGTTAAAATAAGTAAGAGTAAGGCTTGTTCAAAGTTTTTCTTCTGTGTTTATTGAACTGAAACCTCAGCTGCAGTTCGCCTTTTAATGTTGGACCTGGTGGGATCGGCTGTCCTGTTTTTGCCTTTTGTTTAATAAGGTTAGTTTCGGTTTTAGGTCAGTGTCGGCATCGGCTTCTACAACCCTGTACGGGGTTAAACCAGCGCTCCATCCTTTTGTTCTGTTTGGCTCATCAGGTCCATCTCTCTGTTGTTACTGTGTTCTGGGCCCGTGACAGGGTTTGGGGCATTTTAAAGTCAATTCAAATGAACTTAAAATAAACAATTTCACTTTTCGTAACCCGTTTGACTCCTGCGTCCTTCTTAAAATAGATTTTGGTCCAATCTTTAGTCATTCAAAGTTCTGATGAAGCTCCGAAAAGGCTCTACTGGTGCGTCTTTCGTCTTTAATGATCAGATTTGAATTTCAAAACCATTTCCGATCCAAGTCCAGACTTTTTTGCGCTGGAGTCAGAGCAGTGTGAGCGACTCACGCCTGAACGTCTGCACTGTCTCTGATTGTTCGCAGGAGTAACAGCAGAAGTGTCTCACACCGAGCCTGTCCCGGGGCACTGGAGCAGAGGGGGAGGGCGCGTCCCGTGTCAGCAGGGGGTCCTCGGGCTCCTCTTTAGGCCCGAGGGGTCAGGGACGGCGGCAGAGAGAAACCCGACACACTTCTGTAAAGGATAATGCGTGTACAAAAGCGTGAGTGACAGTGAGCGATGGGCGGGGGCATTTGGGACGGCGCTGGGGGCACCTGAGCGCGGCGCAGGTGGGTTTGCTCTGGGGGCGTGGTCACCAGAGCAAACAGGATTAAACGGCTCCTCTTCCATCACAAACATCACATAAAGGACAAACCGTCCTCCACGACGCTCTGAGGAGGGAATGCAAAGGTGGAAATGAGACTTCCTACTGACATGTTTTCACTGAAGCACTAAAACATTTCCATTTAACTCTATTACTAATAATTAAACTAAAAAACTAAAAAACTTTATACTCTGGATGTTAAAATTGAATATTTCTACTTCCAGAATGAGGAAAAAGTTGTTTTGCCATTGTCAAAATTCACAAACTCGCTTCTGTGATCTGCTGCAACACAAATGAATATAAAAAATAATATATAAGTAATGAAAAATAAATAAAATAAAAAAACTAAACTAAATAAATAAAATAAAAATATAAATAAAATAATAAATAATACAAATAAATAAATAAATAAAGTAAAAACAGATAATAAATTCATTAATACAAAAAAATACAATAATACAAAAAAATAATAAAATAAAATAAATAATAATTTAAAAAATTATTATTATAATTTTAACACAAAAATCTGAAATAGCAGCACCCTATAGGTGGTTATATTTGCACATTTTCTTACATAATACAAACATTTTAAAGAACTATAAATATTTCAGGAAGATATTTGTCATTTCGCCTCTTGACTTTGGCCGTCTTTGCGTCCTTAGAGTACCTCGCCATTGTCTCATCTGCCAGCGCTAAGTCTAGCAATCAACATATCTTAAAATAAAATAAAAGTAAAACATGAAAACCTGAAGGTGTGTCAGGTGTTCAGACAAAGAGAGGACAAAGTGCAGAGGATTAGCGGTAATAACAGCCTGTGATAGTGAAACCTGAGCGGGCCCGGTGTGGATCTGTGCGGAACACCTCCCTTAAGCCCCAGCCTTTTGTTCATTTTAAAAGAAGACTCAAGTTTTAAGGATTAGCTTCTAAACAGGAAACATGTACCATGTACTCAAGTCCCACAGACCGCATTTTGTGATGTGGTGATAATAACGGGTGGGTAGAGTGGCACAGTGGGTTGAGCCAAAATTTTACTACAAAGTACAAAGTGCTTAAAATAAATATGATTA